>JAQQZT010000019.1:13606959-13630824 GCA_030068275.1 Clarias platycephalus | reverse complement strand
AAAAAAGATTCGTTCATTTTGATGAACGAGATTCAAAGAACCGAGTCACTAAAATGATTCGAACTTCCCATCACTAGTGAGTGTGTGTTTGTATGTGTCATGTGTGTGCGTTTGTATGTGTGTGCTTTACATGTTAATGTTAGTGTGTGTTTGAGTCTGTGTTATCAATATGATGTCATACAGAAACTTATAAACAACTCTTCAGCACAAGTGTAAAGCATCGTCACAGCTGACCCATTTGAGATATCAAAAATCCCTACACAATTTTGTGTCCTCAGTGGCTTGAGATCACATAGTGTGATTTTGTGGTGGTCGTATAAATTCCCTGGGAAGAGTGTATCAAATTAATTTGGGTGCATTTTGCAAATGACCCAAAATAACTGACTTCCTGTCAATGGTGGAATCCATGAAATGCAGTGCCCTGCCCGGCCTGGGGCTTAAACTCTCAGGCATCCTAATGGCAGTAAATGCCAATTCATCTGTTGATTTTCAGGATTTTCTGAGCATGTTAAGACCCCCAAAAAGCTCCAGATGCTGGAAAAAAAGCATTAAATGTGATGTCACTCAGTCAAATAGTGACACCGCATTGAGTGACATCATCGTGTGATGTCACTCAAAAATTGTCACAATATGATGTCATGCCGCATGTTATTAACCACTTTTTGGCATGTTTAAGGCATCATCATGGCTGACCCGTTTGAGATATCCTTCATCCTAAAAATTATATACACACACGTTTCTAAAACTCTGGTCTTTTAATGTCTCTTCTTAGATTTTTTGGTGATTTGCGTGTTCCTGATGGATATTTTATTTAGTATTATTGGTTTCTTGTTGTGTTGTTTTGTGTTCCCTGTGGTTATCGTAAATGTTGGTGTAAATTTTATAATAAAAAATAATCTTGTTTACTACACCATGGCCGCCAAGATGGCTGCCATCTCCCATAATGCAACGCGGTTTTTACAAGACCTATTGCATCATTCATGCGCGTGTGCCGGTTTTTTTGTTTACTGTGCATTAGAGGTTTGTTTATAGTTTTATTAATTGACTGAACGTTTGTAGAGTTTCAACAGGTTCCTGGTGTCAAGGGGTATGTTCTGTTCTCATTTAATAAAATAACTTAATTAGTGATATAAAATAATCAGGCGGTGAGTGGGCACACTTCCATTTCCTTTTCGTTCAAGATGGCGGGTGATGAGTCTGGAGTAACGCTCGGGCAGCCTCATTTGGCTAAACAAGATCTCCACACACTAGTAAGTGTTTATTATTTTTCTCAGTATCAGCAGGAAATCATTCCCGAGGTCATATTGTTGTCTTTATGCCGAGTAAAATTGTGTTTGGTGCTCTGTGCGTGTAGACGGAACGTTAGCCTCCTAGCTTCCTCAGTTTCCTCAGCTCTCCAGCACCTCATGACTGAGTCCACAGTGAAAAATCATTCTTAACACAGAGATGTGAACAAAAACAACAAAGAATTAAAATAACTGTATTTAACTATTTCTGTATCCTAATACAATGCCTGTGCTGATTACTTAGTGTAATGTTAGTTTATCAATTATCAACTATATATATATATATATATATATATATGTGTGTATATATATATATATATATATATATATACACACACACACACAGTCAGACAGAAAAAAAAAGTGTGCACACTCCAGGAAAAGAAAAACTATATATATTTTATATATGTATAAATATTTTAATACCAAATGTATATATGTGTGTATAGCTTGAATATCCCAAATACATGTCTGCCTGCAACAAAGATGAACCCCTTCATTAAAAAACAAATAAACAATTTTGTTTGGTGTGACATCGAGAAAGAAATAAAAAAGTAGATCGAGTAAAGATTAGATTTTGTCTTAAAACGTTGTACCACTTCAGCGCTGTTATATTAGCTGTGAAAATATTAACCAATCCCAGGTAAATTCTTCAGTTTGGCCTTTCTAATTATTATCTATTGCTGCAGGTGTTTGTTTAGATGTTTGTATTTTAAAGTATATCATTAAATCCGACACATAACATCATTTAATGTTTTAATTTAATTTATGGTGCAAGCTAAATTTCAGGCAGATATCTGCAAAAGTTCCATTAAAAAGTTTCACAATATGTCTGTCCAGTCAGATTTTGTCACAGAATCATGCAAAACTTTCTGGACGTGTATACAGACATACGGACATAAACACATTTTTTGACTGGTTTTGGGTCCTTCAATGTATGAAGCATAAAAATATTGGTAAAAGAGCAAGTTCTGACCTGTGTGTGTAATCTTTCTTTTATTTATATAGATTAAAATAAATCGCAGTGAAAAACATGCAGTCATGTTCAACAGTTTAGTTCCCCTTCTTTTATTTATTTGTGTGTAAAAAAAAAAAAAAAACATCAGAAAGATCATATCAGGTCTCAGTATTAGGCAAATGCAACCTCTGATGAACAACAACCTATAACTTCTGTTTTTCATCTTAATATTAGGGCAGTACTAAGTACCCCTATGATTCAGTTGCTTGTAGATCCACTTTATTGTGGTGGAATTTTCTTTTTTTACAACATTGTTTCATTTCCTTGAGGTTTTGGGGCGGTTGCATATGCACAGTTCTCTAAAGGTGCCCCACAGCATTTTAGTCAGGTTGAGGTCTGGGCATTGACTAGGCCATTCCAAATCCCTTATTCTTTTCTTTTTCAGCCATTCTAATGTAGATTTACTGCTGTGCTTTGGATCATTGTCCCGTTCCATGACCCAATTTCAACTAAGCTTTAGCTGTAGGACTGATGGTCATGTATTTTCCTCAAAACAAGCCCAAATCATCACTCCTCCATTGCAGTGCTTGACAGAGGGTATGACGTCTTTCTTGCTGAAAAGCTGTTTTAACATGGTGCTGGACATAAAGGCCAAACAACTCCACTTTGGTCTCATCTGACTGTAGGACTTTGTTCCAGAAGCCTTGTGCTTTGTTCAGATGCAGTTTTGGAAACCTCACTCCTGCTCCCATGTTCTTTTTAGAGGCTTTCTCTTGGCAACTCTTTCATGCAAACCGTACTCGGTCAGTCTTCTCCTAATTTTGCCATCATGGACTTTTAACATTTAACATGCTCAGTGAGGCCTGACTGGTCTGTGATGTAGATTTAGTATTTTTTTTTTTTGTATTTCTCTGAGCGTTGCACGGTCTGAGCTTGGGTTGGATGTGCTGGGATGTCCACTTCTGGGAAGATTGGCATTGTCTTATTCTTTTCGCTTGTGAATGTTTCTCACTGTAGGATGTTTAACTTTAAGTGATTTCATAACCCTTTACAAATTGATGTGCTTTAAGACAATTGTTAACACCTCAATGTTTCACACCAGCAAACTGCCTAAACCTCTTCTTTTAAAGAGGTCTGCATACCTGCTGATGATTAATAAATAAAAATTAAATTCTGTTGATATTGCCCACATTTTTTTTCCTTTTTGGCCTAATTTTTTGTTCGATAAATGATGGCTCAGTGAAATAAGTTTTACGTTGCTGTTCGTCTGAGATTATATTTGCCTAATACAAAGACACACTACAATGGATTTCCTATTTATTTAGGAGAGCCAAACGAGCCATTTCTGTAAGGCTAATTCAACATAAAAATCAGAACTGTGATCTTCCTGAGCTACAAATGCATTAATAAAATGCACTTTCTTCTCACAGGACGTGAAAACACTGACTCCGCTATCGCAGGAGATCATCAGCCGGCAAGCTACAATAAATATAGGTAGGTTCATTGGGTCTGAAACATGTCGGATAATTTTTTGCTTTTGGTGTTTTTTTTTTTTTCTTACAGGTTTTTATAATCATGTAACAGATCGCAGAAGCAAACACCTGGGTTAAAGTATACAGACATTGATGGAGTTTGAGTATTATGTTGTTTCCATCACTAGTGTTGAACACTGAACCTCAAATTTGATTAAAAAGCTTTAAAACAGTAAAAGAGCTTTAAATAATCGTGCTTGTTTATATCTTTTAAAAATTTTTAGAACATACTTAAACAATTGGCCTCACTTAAAGTAAGCTCTATATAAAATATTTTCACTAAGCGTTGACAATTTTTATTAAAGCGTGCACAATAAATGAAAAGATCTTGATGGGGAAGATTCACTGATAAACTTGATATTTGAACCTCTTCATCGTCGCTGGATAAACCTCCAATAAAATTTTAATTGAATAAGCTCGACTAGGGCTACATGATTAATCGCTAAAAAGAAAAATCCCCAATCTCGTTTCATACATAGGCGCCGTCTCGTTTCTAAATTATGCCGATTCATTAGCATGTATTTCCCTGCATTTAGATCATGCTGCATTCAAATGTTTTCTAATTTACTTGACCACAATCCCAGATGCTATGAGTCACACTCACACAGTGTAACACAAAACACTACTAATTCACCAATCTGGCCAGGGATTAGCGAATGATTCAGTCATACAACGTGGTTGTGTGTCTCCTCTTTCTTCTTCATTTACGCCGTTCCGCTGTCCCTCACGTGATGTGTAACACAGAGGTACACCTAACCATGCTAATCAGGTTACTTGGTGGAGTTAGAGCAATATGCCGGTATTTTCGTGCCAAAAACCTGATGACCCGTATCTGGTTGTCTCCTTTTAGTGCTGTCTGTACTCCCTCAAAGTGCACGTATTGGACCATCATGTCATTATTATTTCAAAATAAGGTATAAGTCTCACGTTTATACACACAAACCTAAAATATATACTACTTTCTGAACAGAGACAGGCTTGTGCACTTTTATATATTGGGATATTACTTACAGTATTAGTTAATTAAACCTGACGCGTTGATTCTAGCCGTTACACAGGCTCTGAGAACAGATTGAAGGCTACAGAGAAGTATTTTAAGATTGAGAGCAATCAAACCGTTGCCAATAAATTCTACACTGTAAACTGTGTATTTAATTACAAACTACATAACAAACTCCATGACATTTTTTTCCATGATATAAACGCATGCGATGATGTACTGTAGATGGCTGAGTGTTCAAAAAGCACAGGTGATATTTATTTTTATTTTTTATTGGTTAACTGCTATTTATGTTTAAAAGCTTTCACTTTAAGTGTTCTAAAATAAGGAAAAGCATTTCCCAAGCATTCCCACGGAGAAAATTCATGACATTTTTTTAGCAAGAATTGTGCAGCCTTTGCCTGTGCAATGAAGCGTTTGACATTTTTGGAGACTGACTTTTACAGGAGACTTTGAGCACATTACGGTGATGAGACTTAGCCATAGTAAAACATTTAAATGATGCAAACGTTTTAAAGTAAAGGGTGTTCAATCAAGAGTCCCAGTTTGCCTTGAACACATCTGTCTTATGTGTCTTTACTGGTTTTTGTATCTTTTTGGTAGCTTTAAACAGTGTCAAATTTTAAGAGTATAATAATTCATTTTTTGAAAGTAAGTATTGTCGTTTTCTCTGCAGGAACAATTGGCCATGTCGCTCACGGGAAGTCGACGGTGGTGAAAGCCATTTCGGGTGTGCACACTGTCCGATTCAAGAATGAACTGGAGAGGAACATTACTATCAAGCTTGGTTATGCCAACGCTAAGGTGAGCAAAAATATATCTAGCTTAGGTCTGATTCAGAGTGTCTGTACGTGGTGTGATTGAATACAAGATCACAGCAGGATTTTACATCAACAGGCTTACATTATGTGATTTAAAATCTTGGTTCTTAAGCGAGTTTGGTGTTGGCATTTGCTTTGAAGCACACAATAGACCAATGTCTAGATCAGTCTGCACAGTTTCTTTGATCTTTTTTTTGTTTGTAAAAAAAAAAAAAAATGCAAGTCATTGTGGATAAAAGTAGGTAATAAATAATTTACCCCTCGCTATTTGACTGCATTGAGTTCCGCAGTGTCTTTGCACCTTACCTTGTTTGTGGCTTCTTATGTGTTTTTGTCTCGAACATGCTGTTTCCTCACTTGACTTATGTAAGCAAACACTTAAGAGACTTTAATTGGATAATTACTTCAGCGATCAATATGCTTTTAATTTTTATTATTATTATTTTTTTTAACTCTAACTGATGTGGTGGTGATTAACATCTCATTTCTTAAACAATCATGTCATAAGCTGTATCCTGTGGTCAGTGAAAAGATGTTACTGTGTGGAGGGTTGTCAGGACGGGCAATCGGCATAAAACCTTTGCCAAGTTGTGTGCGGATCAGATGGTCTGCTTTGGCGACCCCTTGATGGGAGCAGCAGGGAGAAAGTAGATTAAGCAAAGAAAACAACTGTTTGGTGAGATTAATAGAATCGGGTTAAGAACTGTCCAATACATTATTAAGAGCTGGAAAAATTCTGCTGATCCGTCAACGTCACAGAAGAAATTTATTTGGGTTGGGGGTGACCATTATAAAGCCATCGACTAATCAGAAAAAAAGACTTCGGTTTTGCAATGGAAAAGGGTCACGTGTCCACTGTACAAGTCTCTGGAAACAGTGTTACGATCAGCGGTTGCTTCTGTTACTCAGGTCTAGACTCTGCATATCGTTGTGGCAATAAAAATGAAGTCATTCACAATCTGAATGACCAGATTATCCCATAAGTGAATTTTTTAAACATTTTTTTCTCCCCTAATGGCACGGGCTATATTCCATAATTTTTTAGCATAAATCAGCCACCACAGATTTTGCTTTAATGCCACTGAAAATGTTTGGGGTGTGCTGGAGAAGACTTTGACTCTGTTATGCAATCCCATTGCATTGTTTCGACAACCTTGTGCAACATCACAACATTTATCTTCATCCAGGGTCAAAGTAAAAGGGGGTCAAACTAAATATTTAATCCCATGTGCTTTGATTACTGCTGATATTTTCCAGTAAGAACTTTACTATACAGGAAGCTACTCTGAGAAACTTAACGAAAGTTGTTTCTCCTGTGTCAGGTGTACAAGCTGGACGACCCAAGCTGCCCGAGGCCTGAGTGTTACAGGTCGTGTGGGAGCAGCACTCCAGATGAGTTCCCTACAGACATTCCTGGCACAAAAGGCAATTTCAAACTAGTCAGGTAAATATTCTGGTCTGTTAATCTCACTCATGTCTTTATAATCATTAAGAGCATGTTGTCATTTATATTTGTTAAAAAAAATTTCCCCTCCATCGTCAGGCATGTATCTTTTGTTGATTGCCCGGGTCACGACATTTTGATGGCCACTATGCTGAACGGCGCCGCTGTGATGGACGCTGCACTCCTTCTGATTGGTAGGGTTTTTTTTTTTTCCCCCCGCCAGATTAGCCGATTCCAGCGCGGTCTCTATAAAACAGATTTGTTAGTGTAACCCAATAACACTTCTGTCCTGTTGTTTTAGCCGGTAATGAGCCGTGCCCTCAGCCTCAGACATCCGAACATCTGGCTGCCATTGAGATCATGAAGTTAAAGCACATCCTGATCCTGCAGAATAAAATCGATCTGGTGAAAGAGAGTCAAGCCAAAGAGCAATACGAACAGATCCTGGCTTTCGTGCAGGGTGAGTTCTTAATCTGTCAATTTGACCTTCTCATGCAAGTGCATCTGCTTGAGTTGGTTTACGTATAACGTTATCTTTTCTTTTGCAATTATTGTTGGTTCTGCTGTTAGGTTTGTGCCTGGTTGACTTAAGGTCTCAAAATAAGTGGTGTGTGCAATAGTTGATTACACAGTGAAATTTGACTTGGTGGAAAGATGTTTTTGTTTTGCAAAGTTTTGTTAGTTTGCCAGTAATTGTGTAATTCTTTCTTAGAGTACTGTGTAAAAGTCTTGATCCAGGCTGATTTAGCGAAAAGTGTTCTGTTTATTTTGTAGTCTTGTTTATTTACTATTTATAGCAGTAAACAAATATGAAATCCTATGTAAGGTGATGTTGCATGTTCAAATGGAGGATGTTTGACGACAAAAGTTCTCTTAACTGACATTCCCTAAAAGGAAAGTAGCGAGTACTGGTGAAGTGCACTGTGGAACAGAGTGTTACTTGGGTTCTCATGCACCCAAAACATAAGTCTGGGCAACACTTGAGCTTTTATTTGCCCATTTGCCTGGCTAGTACCAGTTTGTATTGGCTACCCCTGAGGAAGAAAATAACATCAACAGTACATTTTTAATTAGTATGTTTGTATTTGAGATGGTAAATGCCGCAGTTCCTCTATAGTCTTAAATTAATTATACAACTGCAGGCAGAATAGCATTCTGTGTAGTAGAAGTGAATTATTTGTGAATTTTGTTTAGAACTGTAACAAAATCTGAGGGGAACAATTTTTAATATTGAATCAAGGTTTTTTATTTTATATAAAAAAAGTGATATTTCTAGAATCACAATACAAATCAAATTGCCACTGATTTATTGTGATTATATCGCATCAGATTATCCCTGGTGATTCCCATCCCTATTTTTTTTTTTCTTTTTTCTTTTTTTTTTTTTAACCATTGTAACACATTTTACTCCACTTGTGCATCCATGTTCAGTTGACAGTGTTTTATTAATTTTCCTCTACAGGCACAGTCGCAGAAGGCGCCCCCATCATTCCGATCTCAGCTCAGCTGAAGTACAACATCGAGGTGGTGTGTGAATACATCGTAAAGAAGATCCCTGTTCCCCTTCGAGACTTCATCTCTAAGCCTAGGCTTATCGGTAAAAGCTGATACTTTTTTTTTTTTTTTTTCTTTCTTTTTTTTTTTGTAGGAAGTTGATGTAAGAATTTCCTGAGTTTTTAACTCAGTTTTTTTTCTTACCTCTCCTGACAGTAATTAGATCGTTTGATGTGAATAAACCTGGCTGTGAGGTTGACGATCTGAAAGGAGGCGTGGCTGGAGGCAGCATTCTGAAAGGAGTGCTGAAGGTGAGCTTGAACGAATCTGGATAGACGTCACACATTTTAAACCGTGTTTTTATTACAGTTTGTCCTTTTAATTATGGTACTGTGATTGAATGAAGTATAACACTACTAAAACATGATCTCCCGTTGGGGGAGGGAGGGGGGGTGCTTCTCTTGTACTGTCCAGTGAACTGATTTTTGCAGTTCTCTTTGGACGCAGGTAGCACTTTAGAGTTATCCAAAATGTTAACCCTTAGAAATCATTGATTGCCATCATTATGATTATTATGAACAGATGCAGACTCTTCCTTAAAATAATACTCTTTACTGTAAAAGTGAGAGAATACAAAGCACATACACGAAAGAGCATGTGTCATTAAATCCATATACACTGCCCAGCCAGGGGAAAAAAAGTCACACTATTTCATTTTAACGCTTTTTGCCTTGATTATGGCCTTGGCATTTTTTCCATAAGCTTATGCAATGTCATAGCATTCATTTCTATTTAGTCACTCCCCCACCCCCCAATATCTTGTATCGCTCACTGGAGAGTCAAACCGATGTGTAAAGTCTTCTCCAGCAACATCCCAAAGATTCTCAATTGGGTTGATGTCTGAACCACTCCCTCAAAATTTAAGCGCAATGAATTCTGGCATTGTCATCTTGAAATATCCTTGTGCTGTTTGGGAAGAAAAAAATAAATCTGGTCATTCGGTATATTCAGGTCATCAGCTGACCTCAGTTTTCTTATTTTTGGGCACATAAAGTTGCTGAACCTAGGCCTGACCAATTTAAGCAACTTTAGCCCTCACAGGCTTGTATAATGAGCACTAGGCATGATGAGTGCATCACTTCATTCTACTCTCTTTATACCCTGATGCACCCATCATTCTTGAACAGGTTAAATCTGGACTCATCAGACCATTTGACCTTTTTCTAATGCTCCACACTCCATTCTTTATTCTCCCTGGAAAACTGAGACCTTTTTTCTACGCAGCTGTTGAGTCCCAATCCCCAGGAGTCATCTTTGCATTGTGTGTGTGGAAATGCTCTTGCTTTCACTGTGGATTATAGAGATGTGGATTCTCCCACAGCTATGTTCCCCTCACACTCCTTTAGGTTTTTCCATCCACATTTTTTCCACAAAGTTGATGGTTCACCACCTTCCAGGTTTTAATAATGCGTTTTTCAGTCCTTAACACATTTTTAGTAGTTTCAACAAGATCCTTAGTTGTTTGGGTTTTTTTTGGTTAATGCAGGCCAATTTGACCCTTCTGAAACTAAGTTACATCTTTGCCACAAACACAGGATATTTCTGCTATCATTTTTTTTCTTGTTTAGAAACGAGAAGCTACTCACTATCAGTTAGGGTTAAGTAACTTGTTGCCAGCTCAAACATATTAATCACTGCAGTAATTTTCCAGTGAAAGGCTCTAATTCTTTTTTTATTTTATTTTTTATTTTATGACTGGGGCTATTATATGTAGGCCACACATGGAGAAATCTGAAAGACGTTTCTTTAATACTCATCCTGTGTATACAGTGTGATTTGAGACAAAACTCTTGTAATTGCTAGAGCTTTATATTTATACTTTACACTTTTTATTTGAAGGTCGGACAGGAGATCGAGGTCAGACCCGGTATCGTTTCTAAGGACCATGAAGGGAAGCTCATGTGCAAACCAATTTTCTCCAAGATCGTCTCGCTGTTCGCTGAGCACAACGACCTCCAGTATGCTGCACCTGGTGGCCTTATTGGTATGTGTGGGAGAGAATCCTTTTAAGTCTATGAATTAATATCTACGTGCTCTCATTATTTGTTTCCTAAGACAAGAATGCTGAACACGAGGGGTGTTCAAGTCAAACTGGGACTTTTGTTTGCGCAGAATAACAAAACACATTTATGAGAGTAAAAACTACCTCTATATAATCCCCTGCTACACTAAGGCACTTATTGTGTAGGTGATGTTCACAAATGACTGTGTACAGTTCCAACAGACAGATGAGTCTCTTCTGCAAGTTGGTAACAAGTTATCTGATTTTCTAAAAAGGCAGTGATCAACCTCAGTATTGGATCATCATTGGCAGATGTGCTGCCGAGTTTAAAATGTTTGGACCTCTCACCGCAGTACTGTGCTTGAACTTGAAGTGTTTCTTTGGATTTTTTTTTTTTTTTTTTTCCTTTTTAAATAACTTCATTCACAAGAAATTCCATCACTAGTCCTAGTTTGACTTGAACATACCTCATATTTATATAAATAATAGCATCCAGCTAGTCAACCTTTTTGTACACTAAGTTTAAACACTGTTCTTTAATTATTTATGTAGTGTAAAGGGAGCTTATGTAGTGTAAAGGGAGCGGTGAATTGAGAGTCAGGTTAGTAGGAAAGGATTCACAGTTGAAGAGGATAATCTGAATAATTCTTGACTGTGTTGTCTTGTATCCTTACCCTGTTTTATAGTCAAAAATGTAAATCTTCTAATTCCATGGTCTTTCCTGAGATTTATTTCTCTTTACATTGTAAAACTATGCATACAAAATTTGCAATAATCTCCTTTGAACAGTTGATATTGAGATATCTGCTGCCTTTATAACGGCTCTAATCTGAGGTGTTGTTAATTGTTGTGTACTTAACAATACTGTTCTTGCAAGAACTGTTCCAGAACACCTTTGTCTTAATATAACAATTGACTGTTGCTGCTGCTGCATAATTTCTTATTACCATGTGTGTTATTTCAGTTCTAAAAAAAAATCCAGTTTTTTATAGAATGTTGAAAATAAATCCAAACTTGCATCCAAACTTTTGACAAGTACTGTATATCAGCCATTACAATAAACAAGGGGTGGGATATATTAGGCATCAAGTAAACAGTCCATTCTTAAACTTGAAAATGGGCAAGTATAAGGATCTGTGCAATTTTTCACATGGAACACATTTAAATAGTTTTTACATTATCCTTATGGAACATTAAAATATTAAACATTCAAGAAATAAAAAAGTTAAGTGAAGCTTAGCCATACTATTTTAGCTTTTTGATCCACAATCAATATAGTACATTCAGCCCTGAAAAAATCTCTATCATACTCTGATTTTAAAATAAAATAATAATCTGAACGTACAGACAATGCCCCTGTTTAAAAAAAAAAAAAAAAAAAAAAGGTTTAAAATATAAATTTTATTTATGGTTGAAACTTGAAATAAATGGACTGAAACATGGTGTATCTAAAATGAGCTAGGATGAGTAGGTGTTGCTTACTTTATTTGGTATCCATACTTTTTTGCGCAGTTTTGGTTTATACATTTGTTTTTGATGCAGGTGTGGGAACAAAAATTGACCCGACATTATGCAGAGCAGATCGTATGGTCGGTCAGGTCCTTGGGGCTGTTGGCGCACTGCCGGAGATTTTCACCGAGCTTGAGATCTCCTACTTCCTGTTGAGGAGACTGCTGGGTGTCCGCACTGAGGGTGACAAGAAAGGAGCAAAGGTAAATGAATTACTCTAATTTATGCAGACACGGATTTAGTATGTTTACACTTGTCAAATCCAGTCTAATGCTAATTAAAACCAGTGCTTTTTATGAGTGTTTTATGATGTTCTCACTGTCACAGGCAAAGAAACTTATCACAAATAGATAACTGCAAGGGGAGGCTAAAATAAACAACAACTTCCCCAAAAGAGGAAATATAGTTTTCATAAATGTAGTAAATTATTAGTGCAACCTGTATACCATTAAATTTCTTCCAATGATGCTTTGCTTGGTTAATTATAAGCCCAGACAACACTAGCTTTCATAAATCAGATGATCTTAATTGCTGACCCTTTTTATTTGCACCACAGGTCCAGAAGCTTTCGAAAAACGAAGTGTTGATGGTGAACATTGGGTCATTGTCAACGGGAGGACGTGTGAGTGCGGTTAAAGCCGATTTGGCCAAAATTGTGCTCACTAACCCCGTGTGCACAGAGGTGGGCGAGAAGATTGCTCTGAGTCGCCGTGTGGAGAAACATTGGCGGTAAACAACTGAACACTTGAACCATTTTAGATAGATGGTGGTTTAAGTATTTTAAGGAATCCTTTCTCACTGGAGTCGGTAATCTTTATTTCCTTTTTTTCCTTTTCTAGTCTAATCGGCTGGGGTCAAATCAGGAGAGGAGTGACCATAACACCCACCGTGGATGACGATTGAGGATTTTACAAACGGAACAAGAGGATAGCATCATCACACCACATGGCATAAATTTCAACCATTTTCACGCTAGTGCCGAGGTTGGAGCCGCACAGACGTCGGCACCTCGGCACCTGCATTTTAAAAAAAAAAATGTGCGCCAATCACAACGGCAGGACTGATTTCATTTACACTGCAATATGGAGGAAAAAGCTCCATATTCCCTGGGTTTTCTGAAAACAAATAAATAAAAGTTGTCAACATATTTCGGTGATTACCAATAAAAACACTTTGGTTCAAACTGGCACAATGTTTTGTGGCTGCAACCATAATGTGCATGCGTAATATTTACATTGTCATTTGTGTTAATATGGGTCTTTCACATACAGGCAAAGATAATTTAAAGACCGAGATTGCAAAATCTAAAGGATTTTATTAAATTCCAACTGATGTATTATCAAAAGATGACACTGTATGGATGTATTGAAGCAAAATAAAAATTAGCACGTTCAACTTATTTCTAGGGGATCTGATAAGGGGGCATTACAAAAATACATTTACGTTAAAGTTAAGTAACAAAATTGGAAATGACTAATTTAAGCGGCCTGGTGCTGAAAAAAAAATCTCTTCTATATCTTAATGAGCTGCATCTGGAAAGTGCTTATCTTACCTTAATGGACCAATATAACTAACCAACTTTGTTTATCTATTCTGTAGTAACAGTTTTATTATAAATCTATTGTACCCGTTGTTGACAGAAAAAGGCTTTGTAGAAATGGTTAAAAAGTTAAAACTAAAAAACTGATCAGCTTAATTATAATGAGTAATGTTATTTCAGGTTGAAACCCACCTACAGTACGGCAGAACTCACTGCCTAACTTTTTGCAAGGTATAAAAGTATCTTGCCTTGTTTATGCTAAGTGGTACTTCTTTCGTTGTCGGCCAAATACACTCCCTGTTCTGTAATCTGAGCGTGAATCGCAGATCATGCGGGTCATAAACTTGAGGCAGTTATCTAAGTACTGAAGAATTTCAATAAATTCTCTCCAGTGGTCAATTTAAAATTCGCCCACAGTTTGACACATGCGCAGTTCGCTGTCAAAACTTGTGCTTTCTAATCTGCCACATTGATTGCTCATAACTTCACTTCCACTTAACATTTTGATTTCATTAATGGTGCAGATTTAACTTGAGGCGAATACCAAAGTACTGTCGAAGTTTCGTTAAATTTAGTTTTCTTGTGTTTTGTGTGATGCTGTGAGAAAATCTAGCTGGACAGACTGTCAACATTCTTTCTGAGACTGGTTAATGGTGCTCCAATCTATGAAATGTAAACAGTTCTGACCAATGTACAGACAATCCTTTCTTTATTTATGTAGATATGTTAATAGACTAATAATGGATAGATGTTTACTGGCACTGGGTTACATATTAAAATCAGGGAAATTAGAATAACCTGATGGTAACATTAGTTAGCCAGGTTTAACCTGCACATTGATTCAAACAAGGTAAACCGAGCTAGTTGTCAGGATAGCCTGTTAGCCTGGTTAATAAATTAACCTGTAATCTCTAAATATTCCCTACTAGGCACTGTAATTTCCCTCAGGGCACAGTGTGTTAGCGCTAGCTCAGGCTAATGTGTTTAGCATTAAGTGATAAGCGTGTAAGAGTTTGGCTAGCTAGCGGAACAAGCCGTGTGTGTATGAGTGAGAGAAAGAGAGAGAGGAAAAAGGGGGGAAATTGTGTTTTTTGCTTGTGCAGCCTGATTACACATATTTTAAATGGAAAATGTAGTTTTCACACTTTTAAATATGAATACAATGGTACAAATAATGGATGGGTAAATGACCAAGAGAGACAGTGTGTTAGTGTTAAGTTTCAATTTAATCGATTTAAAGTTTGTACATCCGGATTTGGGTACTTTTGGCCTTTTGTTCAAGAAGGTTCGGCCCCTCCCTCTCACGGCCTGGACGCTATATGTTATTTCTATATTTTATTAAATCTATACATATGTATTACATAAGTGTATTGTCAGACATGTTATTTAGCGGGAAAGTGCGCGGTGTCAGTAACAAATGCTACGCCGTTAGCCCCTGACGGCGGTGTAAGTGCTGCGTTCGGCCCCGCCCTCCCAGCGCCGCTCTGGCCCGCCCTGCTCACACAAACTCCCCGCCTGAGCTCTGCCCGAGTCTGGGGGAAGCTACGGCCTGGAGGCGGTGTGTGAACAAGGTAGGCCGCTACACAAACCATACACGCTAAACACTTCAATCGTCCGTTGAAAGCTCAGTAGCGCGTAGACTGCACGGTTTTGTTTAAGTGGAAAGCTTTACGCGTTTTATCTTGTTTTGCCAGTTTACAGGATTAGCAGCGTTATCACAGCTAGGCCTTCGTTAGCATCAAGTCTTAGGCCTCCCGAGGCCTCATCTAAGGCCGCTAGTGCAAGCACACAAACGGAATCCAGCAAAACATTTTACGGCTTTGTTATAATTAATAAACGGGCCATAAATAAGCGTTGCAAAGTAATATTCTTGTTTTAAAGTACGTTTTATGCACGTTTATTGATCATTTTTATTAATCCAACATGGCGGCAGGTATTAAAATGGGCGTGTTTATCTTGAAAACCCTTTATTTTATCTCGCCCGTATTCGCGCCTTCTGCGCTATGATTGGCCAGTCGTCTTCCAGGTTCTAGATTATCATTGGTTGGTCGTTTATACTATCGAAGAGGCTGCTCGTGAGAATAACATACTAACCAATCTTATCAAAAAGGCGGGATTTGTCGGAATATGGGTATAGAAAATAATAAAATCGCGGTAGCAACGAGCGCCATTTCCGCTGTTGTCAATACGTCACCACCCTACCACGCCCCCTATTTTAACGTTCTCATAATGTACAGTCTATAGAAATCTGTTTAGAATTTTTTAAAAAAGAAACTTCATCTCAAATTTGATTTGAGTGGCTTTTTATTACTTAAAAGAAATTGACAGGGACATAATTTTGTTCTGTTTCAAGCCATATAATAAGCCATTAGGGTGAAATGAATATTTTGTTAATGAGTATAAGTTTTAATTTATTTATTTATTTATTTTGATAAAAAGTGCTTTCTTTTGTCACTGTCTTAATATTTTCACAGATTATTTTTAGGCGTACATCACATTGTATTTTTATTGGTGTAATTTACTGGCAGGAGTTAAAATAGTATGCCGATGACCAAGGGGGTCGATGGATGAAGATGTGACGACCCTCTCTCCCCATTCCCACCAGCCCAAGATCATCTTCCATGGGACAGGTAAATATAGGGTAAAATGTGTGTGTGGGGGGGTATTTTTCATTTGGGGGAGGGGTGTAAGTGTAGTGTAGTGTGGTCCGGTGCTTGGTGTTAGTAAGGATGTGTGACGGAGGCACTTAAATACCAACTGAAAAGACTTGGCTTCATTGAAGTTGGGTTGGGCAATATATTAGACTGTCAGTGACCCAAGGTGGCAGGAGTAGCTAAGTTAAGGTGTTGGCTGCCAATGTTGGACACTTGCGCAATGTCTTTCACACCCAAGTGCTCAGATACAGTCAGGCATCGAGCTGGCAACCTGAGTAACTGCTGCAGAAGCTATGTATGTTATATATATATATAATGTGTGTGTGTGTATATATTAGATATCTATATCCAGGGTGGGAATATCTGTTGCTTTGCCTGATGTCCTGGATGTACATGGACACAGTATCTCCCCCAAGAATAACCTATTCTGTACATCATCCACCACATTTACATTAAAGCAGCTGACTAAATTTCCCTAATCCAAAAGTTGAGGGAATGGTATTGTTTGACCAATAATTGTATTCTTTGTATTTGTGTGTGTGTGTGCGGGCTGCAGGTGGGGATGGTGAAGTCGAGGAGGATGAGGTTGCAGTGGAGTTACATGAGACGGTCCTGGTCTCTGGAGTGGAGGATGAAGGGATAGCGGTGCACGGTTTTTCCCCAGATGAGCTGGTTATCCAGGATGCCATAGGAGATGTTGTGGCCGAGTACATACAGGACGATGAGGAGGAGGAGGATGAGGAAGGCCTAAGCACCATCACCGTGGGGACGTGCGTGATGTCTCCGGGGATAGCTCTGGAGGATGTGCTCAATTCGTCTCAGGTGCAAGAGGACCCGGACGGGTGTGAAAACTACCTCATGATTTCCCGTGAGTGGTCATGTGTCAACGTTGCATTGCATGAATAGGTTGCAGTTTTGACAAAATAAATATTTGTATGACGGTAGGCTTGTGAAGCAAATGAGATCACTACAACGAATGATGCACACAAAGAAACTGATTAGTCTTTGTCTTTCACTTATCTTCCTTTTTTTTTTTTTTTTACAGTGGAGGAACCAGGGAAGATTGTGTCAGATGATGACACTAAAGTTACAACTGAGGGCACTTTAGAGGAACAGGAAAATGGGGAAAAGGAGGATGACGAGGGTCAGGAGGTCATCAAGGTTTATATCCTGAAGGCTGACTCAGGAGATGATGACTTGGGTATTTTATTATATTTTTAATTTTTAGTACACTCTAAGGATGGGTTTTATAATAAAATCTAAATATTGGTCCCAGTGAGCCCAGTTCCATTCATTATTTCTGTTGTTTACGTATTTTGCAGGCGGCACTGTGGACATTGGAGACGCTGATATTGACGTGGACGAAAGTGTGGAGTTGATGGATCCATCTGCACTCGGTGATAAAATGGTCCTGATGCCTGTGGGAGAAGCCAATCAGAATCAGGAAGACATTAGTGAGTCCTGTGATGATGCATTTTATTATGTGCAGTCTCCTTCAAAAGTTTTTGAACAGCAAGTCACCATTCTTTATTTCTGGAATACAACCAAAACATTTGTGTTTAGAGATTCTAAGATGAATATTGGTTGACCTTTACATTTTAGCTTTAATTTAACTGATATTTACATCCAGATTTATTAAGCAACTTGGAACATGCACCTTTAGTTCAGAGCAGCCAATTTTGTAAGTGAGCAAAAGTACTGGAACAATAGTCCTAAAGTAAACCACATGTCATTTTGGTTGGGTATCCCTTATAACTCTCTTCTTTCCCCAGGAATAGCCATATGACTAGTTCCTCTTAGCCGCACTAATAGTTCTGGTTGGTCATATGCATAGTTCCAGGGAAGAAGAGAGTTTAATACAGTGGGACTTTAGTTTAACTCAGCGAGATTGGGTGTCTAAGGTGAACTTTATGCATTTCTGCATGGAATTATTTGTATCATATTATTTTTGGAATTTTTGTCCCCAGTTACGTACTTCCGCTCCCGGTGACAAATCTCACAGTTGGTATGCATTGTAGGAAAATTTACAATGACTAAGACCTATGGTAATGAATTTTCTCACATTTCATACACATTTTCCATAAAATCTGTAAAAATACTTAAAAAGTGTTATACAAATAAAATGTAATTGGATTCAATTAATGTGCTTATATGCAGCTAGGTTTTTAAATATATATATGTGTATATATACCTTTTAAGGTAATTGACTTGGCCAGTCTACCACCTGTCCTGCCCTTTTCTCCTCATGAAGTCCTTTGTTGTGTTGGCAGTGTATTTCGCTTGAATGTCTTTCTGCAAGCTTCTCCCAAATAGATTTAACGTGTTTTGTTGTAAATCGACAGACAGAATGTTTCTGTAGACTTTCAGATTAATTTTGATGCTGCTATCATGAGTTACATCATCAATAAATATCAGTGATCTCTTAGCAGAGGCGGCCGTGCAAGCCCAAGCCATGACACAACCTGCACCATGCTTGAGCAGTCAGCTCGTATGTTTCGGATCATGAATGGATGGATCCTTTATTTCTCCACTTTTTGGTCTTTACATGATTTTGGTAGAGGTTAATTTTAGTTCATGAACTTTTGTGGCTTGTTTTTTTTTTTTTTTTTGAAGCAGGTTGCATCTTGTGGTATGACCGCTTGAATTTCCTTTTCGATCGGTTGATTGTTAAACCTTCACCCTTGCCCTGTAGAGATTGTTGATGTGTTTCGGTTTTACTTCACAGTTCTCACACTGTTTGTCATCAGTTGCTTTTCTTGGTTAACCTGTCTGATGTCTAGCTGGTTGCTGGTTTCTTTTTCTCCAGTGTGGTTCAAATTGCTGTATCAGCTCTGTTCAATGCTCGAGTGATTGCTCCGATTATCAGTTTATCATTTTGTATTATTTATTATCTACTCATCATGTTGGTTAAGCTTTTATAACAACAGTTGCAGTCCTCACAGGCCAAACCAAGAGAAGACCGTCAGAGCTTTTAATAGTTTAAACAATCCATGTAAATTTCCACACCTGAGGCAAAAAAAGGAAAACCTACCAATCGTGTGTTCCAGTATTTTTGATCACTTTGAAATAAATGGGTTCAAACCAAATGTATCAACTTTAACGTATCTAGGATATAAAATCTCATCTTAATCAAAAACAGAACAATTGGCCTTGCTGTTCCAATACTTTTGGCAGAGACGAAGGGTAGTGGATGAGCCTGGTATCCGAATACATGTATTTATTTCTTCACAGGTGTGGATAAAATAACTGATGAAGTGTACATGGAGGTCGTGGTCGGGGGCGAGGAGCCTGCCAATCACCAGCGGCCGTTTGATAACACCTCACTTAGCAAGGACTTTATGCCTGTAGCTTGGGCAGCTGCTTATGGTAAGTCTTAGACTACAGACGGAAGAAACATTGCTGCCCCCGGACATTAAACACATGGTTCATTTAAATAGCACCAACTATCATGTGTCGTACCCACGAGTTCATAATTGCTAACATTTGATTGCTTAAAAAAGAGATCTATATATTCTCTCAGAATGAGCTTTTCAGACTGAAATCTTTGACATGTGAACCTGTTCTCAGGTGGGCAGGAGGCTGAGAGCTGTGAGAACAGGAACGGAGCAGCCAGTGCAGTGTTACACGTCGAAGAGTCTGACGTTCTGGAGAAAATCAACCACCAGCGAATCAAAAGCAAGAACAAGAAACACACCGAGACGCGTCACATCCAGACCGGTACTGCACAAATTGATTTGGTGTTGGATGTTTGAGTTTCTTTGTCTGTATATATGCGAGTTAACAACTTTAAAAGTTGTGGTGTGTACATGTTCATCCCAGCTAAAGCTCCATCTTTAATACAAGACGAACATGTTTAGTTTTTTTTCCCCGCACGGTGCGATGAATGTATAACATGGACATGTTTGTTTTATAACTTTTATAACATTGATTTTGGTGATATTGTTGCGAGTTTGTAAAATTGTATTCCAACCCAAAACTGCGTTGTTTTTAACAAGTTTTCTTTCTTTGCATTTCCCTCTTCAGCGATCATCATCGGTCCGTACGGACAGCCCCTGACGGTGTATCCATGCATGCTGTGCGGAAAGAAATTTAAATCGCGGGGTTTCCTGAAGCGTCACACCAAAAACCATCACCAGGATGTCGTGAACAAGAAGAAGTACCAGTGTACGGACTGCGACTTCACCACCAACAAGAAAACCAGCCTCCACAATCACATGGAGATCCACACACTGAGCAGCAAGAGCACGCAGTTCGAGTGCGAGGTGTGCGGGAAAGAGTTCCACCAGCAGGCGGCGCTCTTCTCCCACCGACTCCAGCATCATTACCGAGAGCCGAAGCTGCAGATCCCGCCACCCGCTACGAAAATGCACAGCTGCAAGTTCTGCGATTACGAAACAGCTGAGCAGGGACTTCTTAACCGGCACTTGCTGGCTGTGCACAGCAAAAACTTCCCTCACATCTGCGTGGAGTGCGGGAAGGGCTTCCGGCACCCTTCCGAGCTCAAGAAGCACATGAGGACTCACACGGGGGAAAAGCCATACTCGTGCCTGTACTGCAGTTACAAATCGGCCGACTCGTCCAACCTGAAGACGCACGTGAAGACGAAGCACAGCAAAGAAACGCCTCACAAGTGCGAGCGCTGCTTCCAGACCTTCGCCGATCCCGACGAGCTTCAGCAGCACGCGCTCGCGCACGAGGAGGAAGCCAAGAGCCACCAGTGCATGCACTGCGATCACCGGAGCTCCAACTCTAGCGACTTGAAGCGGCACGTCATTTCCGTTCACACTAAAGAGTACCCGCATAAGTGCGCCACGTGTGGAAAAGGCTTCCACCGGCCCTCTGAGCTCAAAAAGCACTCGGCTGCGCACAAGGCCAAAAAACTGCACCAGTGTCGCCACTGCAGCTTCAGGATCGGAGATCCGTTCGTGCTCAGCCGCCACATCCTTTCAGTCCACACCAAAGAAACGCAACAGCAAACGTCGTTCTCGGACAAAAAAGGCCTGAAGAAGGCGTTCGTTCTGGGTGCTCACGGGGGGAAAAAGGTCTTGGCCAAAGTGCACAGAGAGCGGAGGGTGTATCAGTGTCAGTATTGCGATTACAGCACAGGAGACGCCTCTGGCTTTAAGAGACACGTCATCTCCATCCACACCAAGGATTACCCACACCGCTGCGATTTCTGCTCCAAGGGCTTCCGCAGGCCATCAGAGAAAAACCAGCACATCGCACGTCATCACAAAGACATGATGGCGTCCGTGTGATGTTAGGCACTCTCCCTGGAGGGTAGGTGCGATATGGCGAAAAATAAAGAAAGAAAATAAATTAGAAGAAGAAAAAAGCGTAGCTTCAGTTTTTAGTTTCACAAATATTCCGATAACGGGCTAACTTTAAAATTGAGTTTACCTTTTTTTTTTTTTTTTTAATGTATAATTTAAAAATGTATAAAGTAAGTCTATTTACTAAGTAGAATAAATGAACCACTTGGTTTATCGAAAATATGTTTTAACATCCCAAACAATGACATGTTACTAGGACAAGCAGCGATCGAACGTATAGTGACGTGATCGATCTTGATGTCGCCACATCGCACGACCCTCTCAGAGAAGAGTCCTTTCTTTTAGCAGCTTCTTGTTTAGTCACATCGATCATGCTAACACCAAGAACATGTGTAGTGTAGAGAATGTTTCCTAACCTCGTCACTATGTTCAATTTTGTTTTTTCATTTTCCTAACTATTATTCTCCGCTGCCTCATCCTATAGGGAGTGTTTGTGAGAGACTCTGGGTGTAAAATTTTCATAAAGGTATTTTCGTCACAAAAGCATTTTCGAAATCAAGTAACAGAATATTTGCCGTATCTGTAACGTGTGTGTGTGTGCGCGCCTGATGGGGATTTTGATGTTTCCTAGTATTGACAAAAGAGCAGAATGAAAATGAAATGGAAAAATAAATGCCTTTGATGAATGAGATCATGGGTTTGATCTAAGAGGGAGGAATGGCAGTCTCTCTTTCACTCTCATCTGTCAATCATAGTGACAGCAGCCAATCACACCTATCTTTAAGCTTGCTGTTTTTTCCCCCCCAGTACCTGGAAATGAGCAGAAAAATCTTCTATTGTTTTTTTTTAAACACACACACTACATATGAGGTGGTGATTAGGGTGTCTCATTTTTGCTTGTTTGTTTGTTTTTTAAGTAGGAATTCACATTTCCATCAAACTCTCATGAGCTAAACATAATTATTGAATTGCTTTGTATGAAATAGCCAACCATAGGTGACGTCGGTCCTCGTTCTGCATAAAGCAGCTTCACAGCAGTACTGACTATAGGCTGAGGTTTCTGTGAATGTTGCGTTGTGTTTTATAGGAATAATTACCCATGCCTGTTGAACAGACTGCTGACAGAGAGGGGACGAAACCTCCTTTGATTCGAAATCATTTTAATGGCCATGTCCAAAAAACATACGTTGTAAATCAAGCGTGATTGATTTTTTTTCTTTTTTGCTAAATTATTCCAATGGGTTTCTTGCACAAATTCAGATTTATATACCGACTGGTCCACACGTAGCATAAACTTATACCGAGCGGTGAAAATGCACCAGCTTCATCTAACCATAATAATGTCTTTGTAGTAATCATCTATTAGCAACGTCTTTTCGCATTACAGTTATGAACGCAGGGAGCTTTAAGATGATTTGTTACCCGTGTTCATACAGTCAGATTAAACACCATTGATTTGGATTGAAATTCGTTTTCCCTTTACAGTGTTATCATCTTGATACTACGTTACATCCAATATGCTTTGATCATATAATGCAATGACATCACCTTTCACCAGAGGTACAAAAACTCTACTAAAGATGTGGCACTAGGCACCAGGTAGTCTAATTCCGTCGATTTATTTAGTGGAATTATGATTTTGCATTTAAATTCGGCGGTTTTCAGCTGTGCGTGCAGTGTGTATGTGGCTTGTGTTGAGTGAAACGTTTGTTGTAAAACCATTAATGAATGACTAAACAACCAACATGCAAGGTATAAAATATTTGTATAACAATAAATTTATCACAGTTCATAAGAGTATCATGACATATCAGTGTGACGTGTCTTAACTTAAGACCCTTAGTAGACAGATGTCCATATTCTACCTATCTAGGCTGCCTGCTTCTGAATTAGATTTTAAGTACAGAATAATCATGTTTAAGAGTACTGAACACGGGTGTCTAGAAACCCGTCGAGGAAAGATGCACATGATTCTGACAAAATCTTATGTATAACTATATTCTGAAAGACGTGTACATATATAACTTTTGTAAATACAGAATTATTAAAAAAAACAACAAAAAAAAACAGACTGTGTTGTGTTTGACGTTTTTCTTGTCCCTTTCAAAACGTTCAAAAAGCCAGCAATAAGACGTGCATTCATGTGAATTTCACTTAAATTTGAGGAGAACTGCCTCCGAGTGGCGCAGTAGGTTAAAGCACTCGCGCTATCATCTGATGCTGTTTTCCTCTCACAGCCGGAGGCACAGAGAGAGCTAAATTGGCCGAGCTCTCTCAGCGGGGAGGGATGAG
>JAQQZT010000019.1:13578934-13593719 GCA_030068275.1 Clarias platycephalus | reverse complement strand
GTGTGCAGCCGCCTACAACGGCACTTCCTGGTTCTCTCCGACTGAGACGCCCCCTGCTGGCAGTAAGTGCTCCTCTCTTGATTGTTTTCTCTCTCTCTCTGCTACTGGATCCACGTGTATCATTCCAACAGTCCCCCGTGACAAAATATGGAGTTGTCCCCCTTTTGCAGCTGTAACAGCTTCCACTCTTCTCAAAAGGCGGCCCACAAGATTTTGTAGTGTTACTGTGGGAATTCATGCTCATTCATTTTGTAGAGCATTTATGAGGCCGGGCGCTGCTGTTGGACAGTTTCTATTTCAGTTCATCCCAAAGGTGCTCGATGGGGGTTGAGGTCAGGGCTCTGTGAGGCCAGTCAAGTTCTCCCACACCGAACTCATCAAATTATGTCCTCATAGTCCTTTCTTTGTGCACCGGGCACAGTCATGTTGGAATAGAAAAGTGCCTTAAACAAACTCCTGCCACAAAGTTCGAAGCATAGCATGATGTCCAAGATGTCTTGGTATGCTGAAGCACTAAGATAGATTGGCCCTCACTGGGGATAAGGAGCCTGATTGAAACACCTGAATTCTATAATTAACAGGTTTAATTAACATTCCACATACTTTTGTCCATATAGTGTACATCTGGACTCAATAGCCACTTACCCTTATAAGCCAACTTAATACACTTATTGTTTGTGAAGTATCTGCTCAGCTCTGGTTTTGTTGCTGACTAACTAAGCCTTTATGTCAAGGTTCTCATTCATGGGTTTTGACTAGGTCTGCTAGGTTTGCCTAAGCCTTTAATATTCTGCTTGTTAATTGCATGACCCTATCCAAGTTAAATTCAAGTGTTTCCTGGATTTTTTTTGTCGGTCTTTTCCTGCAATTAAGGAATCATCCAGTTTACCAGAGATGTTGAGTTAATAACTAAAAAGTGCAATTTAGTATATACGTATATATAAAATTTCATGTGAATGAATATGAATGATTCTGATTTGTCTTACCTGAAAATTGGTGTATCGCAGCACACACAGTGGTACATGCCCACATCATTATGGTTTAAATAGATTCCACTGAACGGCTAGGAGAAAAGCCAAAACAAAAGATTTCAACTAAAATGGTTTATTTACAATATTAGTCAAAAATTGGACACACCTTTTAACTTTATGGTCTTTCCATTTTTTTTTTATTTCTACATTAAAAAACATTGATGGAGTTGATATAGCCTGTGTAACAGCTCTAATCTGAGGTGCTGTTTGTTAATTGGTCTTAAAATGTCAACTGTTGCTGTTGTTTCTTAATAACCTAATGCCATGTGTGTTATTGTTATTTCATAGTCTAGTCAGCATTGTTCTAGAATTTTGAAAAATAAATCCAAACTTGGGTTCAAACTTTTGACTGATACTGAAGGTCAGTAGGTATTTAGCACACACTTACCACCTCAGTGCCTTTCTCTCTAGTGATTACATACTGTTCTGGAGTTAGTTTCTTCTTCCAGTCCACACACTCATCATAACGTGTCAAAGAAAGAAGATCTGCAAAGAACAGGAGCTAATTTATGAATATGCAGTACTTTTGATTAATTGAAGTATATAGCATGCTGTAACTACTGAGGTTATATGGAACTGGATCTTTATGAAAAAAAAATCCTTTCAAATAAAATAAAATAAATTTGATTGATTATCTTGTAAATAAGGAAGCCTATGTATTAAGGGGGGAAAAATCATCTATGTGAATTGATTAATTTATAGAAATATAAAAGAGTTCAACTGTAAACTTACAAATATATTTTTATAAATTAATATTTTGTTTCCAAAAAAACACCAAATATATCAATTAATGAAATTAACTGTAATTAGCTTTTATAATTGATACAATCCCGTTAGCCTGTCTCATAATTTTTCACTTTTATATGGAGCTTCCCTGTTTGCGTGTGTGTGTGTGTGTGTGTGTGTGTGTGTGTGTGTGTGTGTGTGTGTGTGTGTTGTTGTTGTTGTTTTTTTTTTAAACAGCCAAACCACTGTAGGGACAAAGTTTACACTTTGACTTCCTGCAAACTGTTTAAAAGCTTCAATCCTAAAATTACATTTTATTAAAAAAAAAAAAAAAAAAATCTCTAAATTAACACAATCAACACAAATTTGCATCCTAGACCAAGAATAGTTAATGAACATGCCTTTTGGCCTCTACCCCTCTAGGGTAATTGAAAAAAACTATTCTTTAAAAAGAAATTGTGCTACACATCACAATTAATTCAATGGTTCAGTGACAAGAAAGTACAAGCTGAAGAATTACTGAATCAGTGTTTTACACTGAGGAGCCCATAATGTACAGGTCTGAAAAATATCTATCTCACAAAAACATGAATATAACATATAAAACACCTATACATCCCTTTATATTCTGTTATTGCCAGGATGCATCATGGCTAAATCGATGTGCCTGGGTCACCTCTTCTAATGACAACAAAAAGGGATTATTACATAAATGAAACGTTATGCATAAAGTATCTTGATCAGTAAAACCAGATTAAATTGCATTTATTTTTAAACTTGATGTATAGCAGTATTTGTTGTTTAGTGCAAATTCTCGGTGAAATTGACTTTGTCCTTCAGATAATCATATGCATTTTCTATCACATCTCATTCGTCCTGCTCTATGTGTCTTTGAGGACATTTTCAGGATATGAGGTCATGGACATTGCTCACAATTACACCTTCATTTTGTAGACCTTACAAAGTCATTATGGCCAGTGAGACAACTGCTTTAAACAGTACTGCAAATTATAGACTATTTAATCATGTACTACAACTTATTTAGAGTAACAAAAAGATTGTTGTTTCATTTTTGGAAAAAACAATATTAAAATAAATGTTACTTACGTGTTGCTGTGCTTAATGGTCGGTACAGAAGAGCCCGGCTCTTCGACACAACCGATTGTGTGAAGGCTCTGTGGTAAAGTACAGAAGAAAGTCGCACCAGGAGACGTGCCATGTTTCTATGCAAAGACACCACACCGGACCAGACCTGAATAAACACTCATTGAATGAACGCAGAGGAATTGAATTGAGCTTTCATTGTTAGTTGACTTACATTCCCTCCCTCGTCCAGCAACCAATGGTCAAAACCTAGTTTATAGCTGATAATGTGTGTAGGTCAAAGTTGATGAAAACTAACAGCGGTTTGCAGCCATGTGATGAAACTGAACTTGGTCTAAACTTGTCACTTCTATTAATAATTAACAGCGGTTAGTTGTTGTTTTATCTTTTATCTCTTTTAGTTTTAATGATGTTTGACTTCATATCTAGGTAACCTATATAAACATACACTTCCCATAAATGTGACTTCAAATGTTTAAACTGATTTACTGATGGTGTTGCACATTATGTCAATAATAATGCTTGACTTAAATGCACATGATTAAAAGTAAGTAATAATAATGTAAATAATAATACTGTAATACTACTAATAATTATAATAATTCTGTCATTCTACATGGCAAATACTTTTTTCCCTATTTTTGTTGTTGGTCTTTTGGCTGCTCCCATCGAGGGGTTGCCACAGCGGACCATCCAATCCACACAACTTGGCACAGGTTTTTCCACCTGATGCCCTTCCTGGCGCAATCCTCTGATTTTATCCAGGCTCTGGACTACTTTCAGTGGCTGAGGTTAGGGCAAATACTTATAAAAGTATTTTATTAAAAAAAAAAAAAGATGTCTCCATTTAGTTGTTTAAAAATAATCCTATTTCATGCAGGTACTCAAACCATTACCACTGCGGAAAGCTGTGTCACTGTGGAATGTTGACTGTCGGGTTAATATTAATTTGTAAACATTCTCTATTTATCTGGTTGTAACAATAGCTAGCTAATGTTAGTATACATGATAAATACCGCATTGTAATTTTAGCTTAGGTCAGACATTATGTAGGGTAAAGAGGCATTCCCTTAGAAGATTTTTATTTCAGTTATGTCACCATCATAGTGAAATCGTTAGAGTTCTTAAGACATTTAATTAACGGATGTAAACAAATATGAACAAGTACATGGATTATCTAGACATTAATAAACCGAACAGTGATAAAGAGAAAAGAAACAAAACTTAACAGTTGGGAGCTTAAATAATGACACTAAGGGGTACTAAGGGAACTCAACTAGGTGTAGGTGAAAACAACTGACATGACTCTAGTGCCGTGCAACCTAGGAAATTAAGTCCAAATCCAAATATGAAGCATATTTGGATTTGAAGCAAGGAGTCCATGGGTCCTGCAGGGGATATCCCTGACATAATCCCACAAAGGGTGCTACTCTAGAGCGCCACCAGTGGTCCAGGACTTCCCGCTGAAAAGTTTTTCAGTCCAGGGCTTTAGGGTGAGGGCTTGGCATGACATCTGTGGTCTAAAAGGAAGCATAAGCTTAGGACTGGAATTGGAACTTGAAAGTCCTCAAATATAGAAGACAGTCCAAATACAATTTCTACAAATTTGGGTGATGGAGCAAACCCAAAGTCTTCGAACCCGAGCAGGGGATCAAACAAACACAAACAAAAAAGTGCTCAAATCCTAGCGGCAGCGCAAGCAAGATAAGAAGAGCACCGCTCTCTAATCCAGCAGCATCTCCTTAGCACACAGCTGAGAACGGCATACAGCCACTGCCAATGGTTCTCACGATCTACCCTCAGTCGTTACTTAGTACTGGGTTCTCCTCAGCCTGGACACTGTTGCGCTCAGGCTCCTTAGTCCCTTCCTTGCAGTCGTTACAGGGAGCCACTTTACCATGAACACTGTTTTCAGAGGCACACATTTTATTGCAAGACGAGAAGGTCTCGCATTCTGTCACTAACTAACCAAGGGTGCTAGATACCAAGGGAGTTTAAAGTCAAGATAATGACACTAAACAGGGAACCTTACTAGTTACAGGTAAAAACAACTGACATGACTCTAGAGCAGTGCACCCTGGGAAATTAAGTTCAAATACAAAAATGAAACCCAATGGGTCCATGGGCCCAAGGCACTCTCCAGGGGTTATCCCTGCCAGAAATACAGGATCACACAGGTTATAACAACATATCATAATGCAGGAGGAGAATTAATGGTTGATTAACCAGGATTATTTTAAAGTCACGAGTACATGGATGGAGTATACATTTAGGCATTTGGCAGACGCTCTTATCCAGAGCGACTTACATTTTTATCTCATTATACATCTGAGCAGTTGAGGGTTATGGGCCTTGCTCTAGGGCCCAACAGTGGCAACTTGGTGGTTGTGGGGTTTGAATCTGGGACCTTCCGAACCGTAGTCCAATGCCTTAACCACTGAGCTACCCTTGGAGTATAGAGCAGCAAGTGCTAAAGGAAAGCTGTAACCTTTAAACTAATGTGTTTTTTTTAGATTGTCTGGTACTGTATGGCAGCAGGTGTGCCAGACTTCATAAGAGTTCCAGGTTTGTGCATGAGATCTATGATGTAAGTCTGAAGTGAAGGGCAAAATCCAGCTCTTGTGGTGGTTAAGGGGAGCCGAACTTCATTCCATGCACGACTGTATTGTCCTCTCTCCAAACTGCAGCTCAAGCCAATTCTGTCAGCCAAAACCTGTAGAGAGGAATTGTGGTAATGAATTAGAAATAGAGTGCTGCAGCAATAATCATGCACTTTTATGAATAACATGACTAACATTTACTATAATATGTGAGATTCCACAACTGGATGTTAAGGAAGGTAAGGATCTAAGGATCTTCTTCCTGTGTTGAATCATACATCTTACCAGTTACTTAAAATCATTAACTCATTTACTGTATGTGTTCATTGATTTCCTGTGTTGAGTTACAGGAAACCTGGAGCCTATTAGAAACACAATCAGAAGTGAGTTTCAAACCCTCAACTTTGAAAGTGCATGGCTAATTGCTGAGCCACTATGTCCCCAACCATATCTTTTTTTAACTTGGTTCTAAATTAGTTTGGTAATTGCTATAATCACTAGCATTTCATTGACTTGTCACAGCCAGCTTTATTCACATGCACAAATTCCATTTCCTAAGCACCATGTAAAAAAAAACCCTCAATGCCAGCCACATGACTTATATCCCCATTCACGTCTCCACTGATACCTAGTTAAGGACGTCTTTTTAAAATCACACCGATCCCAAACATTAAAACATTCATACTCCTGCTTTTGGCCAGTGTGTCTTTTATTACTATGGCTTTCATTCCATCCTTGCCTCGTTTATTTTGCTCGTGAGTTTGCATTGTCCATTGACCATGTCCTTTTGCATGGTCCTTTAAGATTGTTTGGCTTTTTAAATAAAAAATATAAAAAAAGCTCACACAAGGGGTTTTGATTCAAATGAAGGCATAGTCTGAAGCAAAGAGACAGAAGTAATGAAATAACAGGATTGTTAAGGGATAGAGACCTGCATTAATACCTTGAAGAGTAGCGCTCTGTGGTAGTACGTTCCCTTTTCGATCTTGCCAATGGGAATGATGTTTGACTGCATCTCAACCTTCAGCTCACTCAGGTGAAGCTCCCAAAGGAAATCATGTTGTTTCTCAATATCTACTGGCCCCCCCATTGCATCACATGCCAACCTAAAAAGAATATTTACCACATATCACACATGTAGCTTTACCAAACTGCTTCTAAATATTAGATTCCATTAAAAAACATTTCTGCTCATAATTTAGGAATTTTAAAACTCACTTAGCCAGAGCAATGTACACTTCCGCCTCGTCTTGTAAAGGCAGGATGGATTTGAATGTCTCGTTAACGAGACTGTTGAGCTGAGCATCATATGGCAATGTCCATGCCTTCTCTACTACCGTTTCCTGCTGAGGTTGCTGATCATCATTCCTCGGTTTCTCGTCCTCGGGCAATACTTTGCCTTTTGATTTACTAGAGAAGGTTAGAAAGACAAAAAAGGTCAGCTCAGATCTTGTAGATTTAATAATGCACAGCTATTCCTGTGGACAGTGCTTATATAATGGGACCTACAGCTTTGTTCTTTAGCTTTGTGATATTTTATTACAATATACAACAATCAGCCGTAACATTAAACATTAAAACCGGGGAGTGGCTATGTAAGACCTCTGGGGGTGTGCTGTTGTGTCTGGCACCAGAATGTTGACAGCGGATCCTTGGGATGCTGTGGATCGTGGGGTGATCTACTTGGTCTAGCACATCCCATCTGGGGAGTTTGGTGGTCAGGCCCTGTATGTGGCATGCAGTGGTGCACTGGGTGCTCTAGTGCCTTTCTATCGTGGGCAACATTGATTTTTTTTTTTTTTTGGGATCAGACCAGACAGTCTGTCCTTTGGTCCCTGCTGGCATGGGTGATGCTTGGAAGCCAATTGTAAACCGTTACTCTGGTGTATAGTTGGTGATCAATGTTGTTCAGTTCACATGTCGTTGTTAACAGTATTATGGCTGATTGGTGTCTACGTACTAGTTAGTCAGGTATGTAGCACTGAATGTAGTCCTTTTTCTCTATTGACACTGCCACAGCACTCTCACCTACTGACAAATTCCTTACACCAACAAAAAAAATGGCAGATTTGATTATCAGAGAGTCCCATTGGGCTCAAATAGGAATTCAGAACAGCATTCAAAAGCATTTAAATAATATAGACCTGTTGGTATCATCTTCAGGGACAATTAAAGCCCTATAATAATAATGCTAGCACTCCTGACAGCACAGCTAATCTACTCAAGTCTGTACACTTGAGTCTCTCCATGGTGTAATTAGTAATATCTTACTTTCATGAAGATGATCTAAAGACCTTTCAATGACTCTTGACTTGAAAGACCACAGATGACATCAGAGCTAGATAGTGTGTGCAATAGGGGTTATCTTTCAAAGAATACAGCCTAAGCTGTGCAGTATACACTCCAGGTTGTATCCACATAAGTGACTTATACAAATTAGTGGCAATTAGTGGAATAAAAAGTGGAATTATACAAATGAATTGTGCATGTGCCGCAAACACACATGCACATGTTACACACCTAATAGCTCGGATGCTTCCTTTCCTGCTCAGTACAGGTGAGGTGTGAGTTTCTGTAGGACTCTCCTGCTGCCCCTTCTCTGGTGAATCAGTAACCGTCCTGAGATCACACAAAGCAAAGACCATACAATTTACTTTTCTATCTGTTTAAACTCTAAAACAAAAATCGACTAAAGTAATTTACCTGTAATTGTAACTGTGTGTTGCTTATTTGTGTCATCATTAAAAAGAGCACACAGCCAACATGGCACCTCCACTGCGGTGTAAATGCCATGCCAGAGAAAGAGCTAATTAACATGCCACAGAAAAGGCTAATTAAACTGCCAGAGAAATGTCAGTGCCAGCTTTGAAGTCACTGAGCCAGAACATCCGTGGTATGCTACTTGTAATCTGGAGTCGTTAACATGGCTCAATGGCAACGAGAGAAACCAGCATTGGTCTGACCTTAATTATATAACACATGCTATTTGATATTTAAGAAATGGTGTGACAAACCTCACTACAAATTATAAATAAGCAACAAAGAGCCTAAGAGGAAAGGTAATAATAGGACAGTGGAGATCACAGGTGGATACAAGTAATGAAAAATATACAAAAACGCAGTATTGATTATGATGGTGATTTATGGTCTATGAGATCATGAAACACAATCGGTGTTGTGTGTTATAATGTGCTAGCTGTTATATATTACGTTGCCTCACAGGAATTTTATAATGCTATCATTATGACCTTTGATACACTATTACACCCATATTTTCTGTTTTCAATATCTCAATAGAGGTTTATTCCATCTATAGCATGTTGTTATAATAACCTTCACTCTTATGGCAATCTGTTGAGGTTTTCCTGTTGAGCAGATTCGCACATTTCAGTGCATCTATAATAGGTTCAGAAGAGTTGAGGTCAGGGCTCTGTGCAGGTCATCTTCTGCTTCAACATTATTATTATTTTTTTCAGTGTATAAGATATATTACATTTCGTATTAATCTCAAAAATAGTAAGATTCACAAGTTTAGAAAAAAAGATTATTAGACTATTAGTCACATATAAAAACAAATGTAGTTAGTTTAAAAAAAAAAAAATTTGTATAGCTTTATTTTTCAAAAACCATATGTAAAACATAACATATAGTGTACTTGTAACAATACAACCACCTTTTCTAACATTCATTTTTATGGATTATGTTTTATGCATAGGAAAAAATATAGGGACCTAAAATATTATCTGCACCTTCACTATAAGTCATAAAATCTACATTGTTATTAGAATGGTGAATGCTTTGAGACACCTTGCATTTATAAACTACTATATATACTGTAGATACACACATATATAGCGAGTCAAGTCACACAGTTCATACAGAAAACAGCAAATTATGCTGCATAACCTTTGATCTTGACATACTTAGCTGGAGGTTTTCCATTAACTGCAATGACGGCTCGCTGCTGGTTGATAACCCGCTTTGCAATATCTTCAAGATCAGGAACCCTGTGACCTTGTCTGGTCTATGAAGGGAAACGAAACAGACAAGCATGATACTGATTAGAGGTAAACAAGCACTTTATCAAATCTAACACCCGATATCTTTTCTGTAAATATCTCTCACAAATAATAATCACTTTTTTTTAGCAATGTCACATAAATACAGATGTTATTTAGAACACAATATTTAATATCATTGATCTTATACTAATATTATAGGAAGTTTTTTTTTTTTTATGTATCTTCAGATCATATACAGCAAATTGGTACACATGATAACAAGAGGTAAGTGTAACCTTCTTTACTGACCTGTCCTGGATCATAGAAGCCATCAGTAGTGATATCAGTGGACAGGAGATGTCCTGTAAGGCTGTATTTCACCGAGAGGTTACTATTCAACAGCTTCTCCAGGGCTACCTCACTGAACTTATTCTTACGGGTCAGTGAGCAGTTGATCTCCTGGAGAATCTCCAAAGCCCTGTAGTACCAAAGCAGCGAGCATTTACATGATGAAAGAAAGAAACAAACAGAGATTATAAAGTAAAGAGAAAAATATTAAAGGAAAAGTAAAGAGCACACTACCATTATACATACCACCGTATATATTAAACTTGGAGGCAAGATGGGCTATAATAAAGAATGCCAGTCTAGATACGTAAATAAAGAATGGTCTCCATAATAAAGAATGCTGATCTTTTAACAGTGGAGCTTTAATGCCCTCTGCTGGCTCTTCATAAACATTTTATATATATAGAACACCATGTGCATGTCCCTCCCCTGGCACGCTGTTCCCTAAGCTATTCCCTACACTGCCTCGCCAAAAAGTTTCTGCTTCAGAAATGTCATATTATTGGTTTGGACCAAAAAAGGTCTTGTGGTCTGATGAGTCCAGATTTACCCTATTAAATAGTGATGGTGCATCAGGGTATGAATGATGTACCCATCACACTGTACAAGCCTCTGAAGGAAGTGTTATGATCTAGGGTTGTTTCAGTTGGTCAAGTCTAGACTCAGCAACGTTATGTGGCTGAGTCTGCTGAAGTCAGCTGATGACCTGAATGTACAGTACAGAATGACCAGGTTATCACATCTACTGATCTTTTTCTTCCTTGATGGTATGGGCATGTTCCCAGACTCAGAGTGTGAAAGGGTGGTTCTGGGAGCATGAGGAATCACACATGTATTATAGAAACATTATATACTGTATGTTGTATATGCTAGGGAGTACCACTGCACTGTATAACTTATTAGTTATATATTGTAGTTATGTCCTACAGTAATGAATGTGCTCATACAGAAAGAAAGAAAAAACACTCATGTAAAGAAATATTAAATATGATCTCACCCGAATCTGTACATTTCTGTGGCTGTTGGTTCATCATTAGCACACACATTAACTGCCCAGCATGCATTTCGACGGATTTCAGCGTCCTTTGATCCCAGCAGGTTAACCAATTGTTTCAGACCTCCAGCATTTCTTAACTAATAAATAATTAAATATATCCTCTTAATTACGCACTCCATAGAACACTCTTTAGGTATCTGGTTTCGCATATAATCCTGATAATGGGAGTGTGTGTGCATAGGTGAATGAGAAATTGAACAGTACTGCTGCTGTTGTTGCATACTACCAATGAACTGGCAGTTTATTACACCTTTTATTACATCTTTATGTTTAATTTATGCAATGGCATGGGGGCTCTTGTGTAACACAAATAGGTGTCACCTAATTGCAGTGTATTTCTTTTGTATGTATTTTTTATATTTATTAATGCATTGGAATATTTTTTCCATATAGGAATTATAAATTATTTGATTATCATCTTTGACACAGAAGTAGCTCATTTGATTTCAAATAATTTTTAACCTTGTGTAATATTGTTGCAATTTTGTAAAATAAAAAACAACAACATTTTTTACCTGAAGGCACTACAATAAATTACATTGCAAAAAATTATAAATGAATATGATGTATATTTTTTTTACATGTACATGTCTCTCACAAAACTGCGTCGCATCCCGAAGAAAAAAATCATTAAGGCAAATACACACAACCAAAACATCAATAATTATTTTTAAACGCAGACTAATAAAACTCTCTGTACTTTATAGTGGTATTATATGAATTAAGACACACCTCAGCCCTTCCTTCTGCATCACAAGCGAGCGCAGCTACAGCATGGAGGGCGCTCACGAGCGTGGGCTTATCATGGCAGTGGAGGGGTTTCAGCAGGGCCTGCATAGCGCCGTGAGAATGAATGCTACAGCGAAGCACTTCCTGTGAAGCCATGTTGTTTAGAACAGCCGCTGCATGCTTTAATGCTGCAAGAGAGCCATTCTGTAGGACCTGGATAAGAAGTTTGTCCCCTTCTGCTTCATAAACAGCACTGAGAGAGAACAGGAAGTGTAGCATAAGCTTCTTAATAAACATTGTTGTCAATTCGTCATGAAACCCTTTTTAAAAGTCAAGGAAGAATTCCCAAGGAGTCTGTGGTACATGTTTTTTATATTGTGGAAATACAACCCATCACAATCAGAGTTATTATATTGATTATTGAATTTAGAAAGGTGTTAATCAGTTTGGGACTAATTTAGAGAAAAAAACCCACGAGGGTCCAAAAAATAATGGAAATTTTACTAATAAACTACTGGTGAAGTCTATGAACTTTCTTTATAAATTATTGTTGGTTTTTAATTTAAGCTTAGTGGTTAGCACTGTCACCTTTCACCTTCAATCCAAGTTCGATTACCGTCTCCCCGTGCTTGGAGGGTTTCCTCCCACAGTCCAAAGACATGCAGTGTTAGGCTAATTGGCGTCCCCAAATTGCCCATAGTGTGTGAATGAGTGAGTGAGTGTGTGTATGTGTTGTGTGCCCTGAGATGGATTGGCACCTTGTCCACCGTGTACCCCACCTCATGCCCTAAGTCTCCTGGGATAAGCTCAAGGCCCCCTGCGACCCTGAATACAGGATAAAGCCGTATAGACAATGAGCATCTATCGCACCTATCGCATCTATCGCATCCATCCATCCATCCATCCATCCATCCATCCATCCATCAGTCTAAAAGCTACCTCCTCTACATAAGATGTCACAGATAGAGTCAAGGTTCTCAGGCAAAGTCATCATTCTCATATAATGCTAGCAAAATAGACTGAGGTTTAAATGGCAGCATTCACACTCGTTCGGAACTGCACGGGAGTTCGTTTTAATCAAACCAACCATGTCGAGAGTGAACACACCTTACGAGATGCATTGAGAAAAAAATTCTAATAACTTTTTCCTGACAAATCCTGTCTTCTGCATGACGATTCGTTACAAGCATTCAGTTTTGTCTATGACTGGAAAGACCATGACAGGCTGTGGCATATGAGCCAATCTTAGAGTATGAAGGCTTTTTTTCAGCACTTGATCGGTGAAAAATTACTGTAAATTGGGAAAAGTGTGTCCTCTAAGGACAATGCTGCTTTTGGTGATTGATGTAAATGTGAGTACATGATGAGGGGGATTTCTAATGCCTTTATAGTGCACCGTCTGTGTGAAAGGGGCCGAATATAACCACAGGAGTGTCAAGTTTGTACAAAGAATGGGAGAGAACCGTTTTCTTACCTCTGACAGGAAGTGTGTGTTTGACAGATAAATGACCTGATTCATTACTTTACTGTAAACCCCTTAGAACTGTATGTTTTGACTGCCACCCCAAGCTGAAGTCCCCAAGTTCTGTTACCACTTAATGATTCATCATGCAATAAGTGCTAACGTAATCCATCCTGGAATTTTTGTTCATACAAGCTGGGTTGTGTAACTGTTGATGAATTTCAGTAGAAAGCTGACACCATGTGTTGTCACTGAGCATGTACTTACTATGCGTTCAGTTGGTTTCCTTGGGTAAGGTGTGATAATGCTTCTGATGCAACCTCTTTTAACTCATTTCCTTCAGTGTTCAGCAGCTGCACAATAGACATGATCCCATCTGTAACACACGCCTTCATTACTCAAGGTTTCTTCACACAGGGTGTGGCAATCAAGTTAACTGTCAGTTACGACTAAGAGACAAGACTGGTGCTGCTGGCTACTTGGCATTAAAAGCAATTGCTTGGCAATACAAATAATTATTTTAGAAAAAAAGAAAGTTTTAAAGCACTGCTTTTTAAAAAAGATGGATCCCAAACATGTCTTAGCTGATTAGTGAATTAGTGTTTAGTGAATTAGCTAAGATTTACTCATCAATCCTTTTTTCAATCTTGCATTTTGAGGATTGAAAAAAAAAATTATGAATAGAAAAAAATCTTTAAAATCTTAATGAATTGCATTGTAATTGGGAACAATACCGAATTCTCTGAAAGTGTCTTTGCTGCTCAGGTCCTTGCACATTGTCGACACTGCTTGGCATGCAGCAGTACGTACGCTGTCACTCTCCACCGCAAGTGATTCAGTGATGGCCTTTTCAACATTTTGCTCGTGCAGGATCTTTCGATTTTCACCTAGGTGATGCAACACGGCATTTTGACACAACACTCATAAAGCAACAGCAAGGCAACTGCAATTTACGGAGAAAACTGATGTGTCTATAAAGGGTTTGCGTGAACCATGACATTCTAAAATGTCTCAATGTGTCAATGCTTCTGGACTTCTTGTATCATTTTAAATGCAGCTCATAAAAAGAGGAGCTTCACCATAAGTTCTAAACAGCTCTCATAATTGATTTTACCACTGATAAACCATCTTGATTTAGTTCACAAGTGTAAACCACAAGTGTTGTTGGTTTGACATAGCAGTTTAAGTGTTTGTGCTTGTGCGTGCATACCACGCTGTGCAGCTTTGCTGATAGCTTTAAGCGCGCTAGCTTGAATGTCATGAGTGGCTGGTGTAATGATAAACTGCAGCAATTTCTCCAGGCCTCCATTCCCCTGAATAAGTTGCATGGATTCAGCATCCTCTATACAGTTTGAGATGACTTTGAGAGCATCCACATGCAGGTCAGTAAACTCCTGCCAGGACAGACAATGAGATTTATAACACCAGAAAAAATAGGATACAGTTAAAAAAAAATAAAAAACTTTTAAAAAAACAAGAAAATCCTTTCTTGAGGTATATATAATGACAATATATTAAAACAAATCAGAACTACAGTATTGACACCACAGGGTAGAACTATATTCCCAAAAAATTCATGCCAGTTAATTTAATTGGAAAGGGAAATGTTTTAAAGTGATGGATGGATGGATGGATAGATGGATAAATAGATGTTTGTGTGCGTGTGTGTGTGTGTGTGTGTGTGTGTGTGTGTGTGTGTGTGTGTGTGTGTGTGTGTGTGTGTGTGT
>JAQQZT010000019.1:13556982-13569126 GCA_030068275.1 Clarias platycephalus | reverse complement strand
AAATCATGGTTTCACTCTAACGAAGCACTCGCTGGTGTTAAAGTGTCGTTCTACACCACATTACAATAACGTCTGATTGTTTTGTTTTCTAATGATGTGCGTATCAAATTAAATCTCGTACGGTTAGCACCGTCGCCGTGCACCTTCAGGATCCGGGTTCCGTGTCGGGTCTCTCTCTGTGTGTGTGTGTGTGTGTGTGTGTGTGTGTGTGTGGAGCTTGCATGTTCTCACCTGGTTTTCTTCCACAGTCCAAAGACATGCAGATTAGGTTAATTGACGTTCCAAATTGCCTGTAGTGTGTAAAGGAGCGTGGGTGTACCCCACCTCGTGCCCTGGGGTGGGGCTCCATGACCCCCATGACCCTGTGCACAGCACAAAGTGGTATATATGATGAGTGAGTGAGTGCGATTCTCCATTTTTATCATATACATTTTTTAGTTCTTAGCTGAAGGAACAAAGTCGTGCTGAGCCAAAAGAATGAAATCTAACTAGTATTGAAGGTTGTTTGATTTGTTTGTGTAGTGGCATGTTTTTGTGTGTGTCTGACAGCTACATACAGTTGTGAAGATGCTATGAGTGTGAGCGGAGGTAGCAGACTGAAATCTGAATCGTGTGTAGCTTTTGCTGGAAAATCTGAAAAATCCCAGCCTGAAAGCTAGTTGAAATTGATTTCCATGTAGCAAGTTGGACAATCATGCTGAAATGTAAAAAACACAATTTGCAATCAGAAATCGGTGGATTTTATTATACCTAATTTGATGAAGTCTAAACTATTGTTCTAACATGCTTACAACTAATGCTGCACAGTTAATGGCATAAAAATTCTAATTTATATGGACATGCAATTTATTAATTCACACAATCATGAATTTATTGTTCTTTTTTGATTAAAAAAGAACAATAATAATGATGTCGATGAATACATTCTGGCAAATGATATAATTTGTCCAGGTATTTGGTATTAGTCGAGATAAAAACATTTAAATACAAAATGGCACATTTAAATCACAGTCGCGATATGCATGAAAAAACAATCGAAGTGTAATTTGTTGATTTGTCGCAGCTCTACTTAAAACAATCGCAGATGAGATGACACAGCCAAAGTTTTTCAAAGCAATCCATGTTGCACAGAAAAATGGAGATGGTTGTGTGATTTAGAGAATCTGAGGTGCAGGGTTGCGGGACTTTTGGGGAGAACAAGAACCGATGGAGTAAGGAACTTGATCAGGTGGCAAAAATCACCAAGTGGTTAATGATGGACAGAAATGCATTTGAATCTTTACTGTGAAAAGGTCAGTGGTGAGAGAACCTGATGTGGGCTTCTGCTGTTGTCGCCTACATCTGCCCCAGGCTTTTGCACTGTTTCACCTGAAATGCTCTTCTGCTCACCACAGTTAACTTAGATGTCTGGTCATCTCAAACGATGCTGTCGTTCTCAACAAACAAGACATTTCTGCATTTCTTATACACTATTCTTTTATATATATATATATATATAAAACCTCTTAAATTTGTTGTGTGTGAGAACTTGAGGAGATGAGAACTTCCTTAACTTTCTGGTTTGATCACATTTCCTGAGATCACATTTTTTCTTTATTCTGACATACAAAGTTTTCAGTCTGGAACTGCATGATTATATTATAACTGCACTCGCTGCTGTGAGATGATTGACTGTATTTAAGTGGCTGATGAGTTGTCATGTATAGATTGAATGTGGTTCCTGTGTAAACGCTGTCCTGAGTGAAATTGTCACTGCGGTAAATAAGCGGTTTTCACATCAGGTGTGAAGTCAGGTAGTATGTTCAGCTAATATTAGTTTCCTTAGACGTTGCTAGGATCTTTTTGCACCCCAGCAACACATTCTAGGTGCAGTTTTTATCTGCCGTTCTATTCTCGTCCACTGCAGTTACAAACTAATCAGTATTTTTAGCGAGTAGACCATGAGTAAGTAAGTATTTGGTTTCCTGTTGAGCCTATTTGGTGCATCGTGATAAATGCGAGAGTGGAAGCATAGTCTAATAAAATAGAACTGATCAGCACAGTCTCATGCAGCGTGTGCCGTTCGTCACTATGTGTTTATCTTAGAAGAAACAATTCTACTGATGACTGTAATTAAAACGCATGTTCTCAAAATAAAATGCTTGATAAGAGCTGATAGTTCTGATATGGATGGGTCTCAGTGCTTGCATGAGCTTTTTTTTGTTGTTGTTGTTTGGTCAGCTGATTTAATTTTCATAAATAATAGTACTGAGCATGCAGAGTCTAAGTTTGTAGATAGGCATAATTATGAATGAGTCAACAGGAGCTGGGAAATTGATAGTTATTTGCCTTTGAATGCAACATCAGCTTTTTAAGAATTCCTTCATCTGTTTCCCAGAGGGGGGAAAAAAAACACAGTGTCTGTAACAAGTTTATAACACATCATATAGCTTTCCTATGAGAGAGCCTGTGTCATTATGATGTCATTTGTAAGTTATTATTCAGCATGCAGTTCTTCACACCCCGTGTTATTAGTTCCGAGTTCATAAATTACCTGACATGTGCTGCTCGTCTAGGCCACACCCTGCAATTCTGTGTGTCCCAGATGCCTCAGCCTTGTTGCGCTATCCCATCCACCTGTTATAGACTGTGATAGTCCTTTTGATAAAGATCAGAGCTGTCGGGTAGGATTTTTTTTTACACAGTCTTCATTCCGATCTTAATTTTATGATTCCTGTATTATCTTGCAGCCTCTTATCTTATATACTGTAGTAATTAAATGTTTTCATCTATGACCTACGTTAGTGACCGACAGTGCACTCAGACTGGAGATATAAACTGAGCTGTACAGATATCTGTGGTTGATCAGTTTTAAACATAGTCCACGGTGAATGTCGTGAAAGCCATTATTTATTTTTACATGCATGCTTTGTTTTTATCAGACAGTGCTATTTTTCAGTGCTAAATTAAAACTATGGGTCTAATGGATACACATGCATTTAAACCAAGGTTTTTTCTTCTCCTTCAAACAATGGGTTCCACAATAAATAAATGAAGCTGATGTTACAGAAGATCGAGAATTCATTCAAGCTGGACTTTAATCAGTATCAATTACCAGTGAATGTTTGCATATTAATATATGAGTTGTAGAGACAGGAAAAGCAGTTGTATTTGTGTACTGTATTTTGACAATATACTGTATACATGTATACAAAGTGCAACCTCGGTATACAAAAGACTCTCTTACCAATATTCTCTTAATCATTTTCGGGATACAAACGAATTAATCGAACTGAATGTCAGTGAAATTGCACGTTTACATTGTTGTTTACGTCAGTGGAAAGCTGGAAAGCCAAGTGAGGTGAGTTTAAGCATTCTGGGGGGTGTTATAGCACCATAGTTTCCAAGAACATTAGCAAGAACAGTTCTATCATAGCTATTTAAAAAAAACTGAGGTCGTTGTTCCCTAATTTGTGTCAGGGTTTTTTTTCTTTTTTTTTTGTAGAATGATGGTAACTGAGGAAGTAAACAAAAACTAACCCTTTGTATGGATTGATTTTTTTGGAAGGAGACACTAAAATTGACCAATCACAAATAAAGTTACATTTTCTATGCAGGACACGCAGGAAAGGATTACTTCTATCTACGGAGTAGCAAGGCATGTTAGGTCTTTATTATTATTATTTTTTTTTTTGCTTTAAAACCAATGCTAATAATCAACTGTTACGGTACATTATCACTTGAGTGGAAAAGCTAAGCTTAGAAAAAAAACAGGTAAATTTTTTTTTTGGGGGGGGAGGCGTGTATTCTGATAATAAGCTGCTGCTATATAATCCTGTCTTCCCACCTGGAGTCAAGATACAATCATGAATTTAGGATTTGTTGATCTGTAATAATTGTTTTAAAATAAATGAGATCCTGTAATCACCATATTACACAGATACAGTTTCTTAACATGCATTAAGTAAGTGTTTCATAAAGGCAGTGTGAATGTTTTACACCTGTAGTATCAAAATCATAAAGTTTAGGTCAAACAGAGTTGCAGATCTACCCATCGAATTTAGTGCATTGTTGCATTTCTGTATTTGTACTTCTGCTCGGAGAGTCGGTAGGCTTGAGGAAGTTCCCGAATAAAGTCATGTTAGTGAGCGTGTGCAGGCCACTTGAGTTCACTCCAGCCTTGGAGCTCACTTTGTGCGCAGGGGGATTGTAAAGCTGGAGCAGGTTTTAGTGCCAGTAAAGGGAAATTATAATGCAACAGCATACAAAGCTATTGTAGACAATTATGTGCTTCCTACTTTGTGGCAACAGTTTGGAAAGAATCAAATATGTGTAGGATTATCAGGAGTTTACAATGTTAGGACATGTAGAGATTAGTAAGCCAGTCTGATAACACAGGATCGGTCTCACCCCTTCAGTCCAACAATTTAATCCCTTTGACCAAAACCTGGGAATTCAGATGTTCATTAAGGAGGTTCGTTACTGAGCTACATAACCGTGGTTTAGTCCTTATTTAAGGTGTTTGTTGCGTTATATGTACTTATACCTCAGGCTGAACATTGCAGTTAAAAATAATTTGCTGAACTCGAGCTACTAAAATGCACTTTGTTTGAATGAATGTCAGTTCATTCTAACAAAATGAACTTTTTTACAAAAAACTTCTGATTGTTAAAACATACAATATGTTTTGCTACAAAAATGATATGTTTTTTTTCTTATGTTTTAAAAAAAAAATACATTTTAAAGGTAGGAAACATTTGTATTAAATTAACCCATTAAAAACCTAATTAAAGTATTATTTAAATAATAATCACTCCCTAAAAACATGAGAGAGACCAAAAAAAGTTTTTCTGATTTCTGGCATTTTACTGTATGTTCAGTGAGTTCATATGTATTTTTTGTTTTGCAAATGACAAAACAGTTTTTTTTGTTTTTTGTTTTTAAGTGAATCAAGCAAAAGCGAGTAAGCACTTGATTTCCTGTTAGGGCATTTTGGTGCAAAACACAGACTGATAATGTTATTTATTATCATAGGTTTTCATGTCTGTCTGCGTTTTCACACTATTTGCTGTTTGCTTTAGAAAGTTCATCTAGTGCCAGTTCATATTTTAAAAGTGCATTTCTTAGCTATATGTGTGTACGTGTGCATGTGTTTTTAAACCCTGTCTGTGGTCATTATTTTTAAGTCTTTTTTGTAAATGTCCGACTGATCTACATGTAGTACTTAATAAAAAGGCAGCTTTGTAAATCTCCTCGATAATAATGATAATAATGATAATAATGCAGCTGTGTCAGCTTTGTTGGTACTGATTAACATGTATAATTTATTCATCTGGCAGATGGTTAATCCTCCTCTCAGTATTAGTTAATAAGAGGTCACTGAATTATTGGAGTGCTTGTGTTTTTTGTTTGTTTGTTTAAATCCATAAACAATATTTGATTTACCGTCTTTGTCTTTCTTGCCAACACTGAGCTGTACTTCAGTACTACAGTTGCTGATTGCTGATGCAGTTTCATGTTGATCTTCCTGGATGTCTTGGAAAGTGGGAGTTTAAGAATCTGGAGAGTAAAATGCCTCATGGTCTGTAACACAAAGCTTTCCTTATCTCTTGACGACGGCATATTTTTAACTTTTTTTTTTTTTTTTTTTTTTTTTGCGCTATCTTGGCGTGGATGTGGGAGACCAGAAGCTGTTTCCCTACACACTTGATGACCCTGCGGGGAAAACATTTCAGTGATCCTGTAGTGCTCTTTCAGTGCTCACCTTCTTTTACCCTCATGAATTATACATGCAGTTGTGTGCACTTAGTTGCTATGGATAAAAGTGTCAGACAAACGGGTAAATGTAAAACGGCCTCCTGATTAAGAAGTAACGCGGCGTCTGTGAGGGTTTTCTGTATTCTCTTTTAGTTCATTTCGAAACATCTTGTTTCTGCACCGCTGCGATTCCTGACCAGTGAAGTTCAACTCGGTTTAGGGTGAAAAAGCTTATTGTGTAAATAGATCGATGTAGAGATGCGGTGTCGCTTTCAACTGCTGCTTGAAAAGTGAACAAAATTTATGTTCTTTTATGGTGCAGCCTGCTATTAAAATGCAAATTATTAGTTAGCACATTAGCATGCAACAACAATCTGAACACACTTGAGGGAAGGAACATGAACGTTTAGCAATATGACCTCTAACTAGGAGGTCGAATGGTTGTAAGTGAAATCATTTTTATTACCAGACAAGCTTATATCGTCCACATATAATAAAACTGTAAAGTGTCTATACATTGAAGATATCTGTGGAAAAATTAAAGATGAGTAAAAGAACATGTCAAGATGGTTTTTGGACTATTTAGTTTCTGTTTTTTCTGTTTGTGCATGCATCACGTGAAAAACTACCGAACGAATTTTAATGGGGTTTTCACAGGCCGAGCTTGGGGTTAACATATAGGGCTTTGTTTCATCGCAATCGGCCCACGAGAAGAGAAGATATGCTCATTTAGAATTTAAATGGAAATCATTAGTTCACTTCTTAAATCTAAATAAAACATGCTTCTGAGCTTCTGCAATTTAAATCTAGTTCATAAACGTGATTTCTTCACACCTTCATTCAGCCAGTGAAGGATATACTTATATAAACTGCAGTAATTATTAACTCTATTAACATGATGTGAAATTACTTATTTTTAAGGATGTCTGTGTCAGCATGTCACGTTTTATTTTTAAATAAGATCGTGGGTTAATTGTCAGCCCGACATCAGTAGGACAACATAATCTCGTCAGCTAATGCCAACTGCCTGCCGTTTACACTCGTGTCACCTTAAACGAACCTGTAAACGTTGCGAGCCGATGTCGAGACTTTAATGGAAACAAGACCAGTTGTTTCTTTGCACATGAACGGTGAGTGCATCGTCTGAATGGGGCTTCAGTTTTAATCCAGCGTAGCCTGCACAGTGCACTGGAACATGAGATGATCATGCTGAATCCTGAATGACATCCTGCTGAACTCTGAGGTTAAAAGGCATCATTAGCGTGAATGCATTTTTTATGAAGGAGTAGAAACATCAAGTCTTAAAGACAACATGAAGGGACATGATCAGCGACTTGGGGTAATTTAGTGGAAAGTGAGTGTCAAGCTGTTTCGTATTGGTTCCCTGTAATCTGTTTTTCTTTGCTTTACCGCGATTCCCAGACATGAGGGATGCCCCGTGCGTCTGGTTTGCATAAGGAGTTTCTAGAAATAGCCGAAATTCTATCCATTCCAGAAATCAACATTTAGATGATGGAACTTTTTTTTTGTTTTTTTTTAAACAGATATTAACCGCGACTAAATAGACTGCTGGTGAAAAGATCCCGCAACTGAGGAACAGTAAATTTGGTTCCATAATAAGAGGTTGTTTAATTATTGGGTTGCTTATTGGTGGAGCTGTGCAGTAGGATATCGAGTGCCAGAAGCCGCTATTCGTGGCAGGTGAACGCTCGCACACTAGGGCTGCCTAGAAACTCTCCAGCTAATAATCCAAACATAGCCACCACAGCGTCACAGTCATATGGATTAAACGACCAATAGATGCGTGGGATAAATAAGTGCATGCACTGTTGTATTATTAAACCTGAACGGTCAGAAGGTATGGATTAACGCCACAGTCTCCGGCTCCACCTCGTAATTCAAAAGGCGAGTGTATATTAATCTGCTTGTTCAGAAGCATTAAGTCAGAGCTCATTCACACGGATGTATACGGGGGAAGATCCACATGATCAAGGCTAATTATTTACAGATTAAACAGTAGGTCAATCATCAAAGAAATAATTCATTATGGTTCTGGTGGAATATGCACGGATGCATAGAAGGAGTTTTGAGTGTCAGCTTTTTAATGGTCTTAATAAATTCAGTAGAGACCGGGAGGGGAAAAAAAACAAAACGTATTCTGCTAAAGGATCGACTGTGTTAGCTGCTGTAGCCGAACAGTAATAACGTGTTCTAACGACCATAGCCTCATGAGACGGCGCCGTCACAAACACAAACAGCGTGGAGAAATTATAAGGCACAAAGTATTAAAGTTTGGGTCTGAAAAGGGTAAATGCAAGCATGTTGTGTGGTTCATTAATAAGCAAAAATTGATTGTCGACTTTTGTGTGAGGAATAAAACACTGAAACCTGAAAGTCTTTCGTCACACTCACTCGCTCTCTGTCTCTATACCACTTGTCCTGTCCAGAGTCACAGGAGGCCTGGAGGCTATCTTCGGGGACTCTGGGCACTAGGTGGGGTACACCTTGGATCGAGTGCCAGTCCATTGTAGGGCACAAACACACACACACACACACACACACACACACACTGCAGGCAATTTGGAACAACCGATTAGCCTAATCTGCCTGTCTTTGAACCAGAGTACCCAGAGGAACCCCAAATCACGCACACAGACTCTGAGGAGAGACTCGAACCCTTGACCCCCGTGGCCACAGCGCTAACCACTACGCCACCATGATGCTTTGAGACAATGACCATTATTAAAAGCGCTATGTAAATAAAATCGAATTGAATTGAATGATGCTGTGTCATAATGCCACGGAGCGAAAAGTGTGATTTGTGTAACATTTTGAGGACATTTTAGTTAAAGAAGTACAGAAATGCTTCTTGAACTTGTACATCAGTAAACAGAAAAGCTTTGATTCAGCAGGGTTACTATTCTGTCAGAGGGTTTTATCAGAATTGTAGCAAAGTTCAGGAATCGCTTAGTTTAGTTCTGTAAAATGACGTTTCCATGACATGGTCTTAATCTTCTGTTAGTCTCGGCTGTACAGTTGCATGTCTTATTTTATATGTGTGGTCAGTCCAGGCTGACAAGTGAGACAAAAAATATTCAGTCCATGATAGTAGTGTGAATGAGGTGGCCTTGATGTTATTTTTGCCGTATATTAATGACCGTAGGATTTGACGAGATGAAATTTACCTACAAAAAAAATCAACATATTGTTTAAACCCACCTTTTTTTTTTTTTTTTTTTTTTTTTTAAAGTGTTGGACTGTGCGACTGTGTTTCTCGGTTAGTTTGAATGCTGAAAGTTCTGAATATCTACTTTTGGGTTGAGACCTGGGTTTTGGCTGCGAAGCATTTATTTTTATTTTTTTAAGGATGAACCAACATGACAAGCAGAGGGCTGTCTAAGGGGGGAAAAGCAAGCCTTTCTGAAGCTGAGAATAAAAAAGGGGAACAAGCATTAGCCATAGCCATTACAACAATTTGGTATTAAAAAAAAAAAAGCTGTTGATGTAGTTATCAGACAGGTCAGGCAAGGAAAAAAAACAACACTTAATGACAGTCATTGTTACAGCAATGGAGAAAAAAAACAAACTACAAAACAGCAGCCAGTGACATCACCAACAGCCACGACAGGGGGGAAAATGTCACAATCCACCATATGAGCGTGACTGAGTGTAGAAATATAGATGATGTACCACAAAATACAAACCACTAATAAGGAGTAGGAGTTTAATGGTCAGATAAAAAAAAAATTCATGTATGAGTAGAGAGATGTAAACCATGATTACCCTGTGACCCCATTACCAATGTGACCTGAAAGACCAAACAGAGGAGAGAGAGCAGTTCTGCTCATGATCTAAAACATACTCTGTCAGAGGGTTTTATAAGAACTGTAGCAAAGTTGAGGAATTGCTGAGTTTAGTTCTGTAAAATGAGGTTTCCAACGTAACTGCTGGTCAAGCACAAGTCAAGCATGGTGTGAAGGTGATGTCATGGCTTGGACTTCTGGAGTGGGCTTAGTTATCCTTATTAATAACGTTACTCATTATCTTAGCAGGAAAATGAATTCAGAAGTCCCCAGAAACTTTTTTCTGTCAAATTATCGAGAAATGCATCCAAAGTAGTTGGGAGGAACATCATCGTAAAGTTAACCAAAACACACCCACAATATTTTCTCACTCTTCCTCTTGACTCAAAAAAGAAAAAAATTATTAGTTAAATTAAACTGCAGTACAAGAACAGAGAAATCGAACTTTTTACTTTAATTGACTTTAAGACTTTCTATTCTGCTTCAGAACAGAACAGATGCCATGGCATTTCTGCATTTCCTCAAGAGGAAGAGTGAAAAAATATTTGTTGGGGGTGTGTTTTGGGTAACTTTACGATGATGTTCCTCCCAACTACTTTGTACTGTATGTATTTCTCGATAAATTGACAGACAAAATGTTTCTGGAGACTTCTAAATGTGAATTTATCACATAAATTGTCTGTTCTGACACTTAAACAGTGTAGACCATCAGACTTGTATGTGCTAAACTCGTGTGAAATCAGGAACTGAAAATTGGAAAAACGTAAGCTGTTAATCTGCGGTAAAATGAACCATGTGAGCCATGTGAGTGGTAGTGCTGCGGAAATGCCATGGCTTTGGACATTTGCACCCATAAACAAACAAACAAATGTTTTAAGAAATTTTCTACACACTCAATTTTTTAAACGTTTTCTGTTGTTTGTTTAATTATGAAAAGTATAAATGTAAAACCAACCAAATAGCAAATGGATTTCACTCCAATTCAGACTTGCACATGTGAAGGAACCCTTATTGATGATATTGCTTGTATTTAAATTTAAACCTGATATTATCACGATACCTAGTTCCAGTTCGATTTGTTACAATTCTTAACAAACTTAGCAAATATTTAGCTTCTACAGAACTGCGCTGCTTGTCAAGGTGTGAATAGTTTAGAGCACTTCGCCTATTGGATTATAGAGGACGCAACTTTTTACCATCTCAAATGCAAACATCTATAAATGTAAAATTTATTTTAAATCCTTGACTGTGAGTTCGATCCCAAAGCATGAATCGCCACATAAAAGAATTTTGATTCCAACCCCCCTCACCCCCATTTCTATGGACAGTACATTAATGTATTTCCATTATGTTTTCCAACATGTTTTCATGTATTTTCACACAAGGCATAATTTCACTGCTTTTATTTTAGTAGCAGTGAAGTTTGCTCGACTCCTGTCTGTTCCTCTGAATTGTTTGTTCTAGAAACCGAAATGGCCCTCGTCACTTTCTCTTCCATTTTTCTTCACTCGGGTTGAAGGCCAGGTTTTAAGGGAAACGGACACGTATGGGAAAAGAAAGCTGAAAAATTTTGACTGCTGATCTCCGACAAAACGTCAGACTAAGGCAGAGAATTTTAGTGAAGCCAGTCATCTAGAAACTTACATCATTACATAAAATTGAGTAAACCCACGTTTCCTTCACTGCTTGCTGATACAAATGTAGTGTTTAAACACTCACTGACCTCTTTATTGAAAAAACTTGGACTTGTGCATCTGATCAGTCATATTGTTACCTAATCAGCCAATCAGTTATCTCAGTGAGATCTCATGAGATGGCATGGTTGGTTATAGTTTAAATATTTTGAGAGAGGAACCTGACAGGGTCTTCTGCTGTTGTAGTGAATCCGTCTCAAAGTTTGACATGTTTGTTCTGAGATGCTCTTCAGCTCGATGCTGTGGTAAAGTGTGGTTATTTGAGTTATCGTCAACTTCCTGTCATCTTGAACCAGCGAGGTTATTCTTTACTGACCTCTTTCTCGTGAAGTTTTCAGTAGAGACCATTGTGCATGAAGATCTGCAGTTCCTAAATTACTTACTGTTTGAACCTTGGACCATGATCAAAGTCACAGAGATCATATGTTTGTGATATGAAGCTCATGACTTGTCTACGTGAATTTGTGCTTTGCGTTGCTGAAACATTACTGACAGATTACTTGAGTAAGTGTTCCTATTAAAGTGGCTGTTATTAAATTAGATTGTTTGGTTATTGTTCATAATAAGTGAAGTAAGTCCAAGGCTCACTAACCAGCATGGAAAGCAAAAGCTATCTTGTTTGGGCCAAAACCTACAGAAGAGCTAATGTAGCACAGTTTGCTGAAAAAGTTTTTTTTCAGGCTGTGATAGGAAGGTGTTCAGGCGTACCGTGTATCCACAGACTGATCAGAGTGGCCATGCCGTGACTCCCTGTCCATATTGTTGAACGCTCCTACGAATGAGCATTTTAACTTTAGAACTGTACCATGGAGCAATGGAAGAGATGTATACAGTGGCTTGCAAAAGTATTCGGCCCCCTTGAACTTTTCCACATTTTGTCACATTACACCCACAAACATGAATAAATTTTA
>JAQQZT010000019.1:13528456-13550265 GCA_030068275.1 Clarias platycephalus | reverse complement strand
CACTCTGTCAAGCCAAAAAAAAAAAGTGAGTAATTCAAGTGAATTACTTGAATTACTAATTCAAGCTTTTAAGTGAGTAATATCTTCAGTTCTGTACACTATGATGCCACAATTTTTAAACCACTGTGAAGAACATCTAAAGGTATTGTTCAAGTGACAATGTTCATTCTCTACGAGTGGGAAAGTGGGAAAAACTTTTTTTCCTCTAGTAGGTTCATACTTGACTTTAGCCACAAGACCAGTATAGTGGAATAGATCTATTCCATTAAATGACATTAAAAAAGTAAATAAAATTCCATTAAAAGTTTGTGGGCACCTGTTGTACATTCCATTTCACTCATAACCTCCACTCTTCCGGCGAGCCCCTCCTCTAGATTTTGGAGTGAGGCTGTTCAGATTCAACAGCAATCACTTTACTAAGCTCAGACACCGATGTTGACCCAGATGTCCTGGGGTGTACGTTTCATTTCACCCCAAAGATATCCAGTGGGGTTTAAAACGAAAGATCTGTGCGTGCGTGCGTGTGTGTGAGCTTGCTACCTGGCACAACAGCCTCGTTCATAGATTTATAACTTTCTGGCCGAGTCAAGCGAAAGGTCTACCAGGTGTCCTACATGTATGTAAATGTACATACACACAGGTAGTATAGGTGCAAAGTGTCGACAGTATAGACACACGTGCATCCCCTGCGTTTAATGCGAAGTTTAGGCTTCAGCTCTTCAATAAGCATCTCACTGTAACGAGCACTGTTAATTGTTGAACCTTTTTTTTCTGATAATGTTCCAATACTGACCCCTGAGAATCCTAGAAAACTGTAAGCATCAATTTTTTCAGCTGATGGTTGACTTTTTCTTACTTTTTCTCGGTCAGTAATTGAGGATGTTTGTTCCGTGCTCTGCCGTTTACTCTCAGGCTCGTAGTGATGAATTTATTTCTCGGCACCAGTAATGATTCTCTTCAAGTATCGGTTCAAATTTTGTTTGCAGATATCCATTCGTTTCTGTTTATGCAGGTCTGTGAGTTGTTTCGGCACCACGTATACCCCTTAGTCGACAACAACAGCAACAAGATAAAAATGAGTCACTGATCTTCTTTAGTGCAAATCACAAGTGGGCCATCCATTTTTGCTCACACTGCAGCTACAAATGAACTGATGTAACATGTATTTGTAGAAAGGGGAACCAGAGAAATGACACCCAAATATTGGGTAGCCAAGTATTTTATCAAAATAGACATATTTATTTGTTTCTCTTTTTGCCTTTTTAGATAAATGAGTTAAGTCATGTACAAATCCCCATCATGCTGATGCCTGATGACTTCAAGGCCTATTCGAAGATCAAAGTGGACAACCACCTGTTTAACAAGTGAGTTAAATTGCCTGCTTCTGTTTTAAAATGTACTGATTTTTTAAATATACTTTATACTGTATTTATACTATTATGATGCTATTATGTACACTTAGTCTTGTTTATTTATTCATTTATTTATTAATTCATTCCACATATGCAGCATAAGGTGATACACACACACACACACACACACACCTATTCGTAGTGCACTTTCATCAGCACCAGGTCACAATACAAAAACGTCCTCTCCGATAATGTCCCTTTCGTAAATAAACATGTACATCTTTAAAACTCTTCCACTTAATGCCGAATGTTTATCTGGACTTACCCTTAAATAAAACGGTAGTACCAATAATTAAGTTTGCTAACCATGTGTTACATATAGAGGAGGTATAAGAATTATAGTAAAAATCTATATAATACAGTAAAACGTTAATGAATGAAAAAATAAACAAACAAAAATAAATAGATAAATAAATAAATGATAAAGCCTAATTGTTCCATTGCTGCAGATATTTTTAGGAACTTTGTTTGATCTTGTTGTGATCGTCTCCATAGTGTAGTGTTTTTTGTTTTTTTTTAAACCCTATGTTTCAGTTATAATATGCTGAGGGACTTTTATCATTTTTCCTTCCAGGGAGAATATGCCCAGCCACTTTAAATTCAAGGAGTATTGCCCTCTCGTTTTCCGTAATTTGAGAGAACGGTTCGCCATTGACGACCAGGACTTCCAGGTATGTTCATGACCGCATGAAGGAGTTGGGCACGGCGCGGGGCAAGTCACCGTTATCCAGATACACCTTTTACCATTATTGTTAGTAATTCTGTAGCCTTAGTTTCAGAGCCACAGAGTGAACATTTTTGTACTTGTTTCTGGCCAAAAGCATCAGCATATGGAAGTTACATGTCTGTGGACCATTTTCCAGCCAAAACAAACTTTTTTTTTTTGTCACAGTGATCGTTTTAGAAAAAGATATATTGATTGCACTGGCTAAAGGTTTAGAATCCTAGCCATTAGTTTTCCAAGCGTAAGATTTTTTTTATTAGCGAGCAAATGAGGTAAACAGGCTCTAGGAAACGATTTCCTGTTGTTTATTTGAAATTTCCCTTTTCTGTTAAAATAGCTTGTTTTGGTTTTAGTACTTTATGGAATTAATTGACTCTTAAGATTTTCTTTTCTTACAGAATATCCAGTTATACTACAAAAACAAATAGTTTGACTATATCGATCAGCGTTTAGATTAAAGTGTATAAAATAAAATTGTCAAGTTTAACATCTGTGCTGTTTATTTTTTTTTTGTGTGTTTTTACCAATCAGTGTAGATCACGGTAGATCAAATTATTTGGTTTAGTCTTTCTTGGTGGACATCCTGTCACTCCTCGGCAATTATTTTCATCCAAACTTGAATGAGGAGAGACCTTCATATCAGAAATGTCTCATTACATTTTCAAAGATGGACTAGAAATTATCTTTGAACATGATACCATTAAAAGAAAAAAAAACTATTTCGTCAGGTTGCTCCAGCTACTGTACTTTACCATCTTCTAAAAAGAATCTCCCCCCCCCCCCCCAACCCTTTAAAAACAGGACGTAGTACACCCAGCATTTTTGTTAACGTCTTAACCCACGTGTTGATTTAGCTCGCTTTAATGTGGGATGGATCTTGGGCTTGTGTAATACAGCTCTCATATCCATATGTCAAGTGAACGGCTGTTCATATCATCCGTCTAGATTCAGCCTTCTTTGAGGAAAAACACATGATTAATGAGTCGTAATTTAGTCATTAACCCCTTAATCGATTGCTGTAAAGTGGACCATTTTTATTCCACATAATGACAGCATAATTTCAGGGCGATCCTTTTACGTCTCAGCCACCCACATACAGCCAGTGCTCTTAATATAATTTCCTGTGTGTCTCTTCCTCCCACATGAAAGAAAACTTTGTTCTTATTGGTGAACAGTATACTAATGGTTGTGCTTTAGGCAGGTTTTTGTTCTTTCACAAAGAACAAATCAAATATCTGGTGGTGTAGGTAGCCTGTACTTTGGCTGCTTTGCAGTGTGCTTCTTCATAATTTTAAACATTTAAAAACAAAACAAAACAAAAAAAAACAGTTGCATAACCACCTCAGACTGTTTCACATTCACTTCCACAATTGATCACATGCTGTCGCTCCGTGCTGACACTCTGTTGTATTTTTAAGAGAAAACATAAGTCTGAGTAAACTTGTGTGAATTTGTTTGTTTGTATTTCTGTTTTATCCCACTTTTGTCAGTGCTGTGAGGATGTAATAGTCAGCCAGTAAACTGAGCCAAGTGTGTCAAATCTGGAAATTTGCAATGCTCTGTTCAAGGACTAAGGTTGAGTTGTTTGTCTCTGTGTGTTTGTGTTTTGTAGAATTCTCTGACTCGCAGTGCACCCCTTGTTAGCGAGGCTCAGGGGCGTAGCGGTGCCCGCTTTCACACCTCCTATGACAAGAGATATGTCATTAAGACCATCAGCAGTGAGGACGTAGCCGAGATGCACAACATCCTTAAAAAATATCACCAGGTACACACACACACAGGAACATGCACACTGAATCTCTTTAATGCTGTATTACACACGTAAATACATCTTACAGGTATTTAATGGCAGAGGTGGAATGTCTTCTGCTTTTTAAAGTAGTTTGTAAAATCTGTAATTTTACTTTTACTTAAGTATGTTTTGTTTGAAGTATTGTACTTCGCTACATTTGAGATCATATTGATGGGAACAAACCCGCTAAATTCACAAGAACGATGGAGACAGACAAAACAAATGCCAGTGATTGAGACCCAGCTGAAAGCGAAATGCCATCAAATTCTTATGAAGCAAACCCCTGGCCATTTTTCACCCCGCTGTTAAAAAAAATAATAACTCTGTAACTTTTACTCTGAGTACATTTTTATGAGCTACTTTTTACTTGAGTAGTTTTTTATAATGGTAACTTTACTTATTCTTCAGTAAAATTTCACTGAAGTAACAGTACTTTTACTTGTGTACAAAAGTTTATTACTCTTTCCACCTCTGTTTAATGGCGTGCTAGTTTAACTAAGATAACTTGTTTTATACACACATTAGAGACCCACATTCAGGCCACTTTGGTAAAAGAGTTCAGCTTGTTAAGTTCAGAGATTTTACTTTAAGTCTACTAATTGTTTCTAAAGCTATAACTGGCCTGTGTGGGGGGTGACACACCTTTCAGCTCTGGAACTCATTTCTTCAGTCAGTCACTTTTCTTTTCTGTTCTCTTTCAAGAGCAAACTTGAAGAAAACAAACACCATCACGTCTCATGTTACCTGCTTTACTTGGCTCTTTATTACTCTTTTTCTGTGAATAATACCTTCAATATAAAAAGGTGCTGTTTAAATAAAATTGATTAAATGTTGAATTATGTGCATATAGTATTACTCATCTTTTTGTTTCAACTTTTTTTGCTTGTAGTTTATTGTTGAATGTCATGGTACCACATTGCTGCCTCAATTTCTGGGCATGTACCGCATCACCGTTGACGGAGATGAAACCTATATGATTGTCACACGAAATGTCTTCAGTCACCGCCTGTCTGTCTATAAGAAATATGACTTGAAGGTATGTGAAGGCAGGTGAAGCACAACAGCTTTCTGTCGCTAAGTTCCAGACGACTCACCTATGAACTGACAAGTTCTTGTTTTTTTTTTTCTAAGGGGTCTACTGTTGCCAGGGAGGCCAGTGACAAGGAGAAGGTAATGTTAATGGACTTAATATGCAGGTTTACAGTTTTTTCTTTTTTTTTTTTTTTTTTTTTAAAACAAGCAAAGCTTACAGTAATAAACTGTTTTTGTTTAACCTTAAAATTAACTGCAATAGAAAATATTGAAGAACTTTCCAAATCTTGTTTCGTTTGGTCTTATTCCTGTAGCGGTAAGCTGTATTTCTTTGGCTTCATGCTTTATTGCACAAACCTGTATCAATTGTGGTCGTGGTTATTTAGCTGTGTGGGAGACTTGTTTTTTTTATTTATTTCAGATTTAAATCATGAGTAAACATGTTTTGGTTAAAGATGTATGGTTAGCCTAAAGTCTGTCTAGACTTCTTGTCTCATCATAATACTAATACTTCTATGCTAGTCACGTGCAGACACGTGTGTTACTTCACACCGAGGATCATGACTTATTGCAGGACAATATATTTTCAGCATGTTCTTTTGAGAACCATTTTTGTCTTAAAACCCACCTGAGGATTACTGTTTAGCCAAGGATTACAGTTAGCTTTGTAGAAGGTTACCATTTTGAAACGATTGTTTCCAAATTTACAATAAGATGCCATAGTTGAAAGGGGTTAAATAATAAAGACCCTTTCTTTATGCTGAGTATCTCTCAGTTAAGTGCCTGGACTTCAATAGGAACCAGGCTTTATGTTCTGAAGAGACAATCATAGTGGAAATGTACTGTATTTTGTGCAAAACAAATAGTATTTCCTTTTAAAAGATGTGTGCTAATATGGAAAATAATGTAAGCATGGTGAACGATCTATCATGTTGTTTTTTTATTTTTATTTATTTATTTATTTTTATCTCCCAACAATCATGGGACATTTGTTAGGATATTCTACAGCCTCCAGGAAGTGATATTATTTTAGCGGATATCATTCCGTCATTCGATCTTCTAGCAGGACTGCGATGCAAAACATCCACTTACACAAAAATTGTTCAGTGAGCACAGAGCCATGTGTCCATGCCATTCCTCTGATCCAAACCCCACTGAAAAATGGCATGTTCATCCCAGTCGGCCATTCTGTAAGCCCAGCACATTGAGTTTAAAATTTAATTTTGGATTAAATATCGAATAAGCAGTGATATTCAGTCAGTAGGTTAATTTTTAGGTAGCCTTTTTTTTTTTTTTGATGACAGATATTTACTGCTTGGCTGATTCTGCCTTTTCGTACTTGCGATGTATTGGCACCCTCGAACAATTTAAGTTTCTAAATGTGAATAGGATGGGCTACTATTTTTAAAGTAAGCGTGTCCCATTTAACAGCAGTAACTGTCCCAAAGCTTTTTATGGAAATCCAAGTCTAGAGTGCTAATGAGCAAGCCAAAGGCAACAGGAAGAAAACTTACTCAAAATAAGGATTACAGCAGGACTACAAATAGCTGTTTAATTCATTGCACTATCTTATTCATAGCATTTTATTTGTACAATGCCCTGCAGAATTATTGGCACTAATCATAAAAAAATAAATAAAAAAAAATAACTCTTCCATGCAGAAATGATGGATTATTAGGTTTGTTCATTAGAACGACTTCTTCAATTCATATAATAGATTTTCAATGAGGTTTCAAAAATTTGATGGGGATAATGAATTTGTTCAAGGACCCCAGAGTGGCAGCTTGGCAGTACTTTCAGTCTTTTGATTAGAAGCCCAAAGGAACTTTTTTTTTGTTTTTTTGTTTTGTTTTTTGGCAGTTGTGCATTTCTTTTTTTGTCATTGAGACCTCAGACAAAATAGGTTACATTTTTCACTGTAGATTGTTCTTCAGGTTTTAAATTTCAAATACATTCAGAAATCTAGAGCTAAAGAACTCATTGAGGAACCAAATTAAATTGAAAATTATATACCTATATACAGTACAGGTCTATAGTTTCTCGGTGGACTTGTGGCTAGCATACCGCACGTTCATTCCATTGAGGCGCATTGCACAAGTAGGTGCACTCCAAGTGACTGTCTCAAGCCTGGATAATTTGGGGAGGGTTGCATCAGGAAGGGCATTTGGCATAAAATCTGTGGCCACGTCACGTGTACTGTATGTGGATCCGGATAGAACTTCTGTAAATGACTAAGTCCAGGTTTACTGGAAAAAGCATGTACAAATAGTATACATGTTTGCATACATACTTGCACCTTTTTTTGTGAAGTTATACATGATATTTACAGTTAATCGAGAGTAGCAGCACCGTAAGATAAGGGGCCCGCTCAACGTAAAATTTGCAAGAGTTATAATAGTATGGAAATAGCCAGAATAGCAGTTAAAGGCTCAGCTAACTGAGTATGGTCACCTCAAAACCACAAACAGCATGAGTTATCTACGGTTGCGCAGGTTTTAACTAGGGTTACTAATGTGTTAGGCTTAGTTGCATCAGACACATCTGTTTGAGAGCATGTACACATTTCCATGCACTATTTTGATGATTGTACAAGGACAAAGGTTAATGTCCACACATGATTGGTTTCTAAGAGTAAACATGTAAACATGTCGATGGGGGACTGGAAGGATAAAAATTTAGACCTGCTAGAAAATAAGGTTTAAAACCCTACTCTCAGTTTCAGAAATCGGCTTGTTGTGCAGTGCGCAGGTTTCTGTTGGTCAGGGGTAGAATAAGGAGACCAGACGTCTATTTTAATCCTGTTATTCGCACACACACGCACACACACTGCACCTAATCCCTGTTGTATCCCTGGGCTCTCATAGGGTTGTGCAAGGCCGTGACTGATGCCAAAGTAGCTATTCAAGACAAACACATACACTAACGTACACAGTTTGTTGTAACACACACAAAACTGGTGCTTTTAAATTGTTTAGCACGGTTTTGATTATTCTTTTAATCATTGTTTTCTCTTCAAAAAACAAGAGTTTTGTTTGTCAAGATGCGGGTATCACTGTCAGTTCAGTGTTCGACAGTTATAATATAAAGAAAATGCAGTGTTCAATTCACACCATTTTACGCACCAAAAGATTTGCAGTTCCCTGTCTGAGACCTCCACTTTCTGCAAAATGTATAATCTTATTGATCACAAGGAGTCTTGTCTCTTAAGTTGCTGTCATTGTGGCATTAATCGCATCCAGAAGCATATTTGATCAAGGACCCGTTCGTTTAGCGGTCTCTGGCAAACTACATGTGGAGCATTGCTGTGACACCTCTCATTTAAGTCGCTGTTTCACAGTGAGACACAGTGTTGTGTAAACTCCAGGCACTTTATAGCAGCATGCGATTTGTCTGATTCAGTGTCAGGATGATCATTAAGGGTGGTATATAATTAAAATGTAAACATGCAGCTATTTTATCACTCCTGTTGACAACTAATTTAAGCGGAACTCATTTTTATGATATAAGCGGCGGAAATTAACTAATACATTAAACCATTAAATGGTTCTGTGATCATGAAGTAAAATTATCACTATTTCTTATACAAACTTCCCTTAAATTTTTGTGAATAAGGAAGTCCTGCAGGAGATCTGTCTTTTACAACTTCACAGCGCCCTCTAGGGGTGATACTGTATGAAAGATAAAGCACGTATTACACATAATGTAAATAAATGACTAGTAATGTGAATGTTTCATAACTATAATGCTGCTTAATATGTTTTTTAAATACATTTATTTCTTGAAATGGGTGAAAGCAGGTGTACTGATAAGGAGCAAATATAATAGTATTATTAATCAAATAAAAAAAAAACAGTACAGTTACTTGAGCTGGCTGGTAAAGAGATAATGGTTAAGAGTTTTCTGAGAATGTTTTTCTTTTTTCTTTAAGGCAAAGGAGCTGCCTACATATAAGGATAATGACTTCATTAACGATGGACAGAAAATATACATCGATGAGGAAAATAAAAAGATATTTCTTGAGAAGCTCAGGAAGGATGTGGAGGTACAGCCTCTGTATACACTTGTTTTTTTTTTTTTTTTTTTTGTCTTAAATAGTATTATATGATTGGATAAGTTTAGATGACTTTTCTGTGTTTAGTTCTTGGCACAGCTGAAGCTAATGGACTACAGTCTGCTGGTGGGCATCCATGATGTGGAACGAGCAGAGCAGGAGGAAGTGGAAAGCGAGGATAATGAAGGAGATGATGAAGGAGAGAGTGACGGAGGGATTGTTGGAACACCTCCAGACAGCCCCAGCAACACTCTGGACAGCACCAAACCCCTTTCACCGGGAGACTTTGACCCTACTATTGATGTCTACGCAATTAAAAGCCATGATAGTGAGTGCAAACTATTAGGAACCATAGTTCTGTTCACACCTTACCTTATTTTATTTTTATTTTTGTTTTGGGTATTTAATGTTCCTGCTAAAACATGCCTAAATTTGGTGAAAATAACCCTTCCGCCTCTCATTTTTACACACCTCTATTATATTTTTAGCTGATTATCTTGTGCTTAATGGTATTACTCAGGATCTGATTATTGCTTGCTGATAAATCTTCTTCAGGATTTATTTCTCCAGCAGGGCAAAATTACTTCATGTGTATTCATTTCTTGTTTTATAAAATGTGTTTATGAATATGTTTACTCTCAGCCATGTCAACATTCAGTCAAACTGCACACTCGTGCTCTTGGGATATTGATTAACATATTCAGCTAACTCGTGCTACTCAAGTAAGTCTTTATTTTAAAATTGGTGCGGAAGTTAACATTAAAATCTTTCATTTGATTACACAAGGTTTTATGTTGACAAATTAGTGGGTAAGTAACGTACGTAATAGGTTGAACTTTGACACATTTGTCATCTTTTAACAGAGCGGAAGTGTATCTAAAAAAAAAAAAAAAGAAATAAATCATTGCACTCCTTGTCAAATAACAGGTCAACAGTGTGATAAACGAACACAGTACAGGAAATATAACACCTGACTTACTAACTTCCTCTTTGCATTTTTTGCTCAGCTTAAGTTCCTGAAAATGTTAATTGGTTATGGTATTCTTTTTAAAGATTCCCCTCGGAAAGAAGTCTACTTCATGGCTGTTATCGACATACTGCAGCATTACGATGCCAAGAAGAAAGCAGCTCATGCAGCCAAAACAGTCAAGCATGGAGTGAGTGCTTCATTTATTATTCCCTATCGTGTTAGTATTGTGCATTTATAAGTGCTTAATGTAGAAAAGATCATTTCCATAGCATACTTCCATAGCATGGAACTTCTTAAGCACCACAACAACTTTAAGGCATTTTTGTAAGTCTGATTTGAATCGCTGTGAATATGGAGGCCGTAACAGGTTATTTTTCAGAAGGTAAAAGTTCAGTAGGTTCCATAAACTTGAAACAAAGTCTTTGCTTGTTGTATAAAGCCGGTATTGTTTCTCACTTAAAAGAAGTGATTACACTCAATAAATTATGTTTCCTTTCCGTTCATCTAGGCCGGAGCAGAGATATCTACCGTGAACCCGGAGCAGTACTCTAAGAGATTCTACGAGTTCATTACCACCATTCTGCCCTAAACTGGAGCAAAACTCACAGGGGCAAAGAGGAACGCTGATGGAGGGGTGCCCAATCGCACTCACCCACCCTTACAGCAGCTACAACCACCATTCGTTTACATTTTTTTTTATTATTATTATTTGTTCTTTGCCATTTGTGGGACCATAATTGTGATAAAACCAGTAACAAGTATAAATCTTTGTGGGAGCTAAGGAATTTTTATTTTTTTTCCTTTCTTTTCTTTTTTTTTGGCTTTCCAATGCATGTCCCTCATGGCATTTTTAATTCATATGTGATGGAGTGCGTGGCTCAGTGAATGGACATGTACCTGTAGAATGAAGTCACTCAGTACGGAGGCTGAGAAGGAATGGAGCAACTGCTGTAGAATTTCCAACTTCAGACAAAATGGAAATGTGAAGCTATTCCATGCAAAGTCAATCACCCTGCCCAAATCATCAAATATGATTTATTTTTATTTTTACATGCTTTACCAGAAATTGCATTTGATCAGTCCACCCCATTCATCTTTCAAAGTTGAGCCCAAATCCTGCCCCTAATGTAAACCTTCCCTTTTTCCACCCATGCTTCATTATTTTCTGTCCTGTTCATATACCAAAATCTACCTTCTACTTGTTTTTCATTTGCATTTCTTCTAGTTAAAGGCTGCAGCACATGTAGATGAACATACTTTAATTTTTCTAGTTAACAAAATTTCTCCTTAGTTTATTTCTCCAAGATCATGACTCTCCTCCTCTGAACAGACTGACTGCAAAGAAAACGCTCCTGAGCTTCATTCACATTTACGAAGGAATGCACCTTCTGACTGTTGCATGTTCCTACAGTGTTTCACACGAGTGTGTGGTGGTGTTTTTTGTTTTGTTTTTTTGTTTTTTTCCTGTGTTTTGAAATGAACTATAGGAGGTTGAGATGATTTGTCTAGAATTTCGCATCCTGAAAAGGCGTTCTAATGAACTGAACAGAAGCAACAGCATTGGTGGCAATCACTTCAGTCTGTAAAATCTGTTACGGGAACGATCTTTCATTTGCCATCAGCACCTTAAACTGTTGCACTTTTTTTTTATTTTAATTAGGATCTATTGGTCTGTTATGTACTGCAACAATAGCACTATGAGGCACTATTGAATGCAGTCCGTGGATTTGTTACGTCACAAGTATGCTTGTTCTAGGCGGAAAAGTTATAGTTTACCTCTTTCATCGTGTAAACAAATACACACTCATTGCTGAAATGTTAGCAACAGTGTTCATTTGGGGAGTTCGAGAAACAGAGGATGGGGGGTCCTGTGTGTAGGCTAGTGATTTTTTTTGTTTTGTTTGTTTGTTTTTTGCCAGTTTTGTAAACTTTACGTTTTAACTTGGCAGTCGAGTCAACAGTGTATTGTATATTTTGCACATAATGAACCAGAAGTTTAGATAATCCCTTTGGTTCGGTAGAGTGGTATTTACAGGAGGGAAATGCCACACCTGTAAGCTTACAAAATGGACTCATAACCGATTTATAAGAACTCCAGTCAACTCTTAGGAAAGGTCAATAATTGTTCATGTTAAGCGTCATGTTTTCTTACTTGGTGCATATAAAGCTGTGCAAAATGCCTAGAATTTCTACGAATTTTGCATGAAATTGGTATTTGTTGGTATTGATGTGTCGAAACATGGCGCCACCTCTAGAACGTTGACTCTTTGAAATCAGAATCAACATTTTCTTATTTGTTGATTCAGTGTTTAAATTAAATGCACAGTTTTTATTTGCATTTTAAGTTGTACACGGAATTATTTTCCGCATTTTAAGCAGCACATCCCTATCGAGTGAAGTGTTCTGATAAATGAAGAATGTTACTGTTTTGAATTGTGCAGTACTGTAAAAAGTTTTTTTTTTTTTTTTTTTTTTTTTTTTAATAATGCATGTTGCATTTGTTTGACCTGTTCAGCCTGAAGCCGTGTGTAACCGCCACGCCTCCCAGAAAAAAAAAGAAAGGGAAAAAAAGACCACAAAAAACAAAAATAATAATAATACTCGCGCTTATTTCTGCCGGTCTTCTACCTGCTTTATACTGTGTCAGCAATGTATACACTGTGCAAGAGTCGTGCCTTTTTACTCCAAATTATTTAATTTTGTATTCTTAATCCTAGTTTTTTTGTTTTTTTTCCAAAGGTGAAATCTTATTTTCTAATATCTGTGTGGTTAAAACATTTTTGTTTGTTTGTTGTCTGTTGTTTGGCTGTGTATGAGAATAACACTCACCATTAACCCCCTTTGTGTTCCAGTAGTGAAAATGGCCCTGTGAAAGTTGACTCGGACTTCTGTTATGTTTATTATTTTTTTTTGTTTGTTTATCAATTTAACCTCAGTATTATCTTTAATCCAGACTATTTTGCTATTTCTATCCGTTGTTTTTATTTTTTATTTTATTTTATTTTATTTTTATTTTTTTTTAACAATTTGCGCAGTGGTTATTCTTTATTTCTTTTTTTTTTTTTTTTTACGTGTTACTTTTTTGGGAACAGGAGAGAGGGGGGAAACACTGACTCTCCCTGCATTCGTCGTGGTCTTCGCATTTGCAAAGAAGAAAAAAAATATATATACATGTGCTTGAGTACTTGTGGTTTTGACACGCAGAAGCTCTCAGCCGGAAACCCGCTTCATCTCGCGCCTCTGGCCTTCAGATTTGCCAAATCAGCACTCAGACTCTCCGCACAGGTTCTTCGTGTCATGTAGAAATCTTCACCGAAAAATGATGGAAGTTGTATTGTGTGCTATTATCAGATAATGTCTCTTTTTAGGCTATATTAAAACTCGGCGAAACGTGTGTGTGTGTCCTGTTTAACTCCGCAGCTAGTTAAAGAAGAAAGAGAGAGAGAGACCCCTTCATCAGCTTGTAGAAATAACTGTTTGCCAAAAGATTGGCCTGTTTGCGGATGAAAAGTGTTTATATGAGGTGTTTTTAGGAGAGTGGGAGGGGGTTATTCAGAGTTTGTGATGTTCATCGATATAATACACTCCATTTCAGAAGCATCGCTCAAAACCAATAAAGCACTTTGCAAATCCTCGTGCCTGTGTGTGTTTTCTAAAACGGCCACTAACTGCATTCTCATCCGCATGAGGTCTATTGTTCTCATATATCCATCTGAACTGTGTGTATATTATTATTATTATTATTATTATTAGATCTTCATATGAAGGCTGTTGAGGTTTACTCTTACGAAACTGATCAGGTGCAAATAAACAGGAACAAGGAAAGGAAAATACAAGACCCACAGCATTAGAGATGGAGTCTCTGGAGGATAAATAAACATTCTCAGCCTCGGCTTAAATGATGTTGTAATGCGGCATTTTTGCAGTTGTTCATTAAATCAAAGATAAAAGTAAAAACCAAGATGTGTGCTTACCTTTGCTTGTTACGGGGGTGCTACCATCATTTTTGTACATTTATTAGCCCAAAGCACCCTGACAAAATGTGGTGGTTCTTTAACTTGTTGAAATTTTAATTTGGTATCTTAAATTCTTTTTTATTAAACGTCCAGTTGAACATTAACAGCTGAAAGGTGTACCCTTGATAGTACAATCCAAGTGACCAGCAACAGCACCTTTATTAATTAAATATTTTATTTTTACTAAAGCATGCATATAATCTAGTAGCAGTGAGCGCAACATGGCTGCATCCTATCGTGATCAAGTGTGAGTGCAATGAAAAAAAAGAATCTGAAGGTATCTGCATGTGTTTTTATAATACTGTTTATTATGATATATATTCGGTCTGTCTTTTCCCTTGTGATTTTCTGTAGTCATTCTGTAGTAATCTCCTCCAGGATCTATCCCTGGTCCAGGCTGTACGGGTGATTTTATATAGCCTACAATTATCCTTTAATATCTTTAATATCTAATCGTTATCTAAGCTTGTAGTGTAAATTGAATCATTATCGGTACTTTTTCAAAATTGATTAAATGTACGGTTTTTTTTTTCTAAAATAAGGGTTATATAAGTCGTCCCTTTCACAGAAAATGGGATTTAAGTTAAAATAACTTGTTTATTATATAAATCAGCTCGCGCGCAGACAGACCAGCGCTTTGATGGATATCCCTGGACTTCACAGTTACTTTACTGGACACATAATACAGTATTATCTATTTATTCATCCATCCATCCGTATGGATAGATAAACTTTTTTTAGCCTCACACCGACCCCCAAATTTCACTGGTCATACAATAACAGAGGTGCCTCAGAGGTGTACATGACCAGGTAGAACAGGTGTAAAAAATAAAAGAAATTACCATTTTAATTACGTCCCTTTATTTTTTATTTATTTGTATTTACGTGGGCCTATATTTTGTGGACGATAATACGGCATTATGTGTCTAATAAACAATGTTAATCCATACGTGAAATTGCAAACCAATGACATCTATCTGTCTGACTATCTGTCCATATAAAGTTCCATATAAAGCATAGATTGATTGATTGATTGATATTTTGTTTTTATTTTATTTTTAACCAAAATTCTTTTTGGTGTTTTTTGACTTGTAGTATTTTTCTTTTTTTTTTTATTCCTGATTAAATAGCAGATCAATGCAATCTCACCTGTGTATCTTATTAGACAAATCACCATTTTATTAATTTTCTCGTAAATAAGGCATAAGTCTTGGAGATCGATGTTTTCCAAGACTTGAGGCCCGTTTCTGCGATGGCGATTGATTTTTCTAATATACTCCGTTCCACCTTAAATGCCTCAGCCCTGCCCCCGTTTGGACGGAAGTTGCGCTATTTTTCTTCGTCTAATGGGGGCGACAAATGCACACAAAATGGCCTGCTGGCTGTGTGCCACAATTAGCCTCGTCTGAAAAGGAGACCTGTCCGTAATTGTCGCGTATTCGTATCAAAAGGGCGATACGTAAACGTGAATCTAGAGCCTGAACGGTCCAGTGTGTGTTATTAAACAAATTAAACCTGTTGCGAATGTGCTTTAAGGCACAGATTGCGATTCAAGTCCGCGCTTGCGGTTTTCAGCGTAATGGCTTCTCTGTTCGGTTTGGGAAATTGGAGCGTGTCGCACCGTTAACCCCTTGTTCCGATTCTATTTCTGAAACTATAACACATCCACCAGGGAAAGGTCTTTGTCCATAAAGGTTATTTTTGAACAGAAAAACGCAATAACAGCATAGATGTGAATCTGTAAGCCATCGAGCCTATTGTTTGTCCTTCACAGGTCCGTTTCTGCAGAAGCAGATGTTCATTCACTTTCAGCCTTATGAGCTAAAATGCTAATAAGCATATGTGCTTTTATTACACCGAACCGGACCCTTACTTTAAAACCGAAACAGAGTTTATCTCTATCATGTAAAGAATACAGATCTTTATTTATGCAGAAGGAAATATGGCTACATTTTCAAAGTAGCCGCTATACAATTTTCGGGGTTAAATGCGATTTTTTAAAAGCTTTTTTTTCATCTCTTTTTATTATCGAGCTTACTATAAATGAATTTAATACGGAAGCTTATAAAAATGAAATTTAACATCTACCCGTTAGTGTCTGTCTGTTTTTTTTTTTTTGGTTGTTGTTTTTTTTTTGTGATAAAAAATACCATTATAATTATTTATATAAAAACGATTGATATTCACCTGGTCGTGTTGGTTTAAAAACTATATATTTCTCTCTAAAGATCATTTTGTCAAACTTAAATATCAAACTATTTTTTTTAGAAAAGTTTTTTTCTTCACAGTGATGTGATAAGCTTTGAGTTGCTCCTTGGAGATTTTTTTTCTTGTTAAATATATTATATATTTAATTATAGTGTTTTTACACTGAAAGGAGAAAAATAATTCTTCAACAAACATTGTTAAAGGTCCAGGCAGAAAAGGTTTATTGAAAATAAAAGGTTACTTTGCTGTGATGTAAAAACATCATGTAATTTATGCATTGTGTATTTTAATTTAATATGGTCTATAGAACTTTTCTGGTTACCTGTAAGTTTTTTTCGACAATATTTTTCTTTAATTTTGAACTGCAACATACAAACTAAACGTGTAGAGTGCGTTTCGAAGCACACATGAACGATCTAGATTTATAAACCCATTACACACACCTCTATACCTCCCTGTTTGAACAGATGAACAGTAAATGTATGTGTAAATGTGTATTTGTATGTACAAGGCTAGACACTAAAAATATTCAAAGCTTTAAAGCATAAAAAAAAGAAGAGAAAGAAACAAGAAAGAAAAACAAGAAGCTGGAAGTCAGTGTTTTGTATCCAACGAAAGGGGAAAAATATGAAAAAGAAAAAAAAGGGGGAGATTCAATTATAAATTTATATTGGGGCTATGAAAATATGAAGGAAGACCTGTCATTTTATAGTCTAGGCTCTATAACATTCAAATAAAATTTGTTTTGTCACATTTATAGCCATACACAGTATATGCAGTGAAATGCATTCATATATATATATATATAAAAAAAAAAAAAACTCTTAGTGTCCCTCACAACAATTATCACATTTGTTGTTTCTCCGCATGTATTCTTTTCTCATATTGCTATTTAATTTTTAAAATGTTAAACCTGTAAAACGAAACAGTATGCTATGTGCTGATTCCTATTAAAAAGCTTTTCATCCGACATGTTCAAGCCCAAAATTTCGAGCAGAAAATAAAAGCTTTTGTGAAAAGGCTTTGTGAAATTTATTGGGAAAGTTTTTTTTTCATATATTGATGGGAAAAAGTTCTGCATGATTTTCCCTGTTCATTTTACAAGCATTTACCCGATTTTTGCCTAAACGCGGCCGAAAAAAGTATTCTGTCTATAAAGCAGGGATTTTTTTTTTTTTTGCAGTCTGAGACTTCTTTAAATTCTAAATAAACATCCTCCCTAAGGACTGTTATAAATGATCATTATCCAAATATTTTAATATTTGGCTTATTATTTCAATGTATACAATGCACAAAAAGACTTTTTGTACCTTTCACATACAGATCACAATGAGTTAGCATTATTTAAAGGCCTACTTGTTTTAGGCGTGGATCAAAACCTTTAAACTCGAATAAGAAATGAATAATAAATAATTTAATATTAATATTGTTGGGTGGGTGGCATTTTCAAATGACTTTAACAAAATCGTATACACTCCATGCATCGTGCCTGGATCGCCTCTTTTAATCACTATTAAAACGTATTAATCTTCAAATACGCTTGTTCTTAAAACCAAATTTTAGAAAATGCAGGTACACTCTTGTGGATCAGTCTTTTGTTATTTCTATTTAGTGAATAATTCAGAGAAAATGATTATGGGTGTAAATGAAAGGGGGAGTTTGGAATCACTGCGTGCTGGGTTTAAAACAGTGTTTGCACAGTACATTATGCAAACACAAGCCTAGTGTTTTCTACCTTTAAAAACCAGTTGAACATGTGTATGTAAAGATTCTTAGTCATCCAGATTGAAGATACCAACTGAAAAGCGTGAAAAAGAAGACCAGAAAAAGACTGATTAATCTTAGCGAGCAGAAAGTCGTTCCCATTAAAGATGAAGACCAAGAATATTGAAATTAATTTAAAAAAAATCAATAACTAAAAAATTAATAGGTTTATTATCACTAGAAGGCTTAGTAATCTAAATGATGTTTATTTGTTTTTAATAAATAATTGTTATGAAAGAAATCTGCACTGAAATGTGATGCATTCTCTCTCTCTCTCTCTCTCTCTCTCTCTCTCTCTCTCTCTCACACACACACACACACACACACACACACACACACACACACACACACACACATACACACAAACACTTTCTTCTTTATCATATTTAAAAACTAAATGTTTTAATAAATCTGATGGTTTTGTTCACACTCTTGTCTACAGTATTGTCGGTCTTGAATTTAACTAAAAATAAGCTCTACTAACTCTTTTTTTCGCCGAGTTTGCCGAGTTCCATCTGGTGCCGTTTATTTGTTTTAAGAAGAGTTTCGGGTTCACACAAGTTATGCTGGATTTCTTTTATAATACGAACAAAGAAATGAAATAAATTGTATATTGAACTTTTAAATAGAGCACTCGTCATTTGTTTTGACTCGTCATTTGTTTCCAATAAAGAACACTCTTTAGTAATTGACAACGCTGATGCTATTCCCTGTCGGAAACCAGTGCAGATCGCAGTCAGTAATATGGACACACACTTTCTTTATGTTAAAATCGACTATCTAATGTCTTACAATGTATTACATTTTGAAACTAATCAAAGTGTGATTTCATTTTTCCCCATATAACCGACTGAATCATTACTGAGTTAATGTGAATTGTCAGGGTTTAGTTTGCTCATTGTCTGATTTAATGTTAAATGAACTATAGGAGGAAAAAAATCGATTGTTTTGTAACACGTTTTGCATTCTTCCTTTACTGTTTTAGGAGACAAATTGACTTCAGGATTCACCCCAAAGCCCTTCTTTGCCCTGAGGTCTAGTAGTAGCCCTGTTCGTGTGTGTGTGCGTGTTCGCGTGTGTCAATCAAACTGAACCGATTCGGCATTGTTTGGAGCTGAGTCAGTCTCTGCCCTTCTCTCACTCAACAAAGCTCTCAGTCCAGAATAGGTGGCTTTATATTGAGAGAAAATAGCAATTATCAGGAGCAAATAATCAGATTATGCTCGTTTTACGAGAAATCTAAATTTTGTAAATCTGGAATTTCTTGATATATGTAATTTATTTATAAATAATATACCAAAAATAGAGGAGATATGGTTTTCTTTTAAATACATTATTTTATATGATGATGTACACGATTTTGTAATCATGATGGTATCGAAACAGAAATCTTTATCATCTTCATCATTATTGCTATTATTATTATTATTATTATTAGTAGTAGTAGTAGTAGTAGTAGTAGTAAAATGCAAAAAATATAAGGTATATGTCAAGAGCTCATTGCATTCTCTCTCTCTCTCTCTCTCTCTCTCTTTTATTTAAAACGCAATAGTTTGAATTATAATATTGTTTTTGTTCAACCTCATGGGCTGTGCGAATTATTGTTTCTATAGCATTGTCGGTGTTGAATTTAACTTTGACTAATATCATAGTATAGGTCTACAATTTGATTTTTGTTTTATATAGAGTTTTTGTTTTCCACGAGCGTGATATATTTTATAATACGATAAAAATAAATTAAATAAATGGCACACTGGAATTGTAAGTGGCCAATTGTTTTACTCAGCATTTGTTTGAATTAAGAGTCGCTTGTAGTACCTAACGCTCTTGCGGTTCGCTGTTTGAAGCCGGGACAGATCATAGTCAGTAATGTGGACAGCCGGGACACACATCGTTTTGTAACACGTTTTGCATTTTTCCATTACTGTTTCGGGAGACAAATTGATTTCAGGATTCACCCCAAAGCCCTTCATTGCCCTGAGGTATAGTGGGTCCAGTAGTAGACCTGTTCGCGCGCGCGCGTGTGTGTGTGTGTGTGTGTGTGTGTGTGAGTCAAACTCAACCGATTTAGATATGGCATTGTATGGAGCTGAGTCAGTCTCTGCTCTACTGAACAAAGCTCTCAGTCCAGAATAGGTGGCTTTGTACCGAGAGAAAATAGCAATTATCTGGGGCAAATAATCAGATTATGCTCATTTTACGAAAAATTAGATTATGCTCATCACTGGAATTTTTCGAGCTATAACCTTCGGATAAATAGCTAACATACCACAAGAGACAGGATATATTTTTTTTTATAAAAAAGTAATACGTAATCTTATTTAATTAGAAATTATATCATATAAACAGAAATCTGGGCCTACATAGCCTAATTGTAGCAACAAAAAAAAACTTTGAACCACACGGAAAGTTGAAAATATTGATATAAATATGAATATTGATAATATTGTTGATATCGATATTAACATTAATAGTGATAGTAATATTGTGCTGTAATATAATGCTGTGTAAGGTACATATATCAAAGCTACATAGCATTCTCTCTCTCTCTCTCTCTCTCTCTCTCTCTCTCTCTATGAACGTTTTTTGCTACTACCAATGCAATAATTTTTATATGAAAGAGTTCGACAGGCAGACTGTCAGGGTACGGTATACCTGTTGAATGATCTAGTTGTGATCAATAAAGAGGTGGTAATACTTAAAAGAAAAGGGAGTATATATACACACGCGTGTGCGTGCATGTGCGTGCGTGCGTGTTTGTGTGTGTGTGTGTGTGTGTGTGTGTGTGTTTATTTTAAAGGGAAAAGCACAGGTCTATCTCATCTGTAAAGTTGCAGACTACAGTGAGACATATTCTTTTTATTCATAGAATTTTATTTCTTAACGACCACAGAAATACTGAAACTGCTCAGTCTAAAATGTGAGGAAACCATATTAAGCTTACGGTTGAGTTCATACATCTGTAGATACATGTTCCCAGTATGTATTTTTAAGTATAAAATAACAGTTTGGTCTAACCAATAGCATCAATAATGACAAAACGACTTCTTTGGGCTTCGAGTGACAGGTTGTATATATTAGGCTATTTAACAGCCCAATAATATTGTCGTTATTATTATTTGTCTTTGCGTTGCAGCAGTATGTCATTCGAGCTATCTGGCCCACGGTTTAACTACCCCAACGTCCTACACACACCTTTTTACCCCCCCCCCCCCCCCCAAACACACACACACACACACACACACACACACAGACACACACACACACAGCTGAATAATTTCATAGGGATGCTGGAATACATCACAGATGTATACATCTTAAACATCAGTGAGATAAGAGCATAAAACACACAGTTCACCTGAATTACTGAGCCACTGAGATTTGCTCCACACTTTAAAGCAAGTTGACTAGGTATACATACCGATCTATCAAAACAAGCAGGGTTTATTACAGTTCAATCTTTTATTTATTTATTTATTTATTTATTACATTTTTGCTGCATTAGCAACATCAGGATCTAATATTCGGATCGGCTGTTTGTGGGTAAATTAATTCGTTATACGAAAGGAAATGTGGTTAAAACACTAAATCATGCTATCTATTTATTTTATTACATTTAATCGTATTCAAATTGGACTGGACACTTTTTGTTCTTTGTTTTGGTGTCTTCAATGGATTTTTTGTATCATCATCATCATCATCATCATCACTGTCGTCCTTGTCGTCGTTGTCACGTTGTTGTTGTTGTTGATGATGGTGGTGATGGTGGGGCGTCGTTAAAAAAAACTAGGGTATAATTTTCAAACCACATGTCATATCCTTTCCATTCTCTATCTAAAT
>JAQQZT010000019.1:13491895-13519517 GCA_030068275.1 Clarias platycephalus | reverse complement strand
GGTTGCAAAGAATTTATGATATATATAGCAGTTTCTTTTTCCCAGGATCAAGCATGGATATTGATTATTTGCAACTTGAAGCCTCCTTGAGTGTGTATGTGTGTGAGAGAGAGTGAGTGAGTGAGAAAGGGAGAGAGAAAGAAAAGGAGACGGTTGGGGGTGGGCGGCCGTAACCTTTCACCCTGCCATGTCGTGTGTTACTTCTATTGTGTATATGTGTGCATGCAAGCGCGCGAGCGCCCCTACGTTACCCACAAGCCTTTGCGTAAAAGCCCAGCTCGTGCCATAGGCAAATTCCCCCCTTTAACCCCCTCCCTGTGCGCCTCTGAGACCCTCTGTGGTGCTTCCCGAATTCTGCAGCTAAGAGGGGTGAAAATACACCCAACGCGTAATGCACCCGGTTTGGTGTCTTTTAACCCACATTGTGATTTCTTGATCAGCTGAATTTTACTAAAGTGTAATAAAAGACAGATGTTAAAAAAACTTACAACAAAGCAGAGATACAGGTGTGTGTGTGGGGGTGGGCGGGTAGTAGTTATGATTATAGTTAATAATTTAAGCTTTTCTTCTTATCATCTAATTTTTTTGTCGCTTTGGTGCAAAACGACCATCTACTTTGTGAATATAGGCCAACCTAATTCACACACACACACACACACACACACACACACACACACACACACACACACACACACTAGATTAATAAATAAATAAATAAAACTTGCAACCATTTACAATCATTACACTATATTATTATTATTAGTAGTAGTAGTATAGTATTAGTAGTGCTGATTTATTAAATTTGGACTCATTAATACAATTTCTCGTTTTCAAATTAGAGACAATTTGATTATTAATATGTTGTTTTTGATGCATTGACTGAAGTTAACCACATTGATGAAATATTCAAATAATGAAGGGCGAAAAATCTGAGGCACTTTTTTTTTTGCTTCCTAATCCTTGAGACCCTAAACAACCAATAACCGGTTATGTAGTTTATAAACCCCTTTAGATGAGTTCAGTTCATTGTAATACGTGATATATGTATATATAATACGTGATAAACACTGGTGTGTGGCAGATATTCCTGAAAAAAAGCAAGTCAACTGAAACCTTCAAAGTGCAACATAAATTAGAGAAACGTTACACACTTATTCTTGGAAAAGTAAAAGGCCGTTAGGTCACAGGAGATAACGTGTACATGTTTCAGATTGATTCTACGAAATATAATGTGCCAGAGTTAATATGAAAACGTAGAGTATTCTAGAATAAAGTTAGCGGAGTGGGTTGTTTTGAAAGCTATAACAAAATAAATAAGGCTGTTTTTGATTTCAAGTGTTAAGATGATGATGGTGTTTATTATTATAATAATAATTATTATTAGTGTAAGTCATTTTCAGGAAATATATTATGAAAGGTTATGTAGAAAATTATCACAGATGTAATTAAAACAATTAGCGTTACTCTTAATATCGTAATATTTAAAAAGATTTTTTTTTGCATCACAAGTGCATTTTGCCATAAGATTTCACACACGCGCGCGCGCGCACACACACACATACAAATAAATAAACAAATAAATACATTTACATTACTCTCGTGTGAGTTTGGGGATTCTCTTTAAAATACGACTTATCTTTTGCATGCAAGTCGTTCAAGTACGTCGTTGACCCAGGCAGTTTCTATATAGCAAAAAAAGAAATGTTAACCTCAAACCAGTTCTAAAAGCCATAGTTAGAGAAAATGTCACACGCCCTGTTTTTGCACGGCTTCTGTTGATAAGCAGATGGGAGTGGAAACAAGAGGATGAGAGAAGTTTTTTTTTTTTTTTTAATGTTCGCGTGTGTGTTTACACCAGATATTTTCAACACTTTGTCTATTCCTCCAGTTGTACTCTCTCACTCTATGTATCCTAAATATTTTTCCCTAAAAAATAAAAATAAAAAAAAACAAGCAGCTGCCCGGATCTAAGTTTTAGAAACAGAATTAAACACAATTCTTCATGTCGGAATATTTGTGTCGTTTGAAATTTCTACGGTTTGGTCCGAGCCCTGGAATTAAAATAAGATCCCGCCGATAATTTAAACTTTCCACTGATTGGTTGTTTCAGGCTCTGGACCAATCAGGGACGATGATATTAGAACGCAAACAAAGGAGGTGGTATGTCAACAAAGCGGTGGTTCTGCTGCAGTAAATATGCAGCGGTGTACGAAGTAACTACGTGTGTTTTGTTTTAGAATAAGCATAAGCAACTTTAGACAATGGCAAATGAACGAAAGCAAAGAAAGAAGATTTTTTTTTTTTAAATAAGTGAATAGGTTTGGGCAGAGCTTGAATGTGGAAGTCAAATAGAATATCTGGAGAACTGTTCATCAGAGGAAGATTATTTTTCTCCCGGATTTCGAAACGTATGTAGACTACAGATCTTAAATTGTAAACCATGTCTGCACAGCATGACATTTAAATGCCTAATGCTAGGTTTAAAATGTGCTGATAATTATATGTTTTTGTTTTGTTGTATGTTTTTTGTTAAATCGTTTTTTTTTTTTTTTCATTTTAAAATTGTAAAAACTGTTTATGTATCGTTGGGACATGCACTGGGTGAGTATAAAGTATATAAAAACTGTGCTGAATAGAAACATGGAGCACATGTTACGGTTCAATAGTAACAGAAAGAAAAATGTATAAAGGCATAATTTGCAACAGACCATATGTTTCAACTTAGCATAGTGTTTGTGCAATTTAGTTAATGCGAGCAATACCTCTCCTAGATGATCAGTCCAGGATCATCACCTCTACCAATCCTTCTACCAGCACAGGTCCAGATCAGGTCTTAAGTGGGGTTTTTAGTACCCATGTGGTTTTACATTACTATCTATGGGTTTATTTGTTTGCAAAAGTTGTCAAAATTAAATTGCTCCTTTGTGTAAATGGGATGCGATTCTGAAAAGAGTTCCTGTATAAGGGGCCTCCTTCATTTTGCCTTTCTAGTTTTTAGAACTCATTTCTGTTTGAGCATCCGTGAATTCCAGTGATAGGGCGTATCTGAATTCTATCAATGGTGAAGAATGCAGTTTTCCGCATGTCCAACCAAGGTGACTTCTGGAGCCACGGCACATCACTATTCTTACCACTCTAGTTGTTCCAACTGTTTTTAGCAGTCACTGGCAAAAACATTCCATTGGGTTCCTCTGTCTATCAAGGCCTTCTGCACCTTTATACCCGAGTGTGGTTTACAAAGGCTTAATAAAATCACAGACTTTTCCCCATGCCCCATTAATTACAGCAGATTAATACTTTAAATTTGCACTTGAGTCTTGGAAACAAATTTCTAAAAAAACATGACCTTTTTTTAAACTGTGCATAATTTAGATTCTCGAGAGGTTGTAGAAATTATGGCAAAAAGAACTTTAGAATGACAGCCTGTTCAAAATCAAATATCTCAACAAGCATGTCGTTATGATGCATAAGAGCATCATGGGATCTAAAGCAAGAAATTGATTAAAACTCTATATGGAAGCAACACTCTCTAAACTGGGCTATAGATATTCAACTGTTTTAATGATTATTAATATTTCAGGTACAACATAGTGCCTGAGATTGCAGGCATTTTAGAATATCTCTTCAAGTTGCCCAGTTAGTTAGGTAAAAGTGACTACTACATACAGTACTGCTTGAAGTGCCATAACACATTGAGTGAGGAGTTTTGAATGTTTCTCTCATTCACAAAAAAATAAATTCAGTAGGTAGTTTGGCCACCCTAAATTGTCCAACATGTGAATTAATGTCATGTAATGGGCTGGCATCCTACCCATGGTACAATAGTATGTCTCAAGGTATGTCTCAGATCTGCTGTGATCCTCACAAAGCACTTACTGTACTGCAGTGAATGAGTGTATATCAAGCATGACAAAAAAGGTTTTTACTACATCTACCAATTAGCATGTACTGATCTATTAAACACTTGCATAATGTATGTATAATTGACATGTTACCACTGACAGAGTGCTTGTGCTAAATCTTTAAATGTTCCAGATTTTCCACCACAAAAGAGCTGTTTTAATTTCGTTTCATGTTTCAAGATGGGTTCAGATCGGAAACCAAAAAGCCAAATTGCTGTTAGTTTACAACAAAATTCTGGTAACTTTATGTGCAATTTTACCTTCATTTAATGGCAGTAAATGGTTGATCTGTACAGTTATTTAAATTTAAATAAACTATTTAAACCGTTATTGGAAAATCCATTTTTTTTGGATTGGATATTTTCTACCCTAATTCAGTCATATCCAATTCCCACCTATTAGGGCACTTAGTGACCGCTACCAACCAGGGAGGGCGCAAGGTTAATGGGTGCCTTCTCCAAGCTGCAGATCACATCTTTTCAATCTGCTGCTCATGCACTGTAAGGGAGTGGCGTTACACACTTGGATGAAAGCGCTATCTGACCCATTCTCCTTATGTGAGCTCAGACACCCACGATTGGCTATTGTCACTAGGATTGATTTGAGTGTGCGGAAATGACATCCCACAGAGTCTGCAGGCAATCTGCTTTCTTGACTCCCAGCTACAGATGGCTGTAGTATCACCTGGGAATCAAAATTGCTATGTCCAAATGATGGGGGATATTGTAAAAGGAAAAAAAATATGAACCATTTTAATAGTGAATGACACAATACTAATACTACACACATAAATATGTCCTGGTAAATTTCTGTATCAGTAATGGGGTGTCCTCAAAGGCACGTCATAATGTATGCAATATGTATCTTTTATATCAAAAGGTGGATATGATGTCCTGGTAACAATAATTTCAAGGGCACCTATTATGCAAAAGACACTTTTTACTCATATTTACACATTCTGATCAGTCACCATTGTGCATTTACAAACAAAAAGTGTGTGTGTGTAGGGGGGAATAAACATTCCCTGCTTTTTTCTTGTTTTTTTCCATGTGTATTGTCCAGGGGTAAAACACGCCAATAAGATATTTCCCCTACTGTGACCCAACTTAAGAGGATCCCCTTCTCTGGCTGACTCAGCTCTGCTGTTCTCCAGTAGGGCGTAACTCAGTAGTACATAGACACTGAAATGGCACATTTGCATGAGGAGTGACATGAAGGGAGATTGAGGTATGAGCAAATGGATTTCAGCTGAAGCACTGACTGGGAGATCTACACCGTTACCACTCTTCCATTTGATCACTGTTTGTGGTGATTTCTCTGAGATGTGCGCTGCCCTAATTGCTTTGACATTAAACAGTAAAGCCTCCTTTTAAGCCAGAAGTACAATTCATAATATTGTTCCAGTGTTACACATTACTCCCACATATGACTGGTAATGATTGGGATCCTAAACTAGTGGAAATACTGACAGCTTCTTATAGAATAGCTTGAGGAGGATTGAAACTAACACTAGGGGTGTAGAAAAAAGGCAAAAGTAAAATTAGATACATTAAGTTCTTAAGTAGTATAATGAAATTTGATGTGAAAATAAACAATGTGCTGTGATAACATTTTGTGCCTCTAGTTTAGTTTAAGTACCAGAGACTTATAGCATCCAGACATTTTTAGAAAATCTTCCATCTTCTGGTTCATGTGCACCGAATAGAGATTGACTTTCTGTCAACTACATACCCACCTCTCCTGACTCTTCTCTGCACTCGAGAAATAATTTACAACACTAGGCTGGTGAGATCAGTGCATGTGTGGATCATTTTGCACAGGTAGTTATGTGCATTGAAATTAGTACAGGAATGAAGATGTAGTGGAATCAAATTTTTTGAGGGCCTTTAAAATTTTTCATAAATATTTCATATTTAATCAGATGTTTTGGACTTTATGCTAAAATAACTTCAATCTTAGCTTATGTTTTAAATATTTGTCATTCTTCTTCTTCTATGTCTTTCTGCTGTTCCCTTTCATTATTTTGTAATTTAATGGCCGTTTAATGTCTACTTAGTGATTATTGAAACTGTCATGTCATTTGCAGCAGGAGGCCGTCTGTCAAGTCCGGAGAGTGCAGATTGTTTGCTGTTTGAATATATTTCTCAATAAAAATGATTTGTGAAAACCATACCTGTTGACAATTTATATCAGGGTTCCCGATATAGCCTGACTGTGCTTGGTCTTGCACACTTTCATAATGTTTATGTGCATTTCCTTTGGGTTATAACACCTACACAAAACATGTCTGTAGATGTCTGTGCACAGTGCTGCATGCACTGGCATCCCATCCTAGTGTTTATGTGATAGGCTTTGAATCAACTATTACACTGACCAGGATAAAATCATTACTGTAAATAAATGAATAAATCATTTTTGTACACATGATTTGGGATTGTACTATATGTGATAACACATATGGTGTATTAAGTCTTAATTTCCTAAAAATATTATAATGTGTGTTAAAATAAACAATACACTCAGCAACTACTGTATAGAGCAATAACTGATCTCATTCACATTTCATTTCATTGAAATATATAATATATTGTATATATTTAATATACTATGCTTCTATAAGTCTGTTTTGTAGACGTACATGACTTGGTAGAACAGCAGGGCAAGCGTTGTATTACAGCAACCAGACATTTTGGCTTATAATTTGTGGAACAAAAATAATTACTACTATTACTACTACAATAACAGGGTTTGGACATTAAGTACACAGGATGAGCATCAACCCACACATTAAAATGACTGAGGTTTAAACAGACCCACACAAAAAACACCCACAAGCCAGCTAACTGGTTGTATTCACTAGAATGTTGGGCTGATGGTCATACATTTACAGCATATGTTGATTCTTATTTCTTTCTTATAATATAAGTGATAGTATTACAGGTGCATATGCATGAATGTATGAAAAACAACAAGCACAATCACACACGCCAAATAATTATTATTAAAAAAAAAACCAACACATTTTCAACCTTTTCTTGATGCCTAAAAAATGTTCTTGTAAATTGAAAGAAACAATTAATCTGCAAACTTCTTCCTCTTGAATAAAATGTTGTACAAATAAAAATATTAACAATTATAAAAAAAACAAAAACACTAGATTAACTTCCACTAAAATAATAGGATAGCAAAATATTTTATGAATCCATAGTAATCTTTTGTAACATTATCAGTTTATTTTTGCTTCTTTTCACAAGGTTAAAGAGGGTGTGTCATTAATGAATGGGTCAACTCTTTTATTTAAATATGAATTGAGCTGGAAATTGACTTGCAAATCTGGAGAGCCATTTTGGTAAACTGACAATCAGGAAACAACCATTAAAATACTCTGAATGCACATTTGAAGAATTTAATTTTGGCATGAATGATGAACCAGGGTAATTGTTCCTGATATACTAAAAAATATACATCTTCAGATATATCTGTTTATGCAAACGTGGTCATTAAATTAAATATGCTTATATGTATATACTCCAAAAATATATAATTTCAGTGTTGTTAAATGTTGAATTTTTTATTTTTTTTGTCAAACCAAGAAACCATGATGCTCTATTGAAGATCAGTAGATAGAAATTACAAGAACAAAGCTATGCACTTAAAATGTAGATTAAAGTAATCATATAGTAATAAAGTCGAGGGTTTGATTCCTGCCTTGCATGTTCTCCTCGTGGTTGTTTAGTTTCTTCTATGTACTCGGGTTTCCGTCAAAGTCCAAAAACATGCAGCGTAAGTTAAATGGTATAGTGTGTGAATGAGTGTGTGGGTGTTTTCCCTGAGATGGATTGGTCCATGTATATGTCCAGGGTGTCTCCTTGCTCGTGCCTGAGGATATGCTCCAGGCTTCCAGAGACTTGGTACAGGATAAGCGGTATAGAGAAAGAGGAATGCGCAAAGTTAACGGGTGGATAAGTTGTACAATCTGATAGCAACAGGTATGAAGGAGCAGCAGCTCATCCAGCATTATTTCCTGCCAAATGTATTGTAGGGAGTAAAGATTATTTTACCATCCACAATTATTTTGTCATATTGCATATTATTACTATTAGGATAGGAATGTAAAACATTATGAATGAAGGTCTTAAAGAGAGTGAATTTTAAGAAAATGGTTTTAAAAAAACAATGTAGTTCATCATGAAGGTTGATACAGAAAAGTTGATACAGAAAACTAACATGCAAATCATAAAGACACATCATATAAATCAGGAATTATTCAACATGAAATTTGTCTTTGAAATGGTAGTTAAAGTTGACCAATTTTTTTTATATTTATACTCATGTGACTGATATTAGAAACCTAACCTGCTTTCTTATGTAGTCTAACATTTGTTATCCATAAGCACTTTAGTTTGAAACATTACAAACTCACTGTAATGAGGCTAGCTAACATAAAAAACATCTTTTGGTTTGTTTAAATTGACTTATGTTCTCTATGATACACTATGCCAAAATCTTGGCCAATGTGTTTTGCAAAAGCAATGGATTCATAATGTTAGCGTGCTGGGTGGTTCACAAATCTTTAAAATGAACCACTAGGTTGAACTTAAACAACCCATTATTTTTAGAGGGTGGAATCTTGCTGTTAAGTTTTAAGTGAAGTTGTTTTAATACCAGGTTAGCTTATTTAGGCGAATGCCAGGCATGTTCATTGAGATTTACCACAGCAAATGAGTGATGGCCCAGGGCTGGGCCACATTTACCACTCTTTTCTGGCCCAGATACCACCATAGAATTGTAGTAAATGTGAATTTAGCTGCTGAACACATCCACAACTTAAACTTAATGAAGAAAATATATGTTTAAGTGAATATGTGTAAATTGAACATAAATGTGACGCTTGCTGCGTTATAATACATTTATCATTCCCATTACACTCACATAGACCTAAATTCCTATTCAGGCTATTTTGCCTGACGTTCTGTGTTTTCTGGAATTTTCTTCTCAGAAATCCTGATGAGCAAACTCACCTACTTTGGTCTACTTTATTCTCCAAATAATCCCCTGGAAAATTGACTGAAACTGAATTCTGTATAGGAAAGTGGATTTTCTGGAACAGGATCACTGATCGCTAATTTGTTTAATATGGTCGTAATTAAAATTTCTAAATTTCACTAGTGTCTGTGGTATTTTTGCTTCTGGCTTGTAACTTTATACAGACAGCTCATTTCTTGGGTTCCATATTGTACATAACAGAGTCAGCTCTTTTATTTGCCAGAGAATTGATTGTGTAAGGCTGCTTTGCGACAATGTCAATTGTTAAAAGTGCTATACAAATAAATTGAATTGTATTAAATTGAATTGAACTAGGAATAGATTTTCAAAACTTAAAAAAAAGGTTTTTGGTAAACTGTCAATTGGGAAACACCTGTTTAAACACTATGAATGCATAACTGAAGAACATCATTCTTGCATGAATGATGAGCCAGGGTAACTGGTCATGATATTCTAAAAGCATTACATGCTCATATGTATATTTGTTTATGCAAATGTGTTTAATATAATTAAATATACCAAGATTTGCAAATATAATAAAACCAAAAATGTTGTCTTTCAATGTTGTTAAATGTTGAAAAATCTATTTTTTGTCAAACTAGAAACCACCAAATTAGAATAACTTATTGTCAGAGGCAGTTCGATAATGCTGTAATCCATAATGCTGTTTATTATTGTAAAAATTTTAAATACACATTGCATTATAAAGTATGAATAATTTGTAAGAAAATTTGTGTTGACAAACTTTTTAAATGTGAAACCCATACATTTGAAATCAAAACTTGAAATCCCTAAACTGATGTATCTAAAGGAGAAAAAGAGCTCATTAAGAAACTCATATAATAATAATAATAATAATAATAATAAAAAGAATATCTGCCCGAATTACATGCGCAGTTGTTTCAGGAGTTCATTCATGCGCAGTTGTTACATGTTAATTCAAATGTTTGCACACACCCTTTAGTTTCATGGTCTTTTCAGATTTTTCTTCTCTGATCTCTTTCTACACTGTAAAACAATGCTAAAGCATTCAAAATATGCAATAATGTCCTTTGAACAGCTGATGTTGAGATGTGTCTGCTACTAATGCTCTTTAAATTCTTTATAATGGCTCTAATCTGTGGTGCTGTTATTTGGTAATTTTTTTCTTTGCCACAATTGCCCTCAGCTTGCTCATCTGGGACAATTCATGAATTCCTCAGATTCAGTTTCACATGGGTTTTGCAAATGCACTTAATACTGTTTTTGCAGCAACTATTCAAGACCTGCTGACCTTAAAATAACTAGTTCCCCATGCCATGTTATTTCCTCGTTTAAAAAAACAAAAAACAAATCCAGTATTGTTCCACAATGAAGAAATTCCAGATTTAGACTGGTGCTGTAGATAATATGTATACATCATTTCTGATCTCATGAGATGAAGAGGATTGAGTTTAGTGTAGCTCGTGCTCTGATCCACTTCGAGGCCTTCTGCTGCCACCAATCAGTTCCTCTAGCGTTGCTCATTCTGCGCATGCGCACATCGCGCTTTTACTTCCCGAGAGCCATCGGGTTTGTGTGTTGAACAAAACAAAAATAGCAATTTACATTGTAAACACGACCAAGCATGACTTTTCGCCGAAAGTGGAATTAGACACACGGACGAAGGCTTGACCCGGTCGTGTTGGAGGTCTGTTTTCGCCTTTTTTCTCGCCGGGACGCTGCGAGCCTCCGGACGCTCATGTGAAGGAGACGACGTTAAATATGGACTTTTCCTCGGAATGGAGCTTGGATATTCGTGACGAGGACTCGATATAAGCGTTTGGAGACTTTATTTCTGTTTGTAGATGGTATTTAGCGACTATTTGTCCGTTAATATGAAGGAGATGATCGGTGGGTGCTGCGTTTGCTCTGATGAGAGAGGCTGGGCCGAAAACCCGCTGGTTTACTGCGACGGACACGGCTGCAATGTCGCCGTGCATCAAGGTACAGATCAGCACGTTATATATAACAGTAATAACCGTGTCTTAAACGAAGATACCACCAGCGACATTGGGGTCAAGTGGGTTGAGACGTTACATTTTGAATTCGTCATGTTTGTTGTGCGATTGCTAAGCTAATTCGCATGCTAAGCTAATTCGCTAGCTACCTAGGAGCCTGGTTTCACGGCGTATTTTTTTTTTCTCCACTCGTATTCCGGCTCGTTGGCATTGGTTGTGCGGGTAGCTAGTTGCGAGTAAAAGGTGTTAACCAATCATAGACTAGGGGACAAACCGGAACCAACCAATCACAGAGGAGTAGGCGGGACTAGTTCGAATACGCGTAGGGGGGGGATGCGTGTTGTCTACTGACTGCCACATGTTTTGGATACAAAATAGTGAATTTTTGTTTTTAACAATGACAACGACGAAACCTGTTCCAAGCTAAGCAGTTATTTAGAGTTTTCAATATTACAATTCCTCTCTGTGTGAAGGTAATGTGTCTAGCTTTCTCGTTAGCTGCTCATTGCGTTCTCTAATGTGATCTTTATCTCTCAGGGTAAATGTTATGTAATACTATTAACATTAACCCTGCTGTTATCTGATCTCAGTGAATTAGGCTCTCTGAAACTGGAAGTGTAACTGATTTAATGAATAAATACTGAAGTCTTTTAGGTCTGTGCTCTATTAGGTGATGTGTCACGTGATATTCGGAGTGTTATGACGGTGTAATTCCTAGCCATAATGCTAAAGTGGCGCTAGTTGTGTTAGTAGGTCATTTATCCCGGGCTCTGTGTATCGCAGCGTGCTTGTAGACGCTTGTCCTCACACACACTCCTCTTTACAGCACATCCGGTGCACTACTGTAACACCAAAGTGTTTTGTTATCTTTACACAAGCCGACTTCCTGTAACGTCACGTGTTTGCACGTGCTACAAATGTGTAGCAGGGAAATGAATGTTGTCGATAGGGATGTTTTCACACACACACACACACACACACACACATATATATATATATATATATATATATATATATAGTACCAGTCAAATGTTTGGCATTAGGTAATTAAGTGTTCAGTAACAGTCAGTTGTTATTTTAAGACACAAATGTCAGCCATTCTGGAATAGATATTACAAGAACAGTATTGTCAAGTGCATTTGCAAAACCCATCAAGCACGGTGATGAAACTGAAGACCTTACCAGGAAAGCAAGACCAAAACTTACCTCTGCTGCAGAAGTTCATTTAGAGTCGCCAGCCTCTACTTAAAAGCACCTCAGATTAGAGCTGTTATGAAGACTTTACAGGGTATAAGTAGCAGACGCATGTCAATATTAACTGTTCAAATGAGGTTATTGCATGTTTTGGATGCCTTCAATATTGTTTTCCACTAGAAAGAAATTACAACAGGGAAGCCTTAGGTGTGTCCAACCTTTTGACTTCTAGTGCATGTACATGTGTATAAATGTGTGTTTATATACATATATGTGATACAATATTGTGACGAAGTATTTGCCCTGATTATTATTATTATTTTTTTTGTTGTTGCATTTTTGTCACAGTATATTGATTGAGATTATCACCCGTTATTTTTTTATAGTTCACAAAGGTAACCCAAGTAAATACAAAATTATTTAATTTATTAAGGAAAACTAGCTAATCAGCCCTACCTGGCCCTATGTGAATAAGTAATCCTCATCCAAAACCTTTGCTATATTATGAAAGAACTGAGTGTTAAATTTCACTTGCCACACTCGGGCCTGATTCCTGCAAGACCTGTTGAATCAAGAAATCACTCGAATTAGAATCTGTCTGATAAAATGAAGCACACTAAAGTATCTAAAAAAGCAACATGATCTAAAGAAATTCAAGAACAGGTGAGAAACAAAGTAGCGAATAATGGTGAGAGTAATTATCCACAAATGGAGAAAACTTGAACAGTGGTGAACCTTCCCAGGCGTGGCCTTAATAAATGCAATCTCAATTTAAAATCTGTATTTTGTATTCGCTTGGGTTATTTTTGTGTTATATTAAAATTTGTTTATGGATCCTAATCTCAAGTGTGACAAATGATGCAAAAAAAAATCAGAAAGGGGCAAATACTTTGTCACGGAACTATAGATACATTACATTGCCAAAAGTATTCAGTCACCCGTCCAAATCATTGGATTCAGGTGTTCAAATCAACTCCATGATTACAGGTGTATAAAACCAAGCACCTAGGCCACTTTTTCAAACATTTGTGAAAGAATGGGTCGCTCTCAGGAGCTCAGTGAATTTCACTGTGATAGGATGCCTCCTGTGCAATAAGTCCAGTCGTGAATTTTTCTCGCTACTAAATATTCCACAGTCAACTGTTAGTGGTGTTTTAACAAAGTGGAAGTGAACAGACAGAAACTTAGCCACTAAGTGGTAGACCACATAAATGCATAGAGCGGGGTCAGTGGATGCTGAGACGCATAGTGCACAGAGTCTGCAGAGTCAGTAGCTACAGATCTCCAAACTTAATGTGGTCTTCAGATTAGCTTAAGAACAGTGTGTTGAGAGCTTCATGGAATGGGTTTCCATGGCCGAGCAGCTGCATCCAAGCCATAGATCACCAAGTGCCATGCAAAGCATCAGATGCAGTGGTATAAAGCACCCTGCCACTGGACTCTTGAGCTGTGGAGACGTGTCTTCCGGAGTGACGCATCACGCTTCACTGACTGGCAATATGATGGACTTGGGGTCTGGGATTGGCGGTTGTCAGGTACTTTGGCGGTGTCTGACTGCTTTGTGCAAAATATAAAGTTTGGCGGAGGGGGATAATGATGTGGGGTTGTTTATCAGGAATTGGACTCGGCCCCTAATGCTTCAGCATAGGAAGATATTTTGGACAATTTCATGCTCCCAACTTTGTGAGAACAGTTTGGGGTTGGCCGCTTCCTGCTCCAACATGACTGTGCATCAGTGCACAAAGCAAAATCAATAAAGACATGGATGAGTGAGTTTGGTGTGGAAGAACTTGGCTGGCCTGCCCTGAGTCCTGACCTCAACACGATAGAACACCTTTGGGATGAATTAGAGTGGAGAGTGCGAGCCAGGCCTATGGTCAAATAATTCCCATAGACACACTCCCAAACCCTTTGGAAAGCCTTCCCAGAAGAGTTGAAGCTGGTATAACTGAATAGGGTTTGCCACCATCATATTGAATTGGATGTTACTCAAGTTTATCTGCATGTGAAGGCAGGCGAGCGAATACTTTTGCTAATATAGTTTAGTTAGACAGAAGGCATATGTAGTGATGATCATTTCACAGAGGAAATCTCTGTTTAAATCACAGAAGCGGGAGTGTCTCCACAAAGTCCACACTCGTCACACTAAGAATCTCACACACAGCATGTACAACTTATAATATTATACCTTTATTTTTTAAATACATTTTTGTTATAGATTTAAGTAGGTTGTATGCATGGGGGCTTGGGAAAAAAAAATTAGATGGCAGTTATATATTATGGGTGTTAAACTCCTTAAACTCTGTCAAAAATTAGATTTCCTTTTGTTTTGGTTGGGAATGATTAAAACAATCTTGGAGTGTCTTTGCAATTAAGAAAAACTTTAAAACCCCTTTCCCTGTGGATGTATAGGAATCTTTACGAACATTTCAGTTCAGATGGGGATGTATACCACACGGCCAAAGGCAGTCACCATCTGAATTTAAATAAGCAAATACTTAGAAGCCTTTCATTTTATAGTTATGCAGTGAGTGATAGGTTTCAACAGGCAACCGTTTGTTTAAATACTGTGTGCAGTGAGTAGCTTCTCGTTTCTTAAACATCTGTGTTGAATATGTTAATGTGTTTTAGAAGCGTCAAAATATTGGTCTGCGTTAGGCAAAGAAAAGAGCTAAGGAGATTGCGGAAACTACTGGAATTATATTAAGAACCCTGCAATGCATCATTACAACCAGGAAGAATAGTACTGAATTTTCAGCTTCCCTGCAAAAAAAATTGTGATAAAAAAAAAAAAATCACAGTAGAAACTATGTATAATATTGAATGTGAGAATGTAAGAGCATTTCCACACACAATATGATGAGAACTCGCAGGATTGGGACTAAACAGCTGTGTGACCATATGAAAACCACTCGTTAGTGAGACTAACCAGAAAAAAAGGCTTCAGTTTCCTAAGGAGCATGAAAATTAGACTTTGGAGCAATGGAAAAGGCTCATGTGTCCAGATGAGTCCAGATCGCGCCTGTTCCAGGGAGATGAGTGCATCAGGGTAGGAAGAGAAGTGCATGAAGCGATGTACCCATCATGCATTGTGCCCACTGTACAAGCCTTGTACAAGTGTTATGATCTGGGGTTGTTTCAGTTGGTCAGGTCTAGCTTCAGCAATGTTATGTGGATGTGCAATGACCATGTATCTGTCTGTCTACCAGAATGTTCTGGAATTACCAGGTTAATTTATCAGTGGATATTTTACTTTCCTGAGCATATTCAAGGATTTTATTTGTGAAAGAGTGATTCTGGAATTATTTCCATACACGAAGTGTGCGGCGATGTTCAAGAGTCCTCATTATAATGTCAAAAAAATGACTGTCCTCATAGACAACTGAAGAGAGCTTAATGTGCATCACAGTGCAGCTTACCACTCAGAGGAACACACTGTTTACCGTCTCCCACATACACACACTCATAATTGGCTAAAGTCGTTGTGATTGACAGGAGCTTAAGTTGCATAATCAGATCGATCAGCCTCAGCAGTGCGTTATTCAACCTTTATTCAGCTCTGATTAGAAAACTAAATTTAAAAATTGCTATCTTAAAAGGAACATGCTGAGCATGAATTGAATGTAGAGAATCCTTGAGTGAATTGTCACTTCCTCACTTTTCTTCCTTCAATCACTCATACATTATAGTTCTACATCACTACAGCTCTGTCACGTTTAATCGTTACAATTCAAAACAAAAGTCTTGTGTGTGTGTGTGTGTGTATGGTGTACCTTCAGGTAGTGCTGCGTTTGAAGTGTGCTTTAATATCATTGCAATCTTGGGCAGTTTATTTGTTTTAAGAATAAATGTTGTTATAAATTCAACAGCCCATTTATCTTTTTGTCCTTGTCCTTATTACATTAGACTAAATTTTTCTTTCTCTTCTCTTCCCTTTAGCTTGTTATGGAATTGTTCAAGTCCCAACAGGACCCTGGTTCTGCAGAAAATGTGAATCTCAGGAGCGAGCAGCACGAGTGGTAAGTTTTCGGATTTGAAGCGTCCATACGATCCAACATGCCATAAATTTAATTTTAGTTGTTTATCATTCTTTTAATTTAATGGACATCTGTTTATATGACGATTGTCTGGGTCAAGCATTGGGAAATGGAGGGCCCAAGTGTTCAAATGTAGATCACCTTTGGGGATAAGGAAAGGGTTTTTGTCAAGCAGCATGAACTATTACATTATAATAATAAAAAGGGAAGAAGAATAGCAAGACTATTGAACTAAGCAAGTGCAATTGAGTGTGATTATTGCTTGTTGAATCCAAGAAGTTAGTACAAAGCTAATAGATCACTCACCCACCCACCTACAGTACATACCTACCTACCTGCCTAAGTACATACACTTACATGTGTACAGTAGTTCCAGGCTAAAGGAACATTTATAGAAAACTCGAATGTGCACAAAGTCCCAGTTATTCCAAATGTGGATGATCAGCCAAGACATATTCCATCCTTTCCATAAATATTGGCCTGAAGAAGTATCCAGTTCTTCAGTAATGTCACACAAATTTGCTGATGGACACAGTGTGACTTCCTGTAATCTATAAACTTGAATAAAACTTCAGTGTTGATGATATCTATAATGTTATGCAGAGTTCTTGGTTTGGCTGTTTTTTTTTTTTTGTTTTTTTTTGTTTGGTGCTCTCCTGCCTTGAGAGAAAACACGACCACCCAGGAAAAAAACCCTTATAAACAAGGTTCATTTGAACAGCTATCAGTCGCTAACTTGACATCTTTACTTAAGACTTGCTCTCCTAAGATCCTCACTCCAGTTCATTCTGTCCAACTGCCAAAATGCAGTGTGGTAGATTTCAGCATTTCTTTTATTTGATTAAAATGCACATGTTTGAGATTGTCTTGCTGTTGGGTTATTTCCTAGAAAAGTCTTGTCTGTGGTGTGGCATTAACTAAAAGAATTCTTCCAACTTGACCAGCTTATCCTGTGTTTTGGCAGATGGTAGGTCAGACCAAGCTGAATTCCAGCAGGAAAGGTATTAACCTGTTAATTAACATTGCAAAGATTCATCATTACCAGGTGTATTGGAATAATGCATCTGCCGTCAGACCAAAATCTCTCAACAGTCTTAACAAAGCCTGTTGTGTTTACATCAGTGACCGAACTCTACAGCAACTTGTCTTTAATTGTTAAATGTGTTGTCTGGCTGCTGTCTTTGCTTATGTTTTATGTTGTGTGTGCTTTAATAGTACTTTGAGTAGAGAGAGATGTCGGTACTATTGCTTGCAAGACACTCCCATGTTGTGTGTAAATGTTTTTATATTCCAAAACAAACTAAAATACCCAGCAAATACAAAAGAATCCTGATAAACTTGCTGGAGTTACAGCTCTGAATGTCTGCTCTTGGGTTGAGCTTTGGGTTTTGGATGCAAAACCTGCATTTTCAGTTAAAACAGTTTACCAAAAAGTAGACCAGAGAGCTGTATGTGGGAGAAAGGCGAGCCATTTTGAAACTGAGAAATAGAAAATCACCAAAGAACCATGGTTTTATCACTGGTAGCACTGGGCATAGCGGCATGCCCCAAAAGCAGCATGCAGTGACAATCCATTTAGATTTTAGGTTGACTTTGAGAGCAGAAACATAAAAGGCCATACAACATAAAACGCTTATCAGGAACCAGTGTAACCTCCTAGCAAAGTGCTGAAAAAGCCAAACTGTGGAGAAGCAACGGATCTGCTTATCATTCAAAGCATACAAGCTCCTCAGTCAGGCATGGTGAAAGTTGTGTTATGGCTTGGGTTTTCATGGCTGCTCCTGGAAGTTTACCGAAACATTCCATCTGACAGTTTTCAGAGAAGTGCATCCAGTCTAACTGCAAGGAACTTCATACAATCACACTTCCAACACAACAGAGAACTTCCTTAGAGGAAACAGGCAGGTTTTAGACTGACCAAGTCAATCTTCCGACCTTAAACCAGCTGAGGATTCATTTTACCTAGTGAAGAGAAGACTGCAGATACGACCCCCCCAAAAACAAACAAACAAACAAACACCAACTGGGCTTTCAGTTGAACAACAGAAAGAAGCCCAAGCTGTGGTGTAAGAAAAGCATTGAATAGCATCACAAAAGAAGAGTCTAACAGTTTGGTGATGTCGGTGGTGTCTAACAGCTTGATGTGGTTATCACGAACATGTTATATACAAACAAATGTTAAGTATGTTAATCTGTTCCAATTTTTGCTCAACAAAAATGGTAGAGATGTGGGGGGGGGGACTAATTTCGGTTATATATTCCTTTGTGTGGCAATGTGTATTGCCACATTGATTTATTGCATTTATAATTGAGATGCCTCAGTCGATCAGCCAGTTACTGGAATTGGCTGTTTTTCAGCTTGATCAGCAACAAGCGATCAGCCTGGGACATCAGTATCAGTACCGTATCAGATGCATATTAGTGCACAAGCTTCTGAATGGTGCATCAAGAAAAAATCTTTATGTTGTCACATTGTCAGTAGTTGCACACGTTGAAAAGCTTCCGATCGGGGTTTTTCTCCAAACTGAATGAATCAGTCTCAAACCAACTCAATACACATACTTACTCGAAACACATGTTAAAAGTCGTGCATGCCTGCGTAGAAGCTGCTCATAGCACATCCTCGCAACTGATCAACAGGCACTGAAGTCTTTGGAGTGATTTGATGACATTCGGGCATTGTTTCTTTAAAATCCTACAGGTGGTACACTAGGAACTATACACATACCGTCCCATCTAGTAGGACAGAATTATTTGCAAATTTTGTTTAGTAGCAATAATTATAATGAATTACGGGATGCTTAGTTAAACTTTTTGCTTTTAATTTTAAGTTTAACTCTTTAATTCATGTAATTGCAGCCCCTGGATTTGAGAAAAATAATGCTATTAGGAATTGGCTACATTTAATTACTTTAATTATGTTTAATTCAGCAATGCAGCTGTTGAATAAAGCTAAAGTATAAAGGTTTTGCGTTATGACAACTTTAAGGTTCAAGGTCTTAAAATTATAATAAGTAATTTCAGAGAGGACCGTAACATGAAATGTGTGAAACATTGAGTTTAAATACCCTTAAAAAAAAAAAAACTTTTGCCTTCAGTTGTATTTAAAACAATAAGGGGGATGATTAGCCATGTGCATAATTATTATAAGAGCCTTTTTTTTCCTGAAGCTCAACAGCATTGCACAGTTTAGAGGGCATCAAATGAAAGTGGCAGTTTAAAGTAGCCACAGAAAGAGAGAAACTTTTTAAATAAAATGATTGTGTTGACATTTTTTTTGTGGTGAGTTGTGTATTTACACCGTTTTCTCAGTTCCTGAAAGGCTATGAACACCATTCAGGGGCGCCTCCGCTACCTCTAATTACCTCCTTCTCATTATCTGAGCTCCTAGAGATGATTGCATGAAAAATGTTTGCACTGTGGTGTATTAATAAGGGGGACCAGCTTGTACAATTATCAGAGCATTTATGATCCATTGTAACTATAACAGGAATATATTAAATTTGGTGAAACAAAAACAACAACATAAAAAAACACATTTCACTGAAGGGGAACGGACATGACTCGTTGCACCTGCCTCTTTCTTCAAATCCCGGGAGAGGAAATATTAAGTAGCTAACTTTAACCAAAAACAGGAAAATAGAAAAGCAAAAGTCTACTGTGACTCGTGTACATCTGAAGAAAAACATTAAGCAATATGTTATTCATGTTAAATAATACTAGATATGTTCTTTTTACATTCTCTCCAAATTGACACTGATGCTAAAATCTGTATCTCAATCGGTTAGTTCATTTGCCAGGATTTAAGTCATTTGTAAAAAAAAAATTTTTTTATTATAATTTTTTTAATGAGTTCACTGAATTCAAAAAGCTATACAAAATTACAGCATGTTGGTGTAACGAAGTGTAAGGTACCCTACTCTACTCTGTGCATTGCCAGATCACTTTTCTATTTAGTTCTTTGCAATTATTTAACAATTTTCTATTTGTTAATTATATATTTTTTTTAAAATGTTCACCATGCAGATTTAAAATCAACAATACTTTTAGAACATATCGATATTTACAGTTGTAACTGCACAACTTTTGGACTGCAATGTGGACAAGCACTTGTTCATTTTGTGAAATTCACATAATGTTATGTACTCACATGGCTGCTTGTTGTTTGCAGACTGCAGTTAAATATCAGGTTTTTTAATTACTTATGTTATTAGCACAGAGATAATGAATGTTCACCTTCCAGCACAATATAGTAATCACTGAGCAACTCTGTCATAACTGACATTAACGAGGAGTCATAACTGTATTTTCGCCCTATATTCCGCTTCTAGTTGAAATGCTTTAGATTTATGTCAGTGTTCCCATCTTCACACATAAATCCCTAAAGTATTCTGATGGAGCTGTAAAACTCAAAGCAACAAAGAATTGCTGCAACGGACCATCCCTGCTTTGAAAGTAATGCATGTTGGTTCTTGGCCATCAACCAGCAAGACCAGTTTTTATTGGCAAAGTTTAGTTCATTAACCAGCCAAACAAGCCATAGACCAGCACAAACAAGTTTGGAGCAAGCCAGGAACTTTTTCTTTTCTTCACTCTCTGAGCTGATGGTTTATCTGTTATTAATACATCATGCGTATTTTGGTAAATTGCACAGTTTATTATTGTTTTTCAATATACTAAAAATAGAATGGCCAATATTTAAGGGCAATTCCATGCAAAGGTCAACTTTATGGCATGGAGAAACCACTGCCATTGTTCATAGTTCTTTCCAAATCATACTGATACACGAACATTCTAGGCAAGTACATTTTCTTATGTTGACTTGACTCTTATAAATGAAACTGTAAAGGGCAATGCTGAGCATCAAAAGCTGGAAAGGCACAAAAAATATGGAAAAAAAAGAGAAGGAAAGAAAGAGCAGGGAAAGGGCCAGAAAAAAATCTGCAATAAAAACTGCTTTAATAATATTGTACTTAATAATGATAGTATAATTAGTATCATAATTATTTTCATAATTACTGTTTAAAATGTTTCATGGCAAATTTCACTATTTTTGCATGTGCTGTATATAGTTTGCAGAAGACAGAATCAGACATGTAACATACACAACAAGTAAAAATATAAAATTATTTTCAAATCTACACTTTTTGTGTCTTTAAAATCCAGGACAGAGGAGAAAACCCAAGTCTGTCCGTGTGTATCACATCCATGTCTTTGATAAAATGCTGTCTTTTTTTTTCCAGATGTAAATCTAAAATGCTGGAATTGGCCTAGATTAGCCTTCTGATTAATTAAAAAATTGTAATAAATTGATAAAAGTTTTTATTTGTATTCTTAGACTAACCATGGCATGGTCTTGACCTTGGCACCATGTCTTATATGAGCAAGCTTAACTTGCTTTTAAAATACATCATTAAAAGGCTCGTTTGGATCTTAGATTTCTTCTAATAAAATATTGACTTTTTTTTACTATTGATTTCTTTTTACCATTTAATTCTGTACATTGTTTAAATTTTTTTTGTTGGTACAAATGTGAATAGAAGATTGCATGGTAATTAACCATAATATAGAGATATTTGTTTTAAATCCAAAGGTCAACAATTTGTAAACATTTTAACGATTCAACAGTAAATGTTTACAAGTTGTCAACCTATTTGTTTGAAAGCAGGGATGGACAAAGAACTGTATTAAAATCCGATCTTGATGAGCTTCTCAGTACAACTTTGCCAAAGAACTACTGTTGATTGTCATCATGCTCAGACAGCATCGGTTTCATCATCTAAAACAGAACAGCGCTATTTCCCGAAATTCACCGTGACCAATCAACATAGACATCAAGTTGCCACATAAAAACGAGGGAGAAAGAACCATGGAAAGATGTGTATGAGTTTTAAATTTCTGCTTCTGTTGAGAATATATACATTAATTCTAGACAAATGCTAAGCAAATTTGCAATAAATAAACAAATGACAACTGAATGTATGAAATGAATAAGATGAATGACTGCATACACTGCCTCACTCCAAATTCTCTAGTGCTGCATATGCGTAGAGCACCGTTACAGACTGGTTTTCATTCAGGAAAGAGATTTCTAATCTCAAGTCTAAGGCAAAAAAAAAAAAGAAAATCAGTTTTTATAATAATGTTTTTGATCAGTGCATCATAAAGGAATATTGTCTAGTTTCAGCTTTAATTAACAGATAAAAATTAAAATGCTTTACATTTACTTAATTATATCCCTCTCTTTTTTTTTTTCCTTTTGCAGAGATGCGAGCTCTGCCCACACAAAGACGGAGCTCTGAAAAGGACGGACAATGGTGGTGAGTTTAAAATTATTTTTTTTTATATTGTTAATTCAATTAAAATAATCCCATTATAACTATATTGCTTATAAATACATACATGTATGTACATTTAAACACATAGTATTATAGTATTATTAGCAGTTTCGGTTGTTGCATTCTGCCGTTATATATTTGTGCTTTAACATTTTGCACAAAATCGGTATCTTGATCGTAAAGACATCTCTAAAGGAAAATGGTTGTGTGCTATTGTTCAGTTGGTCTGTGTGTTTATTTGATTACAACAGCAAACAGTAAAAAGAAAAAAAAAATACTGTATGAGGGTTAGGAGAGATTCAACTTACTAACCATTCAGAACAATTTTGTTATAAAAAATAAAATAACACAATTTAAAAGAATCATATCTCAATATGCAGACAGACAATTTCAGGAAGGTGGAGAATTTTGCAAATGAGCATAAAATATTAAGTCCAACTAAGGGATGTTAATGATTAATTATTAACGGATTAGTTGACATAAAAAAATTAATCAATAAAAAATTGTAAAATAAATATATTAATAATAAATAAAAATGAACCAATAATCTTTGTTTGTTTTATGCCCTGTAGCTCACATATCTATTAACTTACACACTCCAAGAGGGTGCACTTACGTTTTGGCCGATGCACAGTATGGGACCTTGTATATTTTTAGCAGCCTCAATTTTGACAGTAGCACTATTTTCAACAGCTTAGTGGTATAATGAATCATAAAACTCCCAGGCTATTTTTTCATTCACTTTTATTTAAAGGAAAAAAAGGTTTTAACGTTCTGGAAAAGAAACAGCCAATCAGGGTTTACCTTGTGAGACTGGGCGAAGTGGAGCGGGCAGTGTTGCCAGATTGGGTGGTTTACCAGGAACTGGGGCACTTTTTGTTTGTCCTTTGGCTGGAAAATGTGTCTTGGGCCGGTAACCAAAATTAGGCTAAATGTAGTGAAAGTTGCATAAATATATGTGCATAAATAGTTGAGTTACAGTATGAGTTTTAGATCTGATGTTATTATTTAGGCGGGTTTTTTAGCCATTTTTGGCAAAGTGTGATCTGGCACATGAGCGTCTGCGTGCAAGAGTTTGAGCGAGGGGAAAAAATAATTTGTGTGCATGAAGTAATGAAAGCCAAATATAACTGCATATGGCAGCAGGAAATCTGTATTTCGCACTTACGAATAATAAACTGCAATTAATCTGCGGTTCACATGAGCTCCAAACGGTGGCTAGAGATCTTGTAGGTCATGGATCAACAATGATTTGTTTTAATTTTTTTTAAATATTATATTGAATTTAGACTGTTGTATTATTATGTTTCTCTTAAATTCTTTGTCGTTTTACGTAAGTAATTTGTTAGCATTGTGGTGCTGGGGGAAAATAAAGTTCCTCTTGTTACCCTAAAAAATTTATGTGTAGTCATTTATTGATTGATAATCAGTTAAGATAATTCCTCAACCCTGTTATAACCACAATATGTGTATGGAGAAGCCCAAATCTCTGGATCCACAGGCTAAAAAAAAAATACTGTTAAATTCAACATTTGCTTGTTTTCTTTTCAAAGAATCATCTCTTACATGCATGAGAACAAGTTTTATTCAATTTTCTGTTGTTAGTTTAAAAAATAAAATATGGATATGGATCCAGACTTGCGTCTCATATTAGAGCATGTGTTAATTAAAATCACAGTGTTTGTGTTTCTCAGTGTAGCATACAGTATTGACTAAATTAATAAAAATATTTTCAAATTTCTGAACATCATATATCAGGTTATTCATGTGTTTTACATTTTATTGTACATTTTATTGTACTTCTATTTAGTGTTTAAAAGCTCAGCGTTATTTCCCGTTAAAGATTTCCCCAGGGGACTGAATGCCCTTGTGTATAATTTATACAGCTGAAACCTGTTTCATGTGGATTTAAGTAAAACAAGTGTAATGAAAGCATACATAAGTGCGATAAATAATTGTGCTTTAATCTTTATGAAGTATATTTATCATTATAATGAGCCAATACACAGATACATTAACTGATATAGAGATATAATTCTGTAATTCTTGTAAACCCTGAAACAGTTCTTAGGAATGAAGCTGATATTCCATACAAATGATAATTGATAAATATTGACCTATTTGCCTCAGTTATCCACTGAAAATCCACACAAACTACACTGCATTTTGTTTTTCCTTGCTTATTTTCCTTTGTGACAACGGGAGGGGCGAGTGTGTTTATCTCCCCTCGTTTTTTTTATGACTGGTGGTGGTGTTGGGGTCACAGCGGGGCTGTGAGTGCACTTCTAGTGCACTTCTCCTCTTCATGGCCCGGGTTCACGGCAAGGCCAGCGCTGAGACTGTAAACACACCGCTGTGGACGCACAGCTGCTCGACCATGCCTCCTTCAGAACGCGCAAAGCCGTTAAACGGCCGTGAGGGAGGCACCGGTTCACCCCCCTGGCTAATGTTTTTGCCCATTTCTCACCATGCAGGGTTTCTTCACACCCTGTGGGTTTAAGTGCAGTACTAACAAGTTGATAAGTTAGGAATTAGCAAGCAATAGACACATGGATACTCTGTCTGTTGAAGATCAGGCATGCTTCATTAAGTACTTCTGAGGTCTGTTTTTTTTTAGTCCGAATGTGGTTAAAGAAAGTGTTGTAAGGATGTTGTAACTGATTATAAAAGTTATGACCTCATAGGTGTTTTAATGGAAATGGAGTTTTTAAACTCTTGCTGAACTTTTGTATAATTAAAATGTTTTTTGTTTCCTCACCCATTATCTTAATCTCCAATACTAATGCATTACTGATTTCACTACTGATAAATGCAAACACCGAATTAGCCTAATCCTTAAAGCTAACACCAGAGTTATAGCAAACATTAAGCTCAGTAATGCATGTAACATCAGGGTTAAGAAATGGAAGAGTTGCATCAACTAAATTTCTGGATCAATTTGACGTTGGGGGAAATAAACCAAAGTAACTCATCGCTCGAGGCGGGTCGTATGAAGTTCTCACTCTCTCTGAAGACGGTAGCAAAATAATTTTCTACACGTGCCATTATTTTACAAACCACTAGAGTATCCCTTTTTCCCAACTTAAAAAACAAACCTTTTTCCCCCCTTTTAAATAGTTTACGGCTCTCAATGAAGGTTTCCAACTTGTTTGATAATTTTAGCACCACAGTACCAGAGTTTTCTTAAAAAAAGAAAGAAATCCTTTTTTTTCCTATCATCATGCGCTCCTTTGCAGTTTAAATGGTACCAGCCTGGTGCGTGAGACGGGGTGAGAAGTTCTTCGGGGTGTGTTTGGTTTTTTTTTTATGGCCCTGTTTTATAGGCTTCTGCGAGATTCTTGGAGGGACTTCAAAACCTCTGTGTCCCCTCCCTGTCCGAGGTCAAAGACAGGTCATGGGTTCACTTTTAAGTTTACGCCTGTTGTTAGTCCCTCCGACTGGACAAACGGGACAGAAGCTGCCATCTTGACATTTCTTTTAGCAGCTGAATCTGGATTTTAATATGCGCCCCAGCCAAGCCCTATACAAACACCATACTGTACTGTAATTAAGTATATTTAATATTCGGGTGTCTGGGTGAGGAGAGAGGATGTTGTATGGGTTGTTGAATAGACCATGGACTACTGTAGAAGCCTCATCATGTTAGATTATGTTTGTGAGGACGTCTATTTAGAGCATCAATGTATCTCAGTTATAATAACTAACTTTTAACCGCTTTTATCACCAAAACACCCAAGTTTAGAGAAAACCGAATTGTTTGTTCTGTGACATGATTTTTGCGTATACCTATAAATTTTCCACTTTATAGATCGAAAGAAACGTTTTAGTTTTATTTCCGTGTGATATTTAACAGTGTTTAAGACACTGTACACTGGCGCCTTAGATAAAGCTGCATTAAATCACAGAGCTATGCAGAAGCACCAAAGTGCAAGTCCAAAGGGTTAACGATACCCCAGTCGCCTCCAGATTTGATTTATTGAGAATGGAAGTTGTTTCTGGAATGTTCTGTGGAATCTCCAGCCAGTTGATTTAGAGATTTTTGCTTAAAAGTGTTAAGAGCTCACAAGGAGGAACGAGTGTTTAATTCTCTGTGTAGAAATAATACAGGGTCCCCCCCCCCCTCTCAGTTTTTATTTTTTAAATGTGTGTGTGTGGATTTGACTACTCATTTAATAGATTTATCAGTCCCTTTTTCCAGGAAATTTAAAAGGACAAAAAAAGTTGTGAATGCGTCGTTTTTAATTTGTGATGTATGTGAATATGAATATTTTAATTACAATTGAATTCTTTTTTCATTCTTTTGTTGTATAAATTTCTTTGTTCCCATCCTCTTATTTTGTATTTAGATCATAAAAACTTGCAATATAAAAATATTTTATACTATTTGTTTTGCATTGCGCAATAAAAAGTGAATGAATGAAGTAAATAAATAAGTTGCGTAATGGTCATAAAATTAATAAAATAAAATGTATCTGTTTCCAACAGTGAAAATTTGCACAACTATAGATTAAATTTTATCTATTTATTTTTTATTAGAAAACTGATTTCATCACTTCCAGATGCACATAATGGTGGAACTGGATTCATGTAGAACATTAAATAAAAACCGCTGCATTTTGACTTGATTTGCTCGGAATCACAAAGATTCAAAAGTCATTCATAATTTTATCCTTGATCGCAGTAGCTTGAGAAATTACCTATGTTATTAGCATTTTTATAAAAAAAGGGAAGCCTGAAAGATAATTGTTGCAATGCATAATAACTTTGACGTTTATTTTTTTATTTTTATATTATAAAGCTCCATTTGTGTATTGAATCGTTGAGAAATCTTTTAATAAGGACTAATTGTAATTGTGTATTATATAACCCTTATGTTGTTTTTCCTGCTCTGTTTAAGGCTGGGCTCATGTGGTTTGTGCACTCTACATCCCAGAGGTGGAATTTGCCAACGTCTCCACCATGGAGCCCATTGTTTTACAGTCCGTCCCTCATGAGCGCTACAATAAGGTGAGCCCGCGACGTCATCTCAGTAGTTACCATTAAATGCTAAGTGTGTGTGTGTGTGTGTGTGTGTGTGTGTGTGTGTGTGTGTGTGTGTGTGTGTGTGTGTGTGTGTGTGTGTATGT
>JAQQZT010000019.1:13467535-13480995 GCA_030068275.1 Clarias platycephalus | reverse complement strand
GTGTGTGTGTGTGTGTGTGTGTGTGTGTGTGTGTGTGTGTGTGTGTGTGTGTGTGTGTGTGTGTGTGTGTGTGATAGGTGGGGGTAACGTACTCCAGCCCCAGAGCTGCAGTGGGATTTGAAGCCACAACCCCCTGCTGCTTTGCAGATTTGTCCCTTGTGTGTGTGCGTGTACACGCACGTCTTCCATCCCAACAAAGGCCTCTCTCACACTGCAGGTCTTCCGAGAGGTGCTGGAGGAGGGGAAAAGGCCTTCTAATAAGCACGGATGGAGAAGTAGCAGCGTGTGCTTAGGTTTTCAGTCAAAACAGTGCTGGCAAATAGCAGAACGTATTTATTTGTTTGTTTTATTTCTTTGTTTGTTTATTCGTTCACGGGGCAGGGCGCGATCTTTGTATCGCAAGATCGTGCAGTAACTGGTGAGCTCAAGCACATCTGTAGATATAATATCTTAAGGAAATCTTTCCCTTTCCGAGGAGAGCAACATTTGACAAGCAGTTTCGCCGTAATTAGGATTATCCTGCATGAAAAATCCAACATGGGAAAACGTTTACTAGGATTAAAAATAAATGAAATATTATAATCAAATTTAATAAAAGCGAGACTAAACATGGGCAGATAGTCAATCTCAAAGTATTAGAAGATTGGATAATATTTTTATTACAGTTTTATCACATTGTTTATGGTACTCTCATAATACACCATAGCTGCTTTTTGTGTTAACACTTTTTTTTTTTTTTTTTTTTTTTACGAAACATTAATTATTAGTTTATTATACTGATTTGGTAATAATACTAGCTACAGCTACAAAAAACAATTATCTCAAGTCCCTTTATAAAATAAACAGAAAAATATTTAAAAGAAAACATGAAAATGAAAAGTATTTTGTTTACTTTCTAATCACGTTTAAAAACAAAACGCTGCATTGCGCTAAACTTTTCTGGAAAACGGTTTCGGAGAGACATTTTGTGAACGTGTGATATTTCATAAAAATCTTCTTATTCTTTACTTTTATTGACTAGATTTCAACATCCAACGCATTTTACCAGATAAGACTTATTCACTGATTTATAATTAATATTCAGTTTTAATATTTTGTTAAGAGTTAGGACAATTACAGTAAGTGGTTTCTCTGGATAAGTTTTCGCACTCCAGGAAGCCTGTGGTTCATTAGTACAGGAACACTGCATGCAGGGGGCGTCACGTTTCAGTCACTTTCACAGCATTCCATCCATCTGACTTTTCAAATGGTTTCTTATTTTGGACAAATTTAACCGAAATGCAGATAATTTTGTTTTGGTGGCTTTGGAGACAAGAAGCATTTTTACACTGTTCATCTCAAAGAGTTTGGCAAATTTTCGCATAGGATGTATTTTGTATTTTTATTTTCTTTCTTTCTTTCTTTCTTTCTTTCCACCCATTTTATTTTTTTTGGCTGTTTATAACACCGTTTGTCATCTAAGCAAATAAAATTTTTTTCGATGCATAAAGTTTGCCAAATATTCGCAAGTCTGTGTGTGTATGTGTGTGTGCCTGTATATAAATATACTGTGAGTGTGTGTGCGTGTAGAGAGATGGGAGTATTTAGTATATTATATATTAAGCTATTATTGCGGTCTAGTATTTTTGTCCATGTTGTGTATCTCTCTTATACACAGTATTTTAGTGTTTGCTTTGTCAAAAAAAAGCAGCAGAACACAAACTCATCAGTCTTTCTTTTCTTCTAAGATTGTTTAATTGTTCTACATTTAACAAGTCTTTGAATTTATGCCAAGGTTTTGTTTGAATTTTGCCTTTTTTTCTCTTTTTTTTTTTTTCTTTTCATCTCAGCCATAAATATCTGCTTGAATTTTCCTCTAACCCATTTTAGCAGCTTAGGAAACGAGAACTTCTAGAGGCTACCATGAGCTTCATCATTACCCATTTGCTCTTCCTTTTTATTTAACAGCTGATCAAGGCGGTAAACATACGTTTACATAGCGTAGCAGCCTAGCATAGTGCGGCTTTTTAGGTTTTTCATGTCACACAGCGTATCAGAAATAAGGAACTATATTGGTTGAAGTATATTTGTTAACTTTGTTCAGCGAAAGCATAAATTAATGATTTGCTGTTGGTCGTCTTTTGGTGGTATGATTATTATTTTTTAATCAGCTTTAGGAAATATTTGAGGTACTTTTGATTTATTGTTATTATGATTATTATAAATCCAGACACCATATTATTAGTGCTTATGACGACATTGTTCTTACATTTTTTGAACTTCAGTTACTTCAGTTTTTGTCTTTGTTGCTACACAAGAGAACAAAGTGAACTGGACAGATTTTTATATAGTAACTCGAAGTTCCTCTTTCACCTTTTAGAGAAGGAGCAAAGGCCGTGGTAGTAGGGCTCAAAGCTTAAGCGATTCTTCCTCTCACTCTTTGGATAAACACCATGACAAGGAGAAGAAGGTAAGGCAGCCTCCACGCTTTCCCTTCCATCAGCCATGCGTCACTGATATGCCCTTTCCGCGCACATTCAGCCTATGAGCTCAAACCTGCTGCTTAAAGTCTAGCAATTAACCACGAACACGCATTGTCCCTGATTAATTCCATGTAAATGAAATGTACCTCGGTCACTCCGTGCCGAGAACGTCGCCCTTGGGTTTTTCATCCGGCGCCGCATTTAAGGAACACAATTCGAGCGATTAGCAATTTGGCACTGCGAGCGACGGTCATTACGGAGAACTCTCTATTCACAGAAAAGAATCAGTCATGCCTGTTAGTTCTGGGGAATTCATGTCATCAGTGTTTACAGGTAATTATTTATTAGTTCCAGCTAAAAATCAGACAGTATAGAAAGTGCAGATTTATAAATCAATCACGATTTATTTCCATGTAATGAAATTAACCAACATTACTAAGTAGTGTTACTAGTTAGTAACACTACTCTCTGTAATTGTTTACAGTCATTATTAATAAACTATTCTTATAATAATAATATAATTCACATCAGTATATAATGGCATAAAATCTCTTATTTATTTATTTATTTATTGTACATTATTTATAATCAAAAATCTAGCTTTTCAGTACTATTTACAATAATATTGTTTTCCACTTGATACATTAATCTTTGAACTTTTTTCTCAAGATATTTCTATAAAAAAAAAAATGTGATTTAGATTCAATTTGAAGTTCAACACATGACTCTTTGTTTTCAAATTATTCTTGTTTAAATCGACCAATCAGTTGTTGGTCTAATAACTGTTGAACTGTAGGAGCCACCACACACACACACACACACACACACACACACACAGTCTCATCGTCCCAGACAGCGATCTCATAATTCCCTTCGCTGAACCATGAAAGACAGCCGAGCGGCGATTTGATTAAAAACATCCTGTTGAAAGTTGGAAATCTCACTCAGCACACGGCAACAGAAAGACATACAGATAGACGTGTACACACACACACATGAACGTGAGTATACATATTTGATTGAGATGTAAATGTTTTAGTCCTAGTAGACGTGTGTCGATTTATTATACTCATAGTGTGAAATGTGTGGAAGAGCATATCATGTTTATCCAAACACCATTCAGGCCCTTGACATGCGCATCCTCTGATCCATTTCTTTATTTTTTGACTCCGCTCCGCCCGCATTGCCCGAGTTAGTGTGCTCGATGCCAACCTGTACGCTTTCATTCCACATTTATCCGATCATCCCATTTATACTATCATTTTATTTATCCTTTTATTTGTTTTTGAACCTTTTATAGATTGCGGCCCTGACTGCCCTTCACGCTCCCCCTAGGACGATGATCCATGTTTAAACCCTTGTGGAATATTTTGTGTGTTTGTGTGTGTGTGTGCTTGTGCGTAAAATATTTTTGACAGCATTTGTACAGTACATAACCAGATAGTGACTTTCTGTAAACCTGACTTTAGTGACATTAGTATTTGTTTGTTTGCAAAAGCATGAAATTATAATTAAAGTGTCCGCCAAGTCAGGGCATTTTAAAGAATTCTCTCGAGTCACATTGTATAAACACCGGACATCTCGTTTTACTCCAGTATGACTGATTGTGTTTGTATCTATAGACATTTATTCCCCCTTTTTATTTATTTATTTGTTTTTGCCTGCGTTTATTCTCATTTGACCCTTTTTCTTCACCGAGGCTTGCGGGAGCACCAATTTTTTGTTTGTTTGTTTTTTTGTTTTTTTAAAGCTTCCTCTTCACCGGGAGCTCTGGTCTCTGCCCCTGCTATTGTTACCGCTCCTGATTTGCATTAGTAAAGGGGACCCTCCACCCCTCCCCCATGCCCCCCCCCCCACCTCTTCTCAAAGGTCAGAGGTCACGGGGCTCAGATGTATACCTAGCTAATTCCAAACCCCAGGGCAAAACAACAATAGCAGCTAAAAGCTTCTCAATTTGCAGGCAGTTCAGATGTGCTATAAGAGTGGCATCTGGGAATACCCCCCCCCCCCCCCACCCTCCAAAACAGACACACACACACACACACACACACACACACACACACACACACGATCTCTCTACCTATTTACAATTCTGATCATTTTAGCCTGTTAGGTTTTGGTGCCATGATTTTTGGATATCTTGAGAAACACATGAATTTGTTGCTTATGGCTACATATGGAGGTGTGTGTGTTTTGAGTGTGGTGTTTTTTTTTCACATACTGCTACAGGTGTCCATCAACAAACATACTTGGCATGTACTAAGCATTTCCTGACCGTAAATAATTGGATATATATTATGTTGGTTATACAGGCAAAAAAAAAGTATTAATGTGTAATGCTTTATTAGGCCAATTATGAGGCGCGTTCAAGGACTTCTGTATATGCAGAATAACAGAACACAGTTATGAGACTAAAAGCTCTCGTTATTTTGTTATTTATTTTTTATATAGTACCCTGCTACATTAATGCACTTATCCAGTTTCATTAGTGCTTGGATACTGTCAGTGTAGAAAGCTTTAATCAGGCTGCCTGCTTCACACGTGAAACGCTGGCCTCCCAGGAACTCCTCTCAAGGGGTGTCTAACCCACAGGTCATTTGACAAGTTATCATTCAATTTTCAAGGACAGGAGGTTGAATGTTCACGGCAGTGGACACTGAGCCACCTCAGCTGGCACCGTCATTCATGGATGTATGACCGCCTTTAAAACTTTTGCACCATTCATATGTTTTACTGCGGCTGAGAGTCTCATCACTAAAGTCTGTGCTGTGCTTAAAGTCTTCAGTAAATGTCACTCGGTTTTACGCCTTTGTTCATGATAAATTCCCGATGTTTTAAATTGTTTAGGTGAATTTCCAAATGTTGAACGGTCTAAAGTGGATCCTTTCCTTAAAAATATACCACAGCTTTTGCAAAAAAAAAAAATACACACCGCTTACGTCTTCCATATATACATCCATTTTGCAAGAGTATCACTTCTTCTTTTTGAGTTCATCTGCGGTTGGTGCAATACCACCACCTACTGGACTGGAGTGTGGAGCTGGAAAAAAAAATTATTGGTTTGTTTGTTACTTGTTTGCATTTCCTTTGTATGATACTTGTTTCTAGTTTCCGTGGTTATTTGATCATTTTTAATCATTCAAAAACTGTAAGAAATATAGCTGTTTGAGGAAAATGATGCAGTAAATGTTAGCGCTTTGAATCAAATGGTATTGACAGGCTGATTCACAGCTCAAGTAATTAATTACCTCAGTTATAAAATATTTGTAATTTCTTTTTTTTTTTTAATACAAAAATTCACTGCATACACACACACACACACACACACACACACACACACACACACACACACACACACTGCCTCTCGTATCTCTTGGTGAAAGAGCTTGAAGCCCATTCAAGTCACCGCCTAAATATTGAGGGGAATCTTTAAGCTGCTTGCTAGCTGCCTGCTATCTGTTTAGCGTTTTTGTTGCCCTTTTACTACGCTTATTTTTTTGTATGCTTGTTCTCTGACACGCGGACGCCAACTTTGTCTGAAAACTATTCGACTTTTCGGATTTTGCTCAGTGCTGTGTACGTTCTCTTTTTCAATTTGCTATTCCACAGGATTAAGCGTTTTTTTTTTCAATTGATTTTCAATCAATGTGCGTTTTGTCTGTTTCTGTGCTAAAATCTACCAGAAACCACTTTTGCAAATGGAAGTGGTTTGTAGTAGTGAAAAGTCTAAATGTTGAATGAAGTTCCTGTAGCTTCGCCATTGGTACCTTTTAGTGATTGTATGTTGTCTTCTTCATTGTCTTCATCTTCGACAGCCCACAGAACTCTTGGTAAGATTTTAATGACATTGGAGCTTTACAGCAAATTTTGGTGTTTGACACATGTGTTGAACACCGGTCATGGAAACACGATTCTTCTGATTCTTTCGATCAAGATGGATTTTGTGAACACCGTTATGCTACTTTCCTCCTTATTGGAATTTATACCGTTTTTCTTGCCCTTCTTCTGTCTTTACAATCTTTGTTCAGTCATCACCAAATTAGCATTAGCGAATCAGCATTGTGTGAGATTCCAAAAACAATGTATTTTTTTAAATATAATTTTTGCTGTATAGAATAGTTTGTTTAGAATACTAAAATGATTTAGACGTCTAAGCTACTGAACAGGAAGTGAAGGCTCTGATCGAAGACTTGAAATTTACATAATGCAAAATTAAACAAGCTAGCTTAAAAAAAAAATCAAAAGCTTGTTCAAATATTATGAAATAAAACATTTGTAAATAAATTATTCATATAGCACTAAATATTTTTACCAGAATTTAGTATTTGTTATAATGTACAAGTACAATCTGTTTGTTAAGAGACTGGTTAATAGATTATTTGATTTATTTTTTTTAATATTTCTAGATTGTGCTACTTTTCATACATATTTAAAAAGCAGTTCCAGGGTGCATTTTTAAAAATTATCATCAAAAAGTAATTCATTAAAGCATAAATTGTAACAGCCTCACATGAACTAAAGGCCTTTTTTTTTTATTCTCAACCAGTCATTACTACGCAGGAGAGAGACATAAAGTGTTAGCATGCTATCACTTTATATAGAGAACCGGTGGACAAAGAGGAGAAGAAGAGATTTTTTTTTTTTAAAGATGGCCGGATACACGTCAAATGTGTAAATACGGTTTCGGCATCTTTCAGGATGGCTGCATATTTTCACAGTTCTCCATTTAAGCTCAGAAAACTAGGAGGTTGGAGGTGTTTGCTCCGAGCAGGAGGTGTAAATTTGTTCTCTCTCCTCCTCCCGGGGCGAAAATGGAGCTATACCGCGCCCGCGCCGAGCCGGGGTGTAAATTGAGCTGCCGCAGTCCGTGCTTAGGCTGAAATAGGGCGAAGCCTAGCACATCCTGAAGGAATAAAATAATTTATCTTAGCTCATCATTAAATCTCTCCATCTGCTGTCACTGAACAGGTTCCTCTTCAGGCCAAATGCATGCAGAGTATTGAATCGTTTAGACTAAAGCACATCTGTCTCGATGTTCTCACCTCCGTATGCTTCCTTCAAGTGTCTTGAAAGATTCTACACGTTTTATCTTCTTTTTTTTATTTATTTATTCCTCCCCTTGCCCTGGCTCTGATAATGCCACCCATGAGTCTGTGATTGATTAAAGGTCCTTGTTGCTTATGTTCTTTCTTCATTCTTGCAGAAGCATAAAGAGCGAGACCGTCATAAACCCAAACACAAAAAGTCTCTGGAGCTCTCACCTTCCCTCGTTCCGGCCTTGATGGTTACCTCAGAGAAGGTGAGACCACGCGTCAATTTTTCTTTCTCTCCCTTTTTTCACAGACACAGAGAAGGTGTGTCCGTGACAGATCCGAGGTTAACAATGGACTGTAGATGTAATAAGAGTGTTAAACAACGGTCATGTTTTCAGATACATTACATTTTGGTACCTTTAATGTGTTGTCACACATTCCTGTCCCAGAGAACCAACAATAATTTTGTAAGATCAGAGTATGGCAGATGTATTATGATGTATTTCTGTCGGTGTAGAGAAGTCTTGTAGGTTCAATAGAAGCTCGTTACCAAATCATGCACAAAGTTTTATTAGTATTAGTGTATTTAAATTTTTTTTTTTTTTGTATCTTTTGTTTCCTTTTTCAGAGCTACAGCAGTAGCAGCGCTGGAAGCGTCTCTTCCATCTCGTCTTCCCAAAAGCGAATGGACGACAGCGGCGCACGTTTCACCAACGCCAACTTCCAGGAAGTGCCGTCTCACTCGAGCGCAAGCTCCAAAGACGGAGGCTCTTCGGAGAGAGAGAGCAAGAACTCGGAGGGGAAGAGCAAGAAATCGAGCAGCCACTCGAGCTCCAGCTCCAGCTCAGGGTCACGGGGTCGCAAGTCAAACCCCAGCAAATCTCACGGCCCTGTCGTAACCATCGCCACGTCGTCCACCGTGCCGTCCTCAACGAGCCCCTTTCAGCAAGGTGAGGCACGGTTAAAGTGTGACAAAATGTGACTCTTGACTTTGTACAAGGAGAATTGTGTTTGCAGAGTATTCTCATTTTAATGAATTCGATGTTTATACAGAAACGTAAATCGGGGGATGGACGTTTTTTTTTTTATAGGTAGCTAACGCTAGCTAGAGATCTCTGCACGTAGCACAAGTGAAAAAGTCGTTCCATCTCCTCATCAAATAGATTCATTTGGAGGCTAGCAGCTCCGTCTCAGATCTTTGGTGAGTGTCTAATATTAAATGAAAATTGAGGCCGTGATATATACTTTATAAGGAGCACTATATTGATCCAGACTAGGGCGTCTCTTAGCTCTCAGAACAGCCTCACTTCTTCATAGCATGGCTGCAACAAGATGTTGGAAAACATGGATTTTTTTTTTCTTCTCTTTTCTGGTCCATCTTGACATGATTGTGCCATAGACAAACTTCTGCAGATTTTTTTCCCCCTGCAAAATCTCCCATTCTATCACAACCCCAATCTGAGGTTTCAATGATTCAGATCTAGCGACTTGGATTCAGGAAAGCCCCTGAAGAACTCTCCTTGAAACCAGATTGAGATGACTTTTGCTTCATGACATGATGCATTATCATGCTGTAAGTAGCCTTTAGAAGTTGGTGAAATGTGGCCATGATGGGCTGCACATGGTCAGCAACAATACTCAAATAAACTGTGGCATTCAAGTGATGATTGATTGGAATGAGGTGCCAAGAAAACATTCCCCACACCATTCCACCACCCCCACCAGCCTGCCCTGTTGACACAAAGCAGACTGGATCCATGGATTCACGCAGTGTCAAATTCTGAACGTCCCATCTGCGTGCCTCAGCGGAAATCAAGGTTCATTAGACCAGGTTATGCTGTTATGCTTTCTTTTTTTTTTTTTCCTCCAGTCTTTAGTAGTCCGGTTTCAGTGAGCTGCAGGCTCAGCTTTTTTTCCGGTTTTGGCTGACGGAAGGCGAACCTGACGTGGATCTTCTGCTGTTGTATCGACTCCACCTCAAGAAAGCTAGGATCGTGTTGTGCGTTCCAAGATGCTTTTCTGCTCCCCACGATTCACAGAGTGATTATCTGAGTTATTGTAGCCTTTCTGTAGTCAGCTTGAACCAAGTCTGGCCATTCTCCATTGACCTTCATTGAAGTCCAAAAATCCCAGGAGATCAGCAATTGTGTAATTATTTAACCCAGCCTGTCTGGCACCACCAATCATACCACTGTCAAAAGCACTGAGATCACCGTTATTTATTTATTTTTTTCCCGCTCTGATGGACGATGGGAAAATTTATCAAAGATTCTGGTCTGTAACTGAACCATTTCATGTGTTCCAAAACCTTTTTTTAATTTTTATTTATTTTTTGCTGCACTACGGACCAGTTTTATGGAAGCGTCTTCACAAAGATACATCGTCGGAAAAGGAAGCAGAATTTTTAGTGCTTTTGTAGCGATTTTTTTTTGTTTTGTTTTTTAAGAATATTTCGCCTTGATTTTAATCCAGAATGTCAGCAGAGTTGATGTTGCTCCAAACACACTTTTAAGGCTGCGTCTATTATACAGATGTGAATCACATGTTGCGATGTGCAGATGGAAGCGGATCTGATCATTTTTCAACTCTGATAGTCAATAAAATGGAAATAAAATCAAGTACATATTTTAAATTCTTTCCATGGGGCCCGGCACCAAATCATGAATGGCCCGCTAAAATGAAAGGGAGGATGAAATTTAAAAAAATCATCTACTGAGGAAAAACTGTGACATCTTTTTTTATTTATTTATTTATTTTTTTATTTTTTTTACAGCTTTTTCAGCTGAGTAGTTTCACAATGGTAGGCAAGATTGACGACGGATTAAAATCCAGGATTCATAATCATGATTACACCATAACTGTAGTAACTACATAACTAACCGTAACAGTAGTATAGACAGATTCCTGTATAAAATTTCGTGTCTCCTAGTGGATGTCAGACCCCTCTGTTAGGCTAAAGTTGTACATCAGCATTATCTTTTTTTATTTTATCCCTCATATAATTATTTTGAACAGAGATATAACTGCATCACGCAGCAGTTTCCTCGTGATAAAGCAAACATATGAACAATGAGTCATGAGGACGCCATGTGTGCGAGACGGAGGACTGAGTGTGTTATGACATGGCTGGCTGAAGGCCAGGGAAGTGAGTGAGGTTCGTGTGTGTGTGTGTGCGAGATACGAGTGTCGACTGGCTGGCTACTGCTACTGTAATCTGGTGTGAGGCCGAGAGCTTGTGTGTGGTGAGTACAGCAGAAAGGGAACGTACAGCTGAGCGCCTCAAAAAGAATTTTACTCATTGGTCCAAGGAATGTGATCCTTTTAAAGTTTTTTTTTTTTTTAATTTATGCCAAATCAAATTTCTCACATCGCCTCATTTTATTCTCAGGTCTTATGTTGGCCGGTGGCAGCAGTAAGACGTCCTCCAGCAGCTCGGTGGTTCAGCCCAGCTCCGATTTCATCAGCTTCACCGATTCGAACCTGAGGGGCGGAGACACCTACACGCAACCCTCGTTCAGTCGCCTCGTAAAGGGCGCCACCGAAAGCGGACTCGCCGATGGAATGGTGCCGCTGAACACCTTCAGCTCTCTCGTGCCCCTCCCCCAAAGCTCAGGCTCCGCCCCCAGCTCCACCAAACTTTACGAGAACTTGCACCCCGGCGCTACGGAGCTAGCATCGGCCGGATATAAGCGCCCCCAGCCTTCTTCTTCGTCCTCCTCATCCTCGGCCGCATCGTCCTCGTCTACCGGAGAAGAAGGAGTGAAGAAGAAGAAGAGGGGGAACTGGAGGAACCGCTACGGGCCGTGCTTCACCACCACCCAGGAGAGCAAAACGCCAGAGGGGGCGGAGATCAGCGCCATGGCTTTGCCTTCTTCGTCTTCTCTGTCACCGTCTTCTTCCTCGGTTGCGGGTCGGAGCAGCGTCGCCACCATAAGCAGCAGTAGCGTGACCGTGGGAGGAGCAGGAACGAGTAGTCTAACCAATCAGAAATCGCCATCTCTGCTCAGGAACGGGAGTTTACAGAGTCTCACCGTGAGCTCTCCACCTGCAGCGACAGGTAAGCCTCAAACATACTGATGTACGTCTGTGGAGACGGTGATGTGAGGGGATTTTAATCTCATCATTAAAATGTAGCTCAATGTGGCTCAGTGTGTAAGGATATACAGGATCATTACATTAAAAATTTTTTGATCCCTGTGTGTAACCACCTGCGCTCGCCTGTGCTGTCACTATGACGACTACAGTAACTACAGTGCGAATTAGGGTTTCATTATAATTTGCAATGCAAACGTGGTGTTTTTTTAATTTATTTTTTTAAATAAACGGATTTTTAAAAAGACATCAGATTTGTCCTTGTGTGAACACGACTACGGAACAGACTTGTTCCTGCAGATATTTATCGAAAAGCTGTTTGTGCTTGATTCGGGTACTGATGGAGGCCATTAGGACTAAAGTGGATAGAGTTGCTGGTTGGTTTGAGAGAGAGAGAGAGAATCATCTCCATAGAGATGCCAGAGTGCCCCAGAACAGGCAATTAGTTCAGCTCTGATTTGTTCCTTGTTATTTTTTGGCCCTTTCAGCTCGAGATTGGCGAGTACACTTCAGCCAAGTTCACTTAGCCGCTTAACTCGGTCATTAGAAACGGCCCGAGCACTCAGCGCTTGTGTGAGATGTGCGCCGCATGTCTCTGCATGTTTCGTCTCTGCATGCACACGTTTTGCTGTGCCTGCATGTGATTGCATGTCTCTTTACGGGCATGTATCTCTCTCTCTCTCTGTGTGTAGATGCGTCTCTGTGCACGCATGTGTCTCATCACTGGGGAAAAGTTATGCTCAATGTTGTGTAGGTTCCCCTTTATGCCACCTGGGCAGCTCTGTCCCTTCAGCGCATTGACTCCAGAAGACCTCTGAGGTGTCTTGCCCCAGGACGTTGACAGCAGATGCTTTGGGTGCTGTGAGTTGCATTGTGGAGGCTCAGCATTAGCGTTTGTGTGGGATCAGACCAGACAAAGTGTCATTTACTTCACACATGCATAAACAAGCCTTAGGTGTCCATGTTACTGTTACCATTTTACACATGCAAACCGCGTTACTCGCAATCCGAGGTTGTACTGTGAGTGTTTCCGCAAGAGGAGTAAAGATTTTTAATAAATTTTGACTTGGAAAACGAACAAGGCTTGGTTTATGAGAACCGAGTATCATGTATCACGCATGTGCTTCTTGTTTTGTCGCCGAGCGTCACATGATCACAACTAAGCCAACGGTTTTTCTCTCTCTTGCGCTGCGGAATTGTGGGTAATCGTCTCCCCTGCTGGGTCTTACTGTAGTGCTCGTCTCTTACTGGTATAATCAACATCCGTGCACGCGTGTACTGTTTACTATAACACTGTGACCATGTGTGTGAGCGTAAAACATTTTATTTTGAGTCTGTGTAAAGCAAAAGAAAGTCTCATTAGAGAGGTTAAAGATCCATTTTCTCTCTGTATCAGCCTGCTTTTTGTGTCTGTGTGTGCGCGCATCATTGGACACCGTTTCTCTCTCTCTCACACACACGCACACACACACACACACACACACACACACACACACACACAGACCCTCCTACGTTCGCATTCACACACACACACACACTCTTTCTCTCTGCTCTACACAGAAACACTGCTCGGTCGCGATTCTTTTCAAATATAAAGTGCAGGTTAATTTGTTTTATTTTTACTTTACGGCAGTGATTACGTTAGTGTGTCGCTCAATTGAGTGGCATTACAGATATTTCTTGTTTATTTTTCCGATAAAACAGTGTTTCCGTTATGTGCACGTGTGTGAAAAGAGTGGAGTAAGGGTAAATGTATAAGACGAGAAGGGGGAGAGGAGAGCTTACCTTAGATTCACACTCACAAACACACACACACACACACACACACACACACACACACACACACACACACACACACACACACACACACACA
>JAQQZT010000019.1:13423907-13436650 GCA_030068275.1 Clarias platycephalus | reverse complement strand
TGGGAGAGAAAACCATGAGCGTCACAGGGCAGGAGAAAACCTGAACAGGTGGCACGGGACTGCTGAGGGAGGAGGAAGAGGCCAACCATCCCATCAGAGCAGCTACAAACTTTTACACAGCAGACAGACAAATGCACACACACACACACACACACACACACACACACACACACGACTTGGCCGAATATTTCATGCTCTGACGTTGCACTGAATTTGACTAAATGCTGTAAAGTTTAGGGTCCTGGGGGACCACATGTGGGGCCAAGATACAGAAACACACACATGCGTGACATATTGGGGTGAATCACTGGTGGGGGAGGGGGGGTGGGGGGGGTTCGGGGGGTGCTGAGTGATTTTGGCTGGAGACTTAATTGTATCTGCTCACCACTGTTACCTCTTTAACACAAAAAATGGACTAGTTTAAGGAACCTTTTTTTTTTTTTTTTTTTACTGCTTTGTCTGTTTGTTAATAAAAAAAAAATTTGATCTGAAGTGTTTAATCCACCATGAAGGCCTTTGCCTTAAAGGGCCAAACAGGGATGCGCTGATCCTGCTGAACTTCTAAACGAGCACCTACCTCTCCGAGCCAACACTGAAATAGTTAAAATACCAGGACCCATACCCAAGTGCCTGGCATCTCCCTCCATGCCCTCGTGCTGAGGATACACACTGGAGACGCTGCCGCTCTCGCTTCCTTTTTTTATATTACGCTCAGTCTGGATTTAGGATGAAATATCAAATGTATGGCTACCAATCACTGTCACTCTACACAGTGACCAAACACGATTTTCCCCGGGCATGTGCTGATATGAAGCGTCAATATCACGATAATCACTTCACTTCACATATTTTTTCGGCTTTAATTACTTTTTACGATACTGTTGTATCCCACTGTAGCATAATCACACAATGCTCCTACAAAACAGTTCACAAAAAAAAGATCTTCAAAGACCACTTTCCTCACAAGCAAGACAATATCATGTCCACATTGAATATCGTGATGTATTTTAAACCTGATTATCGGCACATGCCTGTGATTACTATATTTGTGCTGCAATGATAAAGCCAACTTTATATTCCTCTTCTTTTTTTATTTATTTAACTTTGTTTTGTACCGGGCGAAAGATAATATTTTTGAGCCCAGTTGTCTGAAACATTTTTATACTACTGTTGTCTCAAAATGTGTCTCTCATTTCCTTTGAATATTGTAAGAAATGTTTTTGTTTGTTTGTTTGTTTGTTTCCTTTTGGTGAGGGCGGGGTTTAAAATGTCTTGTGTTGGAGCACAAAACCTACTTGGACGGCTCATAGTGTAAATATGGTCTTTTCCTGTCATCTCTTGTCATACTCAATGATCAGAATAAGCTGTTTAAAATTTAGCTCAGCGCTTTTTTTAATAAAAAAAAAAAAACTCTCCAATGTAAATAAGTATTTGTGTTCATCTGACGGTGTGAAGGATTTATTACAACCCATTTTTGGTGTGTTGAGACTGAAATAATTAACAAACAGGAAAATAATGATGCAAGGTAATTAATTTATTTTTATATGTACAGGGACTTTTTCAGTTTTGCATTGCGTTTGTCTTCTCTTTTTTTTTTTTTTTTCTTCTTTTTTTACTCCTATACCTATTTCCATGTTTTCATGTGTCTGTATAGGTAATTATGCAAAACTCCCTAAAGTCTGTATTTAAGAAAACCAAACGTGAGTCCTGCTTCGTCCTGATCTTAAGAAATACTGAACACAGAGGCTGTAGCGTTAAGATTTTTCAGTGATTAAAATTGTTTTACAAAGGTGTTGCAGTGTCGTATTTCTTTCTTCAGTTTGTTTGAGAGGAGATCAGTTTAAATAACCAGAATGTTTATTGGATTATGATGATTTTATTTGCTAAAGATTTTATTGTCTGTAACAGGATTTTCCATTGGTTCCAGTCTAAAAGAGTTTTCTTTTCATTCTTATTGGCTAGAAAAAAACGTACAACCACAAATCTGTCAGCTATTTGGTCACTATGGCAACAAGTCCTGCAACTTCATTATTTCATGATTGCCTTTAAAATAAGATGTGATCAGTGTGACAGTATTTTTTCCTTCTTAGTTTAATTGTGGTGGGGGGTGGGGTTTGATTCTTATCTCTAGTCTGTGTGTGTTTGTCATTTCTTCTGTTTGCATGTTCTCCCAAAGCTTTGTGGGTTTCTACCAGATGCCCAGACTTCCTCAACAAGTTCAGAGACAGGCACAGTAGGCTGATTGGTGTTTTCAAATCATGTGGACACTTGTGTCCTTTGATGAGTTGGCAACCCCATCCAGCGTGTGCTCCTCCTCGTGCCCTCAAGTTCCCTCTACAACCCCACACAGGATAAGTGGTCTGGAAAATAATTGCAATTAAATTGCAACAATGAAACTTGTCTGAGCAAGAAAGAATCAGGAATTTCCAAACATCACATAATCATCTTTGCTTAATGCAATAAGCAGTAAACACCTGTGATGTTCCATTTAATTAAAAAAAAAAACTGTAAGATTTAATTGGTTGTAGGAGTTCTCTAGGCCAGAAATGAGTCTCGTAGTGGTCTATCCTATGTAAACAAGTTGGCTCTTTTAACTGAATGAAGATTCAACTTACATTTTGAACTTTTTTTGTTGGTTATTTGTAAAATAAGCAAATGTTTCCATGTAAAAATGATGGTTATATTTTAGAAAAGACAATCGAACATTCTGATAGTCAGTGCAACTTCATAGTGCTTCTGTGATTTTACAATTTGTAAATATATTTTATAATAGTGTTTTATTAATTAGAAGATTTTTACAAAATTCAAGCTATAACCAAAATTACTGGTCAAAAAATAAAGTTTCTTTTTTTTTTTTTTAATGAAGTCATCTGGGAGCTTAAACACTCAAGTCTGATTGTCGAGCTGAGAGTCAAATGATCTGGCGCGGTGAAAAGAGCTAGAATTCCCTTGGCTTGTTTGCTTGTTTCACAGAAGCAGCTTGTGTGGGGTAACAGAGCTCACTTAAACAGGGCTGCATTGTATTCTACTTGAATCATAAGCGAATTTGGATTAAAATGCCAGACAGAATAAACATACCATTAATCGGCAAGTAACATCTTACAGATATTTTTACAATTTTATGATCTACAAGGTGAAGATTCAATTAGGTAACAATTAGCAGGAATTCTGTTTTCATGATTTAATCATTTTTGGTTACATTTTTATTATTACACTAATTCTGGAGGTTCCTGGCAAATAGCTCTTAGCATGTTCTGTAATTTAAACACTGGTGGTGGGTTTGTTTATAGTCATATATAACTCATATTTAGCACGACAAAGGAAGATTTTTGTGTGTTCTCATTATAAATCAACCATTCGAGAGATGACACTGTGAAAAACAGATGAAAACTAATCCGAGTTAATGGAAACAAGTCAAATACACACAGGTTAGATAACATTGTATTATATTGTGTGTTCTACTGGACTTTTTTGGGGGGCTGACCCTTAGGGGTTTTTGTATTCTCTAGGACTGAAAAAAAATTCCAAGTCATGATGATGCATTTTAGCATATTTCTTTAAAAAAAAAAAAAAACCTTTCTTCAGTTGGGAAGAATGACCCGTCCGCCACTTATCTTTCATTTTACTTTTGTAAATCCTCTCTCTGCTCCATCATGCTGTCCACACTAGTGACCTCTGACCTCATGCCCCCCCTCACATGCTGTGATGAAACTCTGTGCCACACAATGGAGCACTGACAGGCTGACAGGCTTCACATGCTTGAGTAATACACATTTTATTAAAATCAGCTGAAGAGTGCAGATTTCTGAACACTGAAAAGCATGTGCAGTCACGTTGTATATAATATAAAGCTTTCATTAATTTAAATGATTTCTTCAAGGAAACTAAATGAGGTATTTGTGCATTTAGGACAGAATACGGTCTAAAAATATACATAAAAATAAAATTATCTGATGCAAATTTTAAAAAATTTAATTATTGCAAATAGTATAATTAATAGTATAATTAAAATATAATACAGGCAATATCACAAAATGAAAGGCAGGGAATTGGACACAAAAACCTTTCATTTTTCTCTGCTAATGATTCCCTCAAATTACTTTCTACTGTTTTATTTAAGTAAATATTCATGACATAGGTGTCAGGGATCTTTTTTGGTTACTGATTAGAGATCTAAAATAATCCATATCCAGATTACTATTAAGCTGCTTTGTGACTATTTTTGCATAAACAGGCGTGCGGTTATTCTGAATATTAGCATGACTGTGATTAAGCCACAGGCGGCAGGTAAAAACAGAAATTAGTATCCAAAACTGACATTTCAGGCAAAATATGCCAAATAAAAAAAATTTTGTCAGAGAAGTCACATGTATCTATATTACTTTGGCTGACAAGCGAACAATGATTTGTGTATTCGTATTAATGGTGCATCTAATGAAATTGACTTTCCTTCTTTATTTTCATCTTTATCTCACTTTTTCATAAAATATCATTTATCATAAATATCATTTGCTAAGTCTACTGTTGCTAACAATGTTGCTAACAGGTTTCAGTGGGACTCTTGCTAGAATTTTATTTTTATCAATAAAAAAATTAAATATTATAAAATAATTATTATAAAATAAGTATTATAAAATAATTAAAATTTATATATATATAAATTTTTATATGTGGTTATATATAAGTTTTTTAAACACTCTCTTCTACAGCAGATTCACCAAAAAAAGAAAAAAAAAGTGTGTGTGTGTGTGTGTGTGTGGATTCGGGGGTGGGGGGGGGGGGACAGCACTCCAGAGGGACGACTCATTTTCACCCTCACTGCCTGTAACGAGTTACTTCAGTGTACAGGTGAAAAATGAATCCACTGATGGATCTTCAGGGAAAGCACACTTATTTATTTTTTATGCAATTCTAGGCGCTAACTGAAAATCTGCCAGGTCCCAGATGAGTTTGTCTTTTTGACACTAAAGCTTCTCTCAATGTGCCACTGTTAACATTGCTGGCTGGGCAGTTCCTGTGCTGTTAGTTTGAGAAGGGTGTTCCACCCCATGATGGCTTTTTGACCCTGTTAAACAGATAATTAGCTTGAGAATGAGATGCATGGATTGCCTCTAACATTGCTTAGAACTGATACCTTCTCTGCAAGAAAGCAAGGTGTCCTTTACTGGAAAAAAAAAGAAAACTAAGGCAAAGTACCTTTTACAGTTTTAGGTAAAACTACTAGCCCAATACAGCCGTTATTCCTCCCAAGAATTTGGAGAAAGGGATTACAACATGGTGAGAGTTTATATGATATTGGAAGGGTATAAAAGGAATAGAATCCCAACTTCCCAACTTTAAAAGTTGAGGCTTAATGAAAAATAAGAGTGATTGAGTGGTATGCACTATGGTATTTTAGTACTTACTGTAGGGACTATGTTATTACCCTGATTCACCTAGTCCAATACAGCTCTTATCATATTTATTTTACCAGACATCATCTAGAAGAATTTATAATTTTTTAAAGAAAATTTTATTTCTTCAATATGGTGGACTGGGACATTGTTTGAGCTTCAAATGAAAGTTATAAAACATGAAAAATATTTGCAGTACTATTATAAAAAAAAAACTGATGCTCTAAGTAGCACTGAAGAAAGTGATTTTTAAATACTATTTGGTTTCCTTCCCTGTGCCATTGCCTGCCATGTTGTGATGTAATTTGATATCATTTGATGTCCACCCACTTTTTGTCAGTTAGAAATGCTTGGACCAGTCAAATGCTAGCATTGTGGTGGAATTCCTGTGAGTTCTTTTCATAATTAAATTTTTTTCCCTAACTCTAAAGGCTCTTTTGGTTTGTCCCTCTGGGGAGAAAATTTTAAAACATTGTAGACCCCTACCCTCTGTTTCAGAGGACACTTCCAGTAAGCGGAGAACCCTTCACCCCAACTTTTTCTCCAAGTGTAAGAATGAAACCTGGAGGATATTGCTAGATGACTAACTTGACTAACTGGTCTCCAATCTAAGAACATTTAAATATTAGTTTAGAGCAATACTTCATTTTATTTTTTTTATGCTTTTTGCTCACCAAATTTTATTCATAGCCATGGAACGGCTTATTAAAGAAGAAAAATTTTGATATATGAAAATGGCCACAAAAAATATTTGGTCCATTTGTATTTTTTTAACAATTGATCCTGTGCAGTGACGCCATGCATACACTACATGCATTAAGAGACACACTCTCAAATGTCTCTCATACACAAATGTTTCAATCCTGTTTTCCATTCCGATTTCCTTCCTGTCTGCTCCTCCAACTCATTCGCTGAACAACATGCTGACTCACTCTTCCTTCCACATTCCATTGCTTTTTTTAAGGCTTCCTCTTCCAAATAGTCCTGACCCAATGCTTTTTTTTTTAAAACATTGACTGCATTCTTCCTGTACAAAGTGATTCAATTAAAAGCATCCAATCAAATCAGTCCATTAGACTTCACTCATGTAGTCACTATAATGTGCCTTTGCTTTGCATTAGGCCATTTAAGGGAACCATGTTATCAGTTTTCCCCGGACCAGGTCACTTTGTCTTGCTTCGCCCATGGTTTTTGCTTTCTTCCTCTTTCCACGTACCCACCTACATTTCTCCTCCTTCTCTTCTCCATTTTGATGATTTCCAGCTGTCCCATATCCACAGCGGACACAATTCTGTTACATCTGCTTCTGCTTTGGTAATTAATAGCTCGCTTTCCACTCCGAACCCGAGTCTGAGATCTCCCTTCCCCCTCCATGTTATCAGACCTGTCAATCACTGCCTGGCTGTTTAAACACTTCCTTTGCCACCCTCCGCTCGTCCTCTTTCTCCTCTGTCCCCTCGCTTTCTGTCTGTTGATCGCTGTCTCTTTGGCTTGTTCTGTTTCCCTTTCTCTCACGTGCTGTCTCTCTCTTTCTCTCCTATTCTCCCTCTCTCTTTATCTCTTTCTCTCTCCCCTCTCCTGGCCCTTCCTTATTCATTCTCATTTCGGGTGATTGAACACACTCGCTCTTCACTCCCAGCCCCCTTGTTTCCAGCTGTACTCGCCTCAATCATTAATGGGCCTTAGTCAGGCCTCCAAAGGCCACCATAACCAGCCTAGGACCAAATCTGTCCATCGGTGTGCCTGAACCAAATTCACCACAGAAGGAAGTGAAAAGAAAAGAAAATCTGATTATAATAATAATAATAATAATAATTATTATTATTATTATTATTATTATTATTATACAATATAATAAAAAAAATCATATATAATTAAACTATTATATTAGCAATATTACAATACATTTTAAAGACTTTAATTTAAAAATAGCTCTTAATATTATGTTATTTTGTTATCTCATCTTAATAACAAAAATTAACAAATATTACATTATATCTAAAATTCTAGCTATTAAACCACACAATTCTACACTTCTAGTGTATATATTTACATTATGAGAAATGCAGTTTTTAAAAAGCCACTGATTAATAGGGCACCATTATATTATTCTATTACCTCAGCACTTGGTATGAATCATAAATCGATCTCTGGGATTTGCTGGTCTCCTCAGTCTTTTTATAAATTTTTTTCTTACTTTTCATTGCATGTTTGCCTGGAACCTCTACCAACACCACACTGTATACAGAAACACATCTTTTTCAGCCTAGATAAGGGATTTTTAATTGCTTAGTTTTTTACTAAATCTATTCTCAACCTCTCAGCTCTGTAGTAACCTCCTGTGCATTGTTCACACTGTTTTCCTTCTGTTCATTTTTCAATTTAAACAGTGTTTTTAATATTCTCCACATTGAAGTCGCTGACCAATCAGACACGAGCAACTGGCTACTGTTAGTGTGAAAAACAAGGGCACAGGGATACACTTCCGGTTTGTATACGTACTTTGACAATTAAACGTAAACACGATTAGGAAAAAAACATTATTCCATACTGTGAGGTCGAGCTATTATAAAAAATACAATGCATATGTTTTTACTTGTTAATTATTCTAATCAGCTAAATGACCAACACAGAACAGAGTGACCTATTTCAAATTAGGCAGCGCTATAATCTCTTTTTGGTTCCTTTTCTTTTCTATTTAGGTTGCGCCAAAAAAAAAAAAAACGTGTTGGAACAAAATCTGCCAGAATTTCTGTGCGTGCGTGTATGTGTGTGTGTGTGTGAAATAATCTACTGTGTGTGAATGGGAAGGTGTGTGTATGTGTGTGGATGGGTGTGTGTATGAAATAATTTTATAATATAAAAAATATATTTTTAAAATATATCGTCATAATATCATGTTTACTGTCAGTGCTGTTCAGCATCTTTTTATATCATATTTATAATACCATTGCCAGTTTAGGTCAAAAAGAGGACCACAGTTTGGCATCTTATGGTAGTAGGTTGTCAATACTGGAGTCTTATGCAACCGTAAGATGCCATTTCCCATGTTTGTACTTTTTAAAAACAATTTCCTTAAAATAAAAAAATAAAATAAAAAAATATATATATATATAACAAAAACAGTCATAAGCTGCAATTCATTTAATAAGTCCATGCAGTGCCATTATTTAGAATTAAATTCATTAATTCATGTGTCACAGTTCTATGGACTTTGTAGTTTCAATATTTTTGTCTTTATTCTGAACAAAGTGAAACTCTACACAGGCCTGCTTCTATCCTCGCTCATGCTTACACTCAGGCCCGCTTCTGCTCTTTTCCCCTGTCTCTCTCTCTCTCTCTCTCTCTCTCTCTCTCGCTCACACACACACACACACACACACACAAAGCCGCAAAGCCCCGTTTCTCCTCCTCTTGTACCTCTCACACACATTCGTGCCTGTTCTCTCTCTCTCTCTCTCTCTCTCTCTCTCTCTCTCTCTCATTCTCTCTCTCTCAAGATTTAAGATTCAAAGGGTGCCTTACTGGCATGACAAATACGGACATTCGTATTGCCAAAGCTCTGTCAGACAAGCCACAAAATAAACTACTATACAAATATGCATACATATATACAAAGGAAAAAAATCAATATTCAAACCAACCATAAAAATATAATAATAATAATAATAATAATAATAATAATAATAATAATATTTATTATTATTATTATTATTATTATTATTATTATACTGTACAAGACTACAGTCATGTTCACACTACAGTGTGTTCATGTAGCTTGGTTGTGTATGTAGGTGTGTATTGTGCATGTGTGTCACATGACGTGGTCACTCACTGTCCCTCGCCTGGTGGTAGGCGAGTGTGTACTGCTGAGTCTATAGTTCGTCATGGTGCTTCTCAGCTTTGGATAAGTCACCATGCTCGGATAATCTGCCACGCTGTGCTGCCTGGGCCAGTTTGCTCTGCAATTCAGTTTGGGTTTCCCAATAGCTCAAATAGTTTGTGTCATTTGATTGACTCTAATCCAGTTTGCTAGTTTCCTCTGGTCGTGCCTGCGTCATTATTGTGTTAGAGTGTGATGGCGGTGTGTTAGTTTGCATCAGTGATGTTATGGAGCAGTGACTCAGGACCAGTTGGCTGACAGGACCGATGTCTTTGCTTAGATTTTAGAACTACAGAGCTCTTAAGTGTTTCCAGAATTGAATTGCCATTTTTTTTGTTTATTTATCAGTAATGGTCATTTTTGCACAATAGGATAGTTTTGCAGAATTCCACGTGCAGGGGATCCACTGGATATTTGTCCCATTTGTCGTATTGTTGGTGTGTAAGCGAGCCCCAGTCTTCACTGCCAGACAGGGGAATTTGTTACTGACTCAAATACTTTAAGCAAATTAAAATTCTAATTGGAATTTATACAAATATTTGTCGTTCTATCGCATAGAAAGCTCAGTGTGCTTTTTCCTCTTAGTTCACTCTCTTCCAGGTTGACGTTTCATGTAGAACTCATCGATATATTTCCAATAGAGTCGGATCACTTGTGTACACTAAGTGTGTGTTTTGTTCCCCGAAAGCTGTATCTTATTTGGAATATGCGGACTATCAGCGTCCAGGTTTAACAGCACTGCTGTAGCACGTGTCCAGACCCTGAGCACTGGGGGACAGCAGGACCAGGTCGTGTGCATGCAGCAGGAGTGGGATAGAGTGAGACTGGGCGCTGCAGACTCTGAGATTGCATGACTTACCCCACATTTCCTCAAACAAGCCGTGAGACTACATGTAGTCAAATTCCTGTTTAAAGTCAATAAAACAGGCGAATATTTTTTTGTTTGTTTTGAACAACATATGTTTTGGTAAGGGTGTGTAAGGTGTTAATCTCTCTCTCTCTCTCACACACACACACACACACACACACACACACACACACACACACACACACACACAGATATATCACAAAATGTACTGAAATGTACTTTAAAAATAACAGTGAAATGTATTGCTTTCCACATCCATTCTCCAACCCCTGGTCACCAGAGGAACAAAGCCGGGGAATCCCACAGTGTTTCCACTGACACACACACACACACACATACACGCACACACCACTCGGGGTTGCTGCTGCCGGGCCTGTGCTGCTTTTCCCTGCTATAGCGCTGTGCTGAAAATCAACACACAGCCACATGCACACACACTGCGTCTTTATTTAGTACAGGATAATTTTCCATAATTTCAAATTAGCAGGTTAACACACAAAAAAAAAAAATACAATTAGATTTACATATTTTAAACAGGCTTAAACGCGGCCGATTTTCTTTTATTTAGCCATGAATATCAATTTTGCGTTAAATATTTTTTCAAAGTATAAAATATTGGCTTAGAAACTTTCAGGCTTTAGCATCTGGCCAACAACAACAACATTTATTAATAATAATAATAATAATAATAATAATAATAATAATAATATGCGAGTATATTAGTTAATTAACAAATTGAAAATATTTTATAGGTATGACCGATTAATGATAGCGACTGTACTCAATGACAGAGATAGATTAGAATTACAGAAGAAGTGAAAAATGTGACAGGATGTAGGGATCTGAAGGATCATATATAACCCTAGGTAAAAATAGACTGACTTGCCTCAGTCACACCATTAGCTTTTTTTCCCTCATTCACGCCGTTCATTTCGCGCTAATCAGACATTCGGGGCTCTTTAATTACAGAAACGTCCTCTAGAATCTACTGCACTTATTATAAAACGGGATAAGTCAGACCGCGCGCGCGCGTGTGTGTGTGTGTGCGCGCGCGCGTGTGTATTATGAACCGTGTGGTAACTATGCGTAAAGGGCTGCTTTGGGCCACTGCACGTCTTCTGAAGCTTCATTAATTATTTAGACCTTCAAAGTCCAGCGAGACTCACACTCCCGCATTACACCATGACACTCCACCAGTGGATTATATTATTATTATTATTATTATTATTATTATTATTGGTGGTAGTAGTAGTAGTAGTGTCCCGAAAGTCTCCATCCATATAGGGTAAAATAACACTTGTTAATGTAATAAAATTATATATTAGTTACAAAACGTCCTCCCAATGTGATTATCATTTCTTTTTCGTATGAGTCGTCTCTCCAACTTAAACCCGTATCAACACATCTGTATAGTTAAATGATATTTGTGCTGTATCTGTAAATCCTTCATATGACGCCCCCCCCACACACACACACACACAGACACACACAAAAGTAAAAGGCATCCTATCATCTAAAAAATATATAGTCTAAATTAATTTTAAAAAATTGGGATGTGTGAATTTCTCCTATTTATGAAGATTTTTGTCACCAAAGGTAGTAGGAGGAGGAGGAAGAGGAGGAAGAGGAGGAGAAGGAGTTGGGAAATATTGGGAGAATATTTTAATATATAGTTTCATATTTAATCTAATAAACTAAACCAACAAAATTTATTTTTATTTAATACAATCCAGCACTATTTTGACCAGTTAAATCAGCATGCTAAACAAATCACACTGCAGAAAAAAAAAATAATAATAAATCCAAGGTATAAAACATTCCACAAATAAATTCAAAACCAACAACTTCATTTAGAGATTTTTTTTTCTATGTCGTGAATGAAAGTGAAAAGTGAGCAAATGTGGGTGGAGTTTATAGAGAGAAAACTGAGAGAGTGCTGGGTATGAGGGCTTGAGTGGGGCCTGGGCTTAATGCAAGAAGGGTAACACAAAGTGTCATCATTCAAAACACTGCCACTGTTAACTCAAAAGTTCATTATGTAACATGGGTGAGGTAAAAGCTGTTGGGTGGAGGGGTGATTCTGGTAGTGTGTAGAGTACAGAAAACATTTCAGCTATTACAATAGCTAATAGAAATTTAGTTTTGTTAATAGAAATTCTAATAATAACATTTCTGCCATTCATTTTCACCTGAATTAGGCTAAAATTAAGATTTTATGTTTTATGTCTTCAAACACAAACACTACCTGTTCAGACCCCAGTCCCAGAGGACTGATTTTGGATAAAGTATAAAGTTAGTATATAATGTACTCTAATATATGTAATGTAATATATTGCATATGAAATACCATAAAATTCAGAAGATGCCACAAGAAATCAGAGCTATTAGTAAGAATTACATATATAAAATAGTTTTGATAGATTAATTTATTTTATTTTATATATAGTTGTTGTTATCCATAAAACACAGGCACCTCATGCAGTGTGCAGAGGTAATGTGCAGTGTGCATAGGGAAGTGTGTTTAACAAGATGGACTGTGTGTGTTCATTAAAGTGTGTGTGTGTGTGTGTGTGTGTGTGTGTGTGTGTGTGTGTGTGTG
>JAQQZT010000019.1:13394396-13416536 GCA_030068275.1 Clarias platycephalus | reverse complement strand
CACACACACACACACACACACACACACACACACACACACACACACACACACACACACACACACACACACACAGCAATATTAATTAAAATTATAATTATTTTAATAAAATTATGTTATTATATAATTTTCGATTTTGTGTAGCTTCATTTGCTTTTCCCTTTCGGCTACATCTAGTGTGTGTTTCTGTGTGTGTGTCAGTTGGAAACACGGTGGTGATCCCAGGCTTTATTCCTCTGCTGACTAGGGGGTTAACCTGGGACTTGATGTGGAAAGCTCTAATATGCACCAATATTTCATAATTAATATGCAGTATAACAGCATTGCTGTTTTTTTTTAGGTTATTGGCAATTTATATATTTTTTAAAATCGTCAATATTTGTCTGCTGTTTTCAGACATTGTGTTAGACAATATGTTGTTTCATATTCTTGTGGGTAGCAATATGACATTAAAATATTGTCTAATTATTTTTTTGCTTAAGAGGCGCAACATTTGTCAGAATAAACGATTCTAACGTGATAACCCAAAGTTTGAATGGAATTTAATTTTAATTACAGCAGGCTACTTTTTGAAAATATGTTAGTGAAAACATGTTAGTGTACACCTTATATCTTTTGTCTTATTTGGCTTAGTGTACATAACAATAGACCGGAACGAAAGAATACAACGTCCACTGTTTATCAAATAAATAAATAATTAAACTATTCACGAGGTGTGTGTGTGTGTATTTAGTAAAGCTACCGTGTGTAGCTATCTATTGGTTATTTTGTGCGATTTTAAAATCGAAGCATTAAATCAGTTTAACGAAGCTTGCATTGTAAATTATTTAAAGTTCTCTCAAATTAAACTGGTACAATAAAGATTTACTTCGTTCGCTGTTCAGATGAACCCAATGTGGCTTAGATTCGATGTCGCGAAGCACAATTTAACCCCCGCCGCTGAAAAAGCACTGCGGCCTAAAAAGCCGGTTTATTCTCCGACCACAATCAAACCCCACCACTGCCACCATGCGGCCGTGTGCGCTCGCGTGAGGGCGTATGCAAGTGCTTTTGGTGTGTTTGTAGGCGCGCGTGTGCGTATTGCCCTTGCATATTTTTTTGCCATTTTCCATTTTAACCCAAAACAAGACATAAATTCGTGTTATTAACCATGTAGCGCACTAATATATATACTAACATGCACAGTATGTGTGTGCATGTGTGCATGCAACTGTTTATGCACAGAAAGGTCCATACATGCTTAAAAAGCACTTTTGTCCAGTTTCTCATTTTTTATTTAAATCAAACATTGCTTAAAAACCTATTAAATTCATTTTAATGGACAGCTACATATTTTCCAATACTGCACACTACTTGATTTCTGGCATCCCGCGACATTTAAAGCAATTTCTTTCACCAAAATAAATGGCAGAAAAAAATCTAGTAGGTTTAATGAATTGCGGTTTTTAAAAAAAAATCCATAGAATGTTAAATGTAAATCTGCTTTGGATCATAACCTGGGACTGGCAACAAATTAGACAAATTTAACCAGGAGCTATTATTGTGAGATCTAAACTAACAAGATGAAGGCCTGTTTTAAAAATATATTAGGCTGTTTTTAGATTGAGTTTGTAGTTTTTTTTTTAAAAACATAATAATAACTTGCAAACACTTGCAGACCCCATGTATACAAAGTGTTTTATTTGTTGCATAATATTATTTTATACTAAAAACGGTGTTCATAATTTTAAAATAACTAAGTGATGTATTAATTATCATAAGCCATCGGATTTTGGTAAGCTTTATGTTGAGGTTATCAGCAAAGCAAACTTCTAAACTAAACCTATATTATTTTGTTCATTTAGTAACCAAATAGCACTTTTATTTGGTTACTGAATGAACATTGTAAAATATTTTTTTTTTATTTACAGTGGTTTATAAATTAAACCAACGTAGAGTTTTTTTTTTTGTTTAATTTGCTTATCGGTAGACACACGTTAACCTTACATTTAATTTTAATTATAATGAATTACCGTTTGCCTTTGAAAACCCACCACAACGTGACTTTAAATTGTGTTTTTGTTTGCCTATCATGCCTCAAGCAATGCAAACACGACACGGATGTAGACTATTCAAAAGGCCTACTGGTTAGATTTGAAAATGGGCTGTTCTTCTTTGGGAAGCATTTGCCCCATTAACACATTACTAAATTAAACCTCTTTTAACACCAGGCTAAAACATATCAGCATAATGTTTACATTTGTATATACTTAAGCAAATGACACAGCAATGACAAGATATACAAGAGAAAGAAAACTAAGTTTATAAAAATTTAGTTTGGACTGCAAAGGTTAAGATGAGAATTAGGTCCATATTTGACTACAAAACAACTGGAACTTTGCGAATATAACTGTTGAATAGATCAGTTAATTGCTGAAAAGACCACATTTCTCACGTACATTCTCCTGTCATTGACTGATGTATAATTTATCTGTAAAATACAGATTAGTTTTAATCATCACCAGAAAAACATGAAGGCAAGATATAGTGCATCTCGGTTAAATGAAATACTAAATCAGTTGCGTCAACATAACGGCATAATGAGTCTCTTTGGATTAAAAAATAATTTGCATTTTGTCCGACAGAGGGCAGAAACAATTATTTGGTTAAAATACATCGTTCATGCTAGAAAGACCACCCCCAACTCCATAACACGAGTACTAGAGAGAGAGAGAGAGAGAGAGAGAGAGAGAGAGAGCAAACAAAGCCGAACGTTAGTAAAAACGAGCGTATTACTTCTTGGTAAAATAGCTAGGAAAATAAACCTCAATTTAAAACTTGTTGCAAGTGAATAGTTCCTTTCCAATCTCACGTTTAATTTTGATATATTATATATTATATTATCGGATATATAATATTTTAACAAACGCTGAGCCCGCCCCTTACTGTAGCCTTAATCATCTATAAATGTACGTACAATTTATCTTTTCTTAGTCTTTACATAATAATAAGACCCTCCAGTTTCCATGCAGAAACTCTATACCAGTTCAAAACTAAACATGATTGGGTTTTACTCTGTAAGAGAGAAACAAATTATGCACTATCACAATTTTATACAAGATACGTGGAAATAATGTTTATTCCAAGCATTTAGAAAATGACTAAAACAACAAACAAACCAAAAAATACAACAAAAAAAGAATCTTTGGAACTGGACAAATTAAGGGTTACATCCAGTTAATCTTTGAAAAAATTCCATTTTTTAAATGCATCAATCTAAATGGCCATCAGTGTGCCTGAATAATATTTGATTCAACGAGGGCATTTTATTAACAATTTAATAAAGATTTCTCTCATTTATTTCATAAGAATGAACCAAAGTTCATGTAAGAATGAACCAAATTTAAGAACACAACTTAATCTCTAAATGGGAGAGCATCATTTGTCTGCTGCTCTAAGCACTGAACTGCATTTTCAATCAGGAGAAAAATGAGAACATCTTAAGAAATGTATTTCATTTATCTCATCACTATTCCTCTTTAAATAAGAAAATAGAAAGTTTAGACTACTGCTGAAAGCCTGAATTGTTTAGGCGAAAATTTAGTGGTCAGGCAGATAATGCAAAAACAAAAGCAAAAATCTTCATATCATATTTGAATTTAACCGTTTTTAACATATGTTGCATTAATGTAATGCTGTGCAAAAGAATGTTTTGTGTCCTGGTATTAATGTAAAAAAAAAATTAATAAAACAACTCCCATAATTAGTAAGGAGGATGAGAAAGCTTACGTTGTATTAATTTATGTTGTGGAAGAAACACTTAAAGAGATTTTGTTATTTATTATTTTATTTTATCTTATCTTTTACCACTTTAAGCAGTAAGGTGGTGCTTTGCATGTCCTATACATAGGTTTCCTCCGGTTTCTCCCCCTAGGTGCCCCAGGTGTCCGGGATTTTCCTGAGATATACTCCTGATGGACTGCGACAAGCATTTTAGGATTTCGTATTTCTTTTAAATATGAAACATATTTCTTATATAATTGGCTTTTGAAGGTTACTTTAAAATATGTAAGACTTTATTTATTGATTGTTCGTTTGTTAATTAAATCATTAACTAATTAATTTATTTATAAGACTTTCTGCCATGAGCTCCAGATTCACTCACCAAACTTTCTGCCATTGGCTCCAGATTCACTCACCAAGCGTTTTATGCTGTAAATAACTGACTACTAAATGATGATCGAATGAATTAATAAATTAGGCTAAATAAGATTTTACAGCTAGGAAGATAATTACGCAATAAATGTATCACTCCATCCTCAGAAGGACAAAATATATTACTATAACGCCTTCCTTTTGAAGCATTATGTAGCGTTCAAAATGTTTGAAATATTGATAACTGTAAGTTCTTTTTTAAACAAAACCAAAGGAAAACAAAACAGGAGGCGATTTGATATATTAACTTATTGCTGAGTTGTATGTGTAAATGTATTATGTCCTTATGATGATCAAACGGTTGTGGGATTTCCTAGCCCTAGTAAAGCAACAGACTGGCAACCGCAAAAGGTTCATTTCAAACAGGTCATTCTCTTTTGTTAAACGTTTGCTGCTGAAACAACTGACTAATAAAGAGTAAACACACGCAAATTATGATAGAGGTTTATGCGGGCAAACTTAAACAGCATTTGTTACATCCATTTTGTGGAATAACAATGTGAGTCTGAAACAAAATGGCGGCTGTTTCTCTTGCGCGTCACCTGCAATGTCACAGCCTGTCTGATTAATAATGAAAGCTGTATTAGGAATGAGCTTTGTAATTGGCACAAATAAAAAAACAACAACCTTGAAATAAAATCCGTGGAAATAAGCATTAATCGTTAGTACGTTCCTCTAAACTATTTTGAGAACAATTGTCTCAGAAGGTTGCAGTAAATTGAGGTTCAAAATAATCTGAGATTCGTTCGTGAGGTAAATAGTAATCAAGAAACTAAGATTCATAAGTACGTCGTTAACCTGAAGAAAGGTTAATTCGTTATTCTGTAATATTAATCGTGTTACACGAGTAACACTGAGGATCTTCCTACAAGTTATATCTTTTTGCAACTACAGAGCAAATCACTTCCATGTAAACGGTCTCACTTTCAACTTTACAAGTATTCATGAAAGTCAATTTGTATGAAAATTTAGGGACCATGTTTAAAAGATGTCCTACATTGAAACCAGTTAAAATGTTTTCTTTTCTTCTCCATATGTGGTGCGAATCCAGCTGTGTGTTCCAGCTTGAATATGGCACATCATGCATATTCTACAACCCGCACCATTTGACGAAAGGCTGTAATGTCAATCCGTCCAAGCTGGCTTTGGGCTGGAATAATAGTCAATAAAGCATTTGTTATTTTACAAAGCGTGAATCGGTCAAGAAGAAACACTGACCCAAATCAAGAGATGGAATTTAGGTCTCTCTAAAACATATCAAATTTCAATAATTTTATACACACAACCATATCGATTCTAAATATAATAGGCTTTTCTCCAACACGGCTTTACGTAAGTATAAAACCCTTCCCTGATTATGCATACTGATATCTTAAAAAATATATGCTTGATAGAAATATGAATGTTGTGACATGCCATAGACCAGTTAATATATTTGAAATGACCTGCATTAAACCATATCTAGCAAAACGTTTTCGTAGTATAGGATTGAAGTTAGAGAAAGGCCTTATGCTTATCCTGCACTGTCAGTACATTCGTTTATGGTAAGTTCTTTGGCATAAATTAAGCAAATTAATTAATGTAACAATTCCACAGAACATCCCCAGTGGGTTCTCATAAATTTTCCACCTTGACAAAGAGAAAAAGGCCAAAGCTTGCCAAACAGTTACTTTGTGTCTTACACCAGAAGGAAACAGCGCACAAGCGGAGAAAATGGGATTTGTGTAAGATTTCCATCTAGATGTCCCCGGTCTGATATTTCCACTATAGTGCATCAGCTCATGCTAGAGGTCACCGGCAAAGGAAAATGAACCAAAGGGGAGAGAGAGGGAGGGAGAGAGAATGAGAGAGAGAGACTTGAGGAAAACAATATAAATTAAATGAATATAATAGTGAAATAATCTTGTCAATGCTAAACAGAGGGAGTGAAGAATTAACAAAAAACACTTTTGTTTACCTATTCTCACAAGCGAAAAAGACTAATTAATTTAATTGTAAAATGAACGTCTTTTGGTCTAAAAAACATTTTATTTATTGAGAGGTGTAACCTGGATACAAAAGACTGAGATTGTCCGTGGGTTCACCCACTGCACCTGCAGGATTTGGGGTTATTAATAGTCTAGACCATGCAGTGTTATACCGAGAAAGCGCTTTGCGTTGGCTGTGCTGGAATTTTAAGTAATATACGTGGGCGCGCGTGATGACGTCACATCCCCGAAAAATCTATTAATACTTCTTCTAACAGAAACGTTGCTAATTGCAATGATTAAACATCTGTGACTGGATATTTAGTTTAGATCTGAAACAATCAAACAAACAGCTTATATTGATGCGCTATCAATCAATATATCTATCAAATATCTAAAATAATAATAATAATAAATCGCGTGAAATAGTGGGTATGATGAAGTTTATCAATCGTTTATTTAACATTTATGGAAGGAATATACAAAACCAGAAAGTTTCGCCTTCCTTTACATTAAATACGACTAAACGTTCAAAATCGCGACGTGCGAATAAATATATATTCACAATTTCATAGTTGCGGTTTTGAAAGCTTTCTCGGTACCCCTGCTTCCTTCCCTATCCTTGATCCAAGTGAACAATGGGTGCTGCTCCCAGAACCCAGGGTGAATAACTTATACACTTATAACACAAGTGTATTTTATGACCTTAACCCAGTTATTAATTATCAGGCTTATTATGTAAACTTGTACAATTATTTTTTTAAGCATTTGAATAGCAGAGTTTAGCTTTATACGGAAACATTTCCAATCACAGAACGCATATTAATATTGTGATACAATTTAAATTCATGTTAATTGCTCATGAGATGTGACCCCATAACTGTCATATAGACTATTAAACAAATACATAGTAATATATGTCATTATAATGCGTTGGTATTTTCCATGTAAGAAAACAAACAAACAAACAAACAAACAAACAAACAAACAAACAAACAAGCATCTCAGGAACTGCTGGCGATACTTCAGGGAGCCCCTGAATTATCTTAAAAAGCAGAGCTGTGTGCTGTGTTACTTTTGAACAGTGATCGTAATTTATATTAGGATGCTGACAATAAGCCTAATATCTATATTAGGCCACTAACTATGATAAGATCTTCCATCAGATCAATAATTAGATAGTCACCATCTTTACTGCTTTTAGCTTCCTCCTGCTAAAAAACATCAGTGATTGTGTAAATTTAAACATAAATAGGTTACACCACTTAAAGTCTCACCTGCTCACTCATACTTCACTTAGGCTGTGCAGGGTCTTTAGTGGCCTGGAGCGTAGGGAACTCGGGGCTCTAAACAGGGAACATCCTTCATGGGGTGCCAATCCATAGCAGGGCACAAACATGTACACTCACACAATTACAAATTTGCATATCTTTGGACTGTATGAGGAAACCAGAGCACGCGGAGAGAGCATGCAAACTCCACACTTACAGTACCAATCAAAAGTTTCCAAAATGTTAATGAACCATCCATTTTACATTATAAGCGAGAAGTGTTGGTTCTATTCTTTGTCGGCAGCATACATTGCAGTTTTGTAGACGCATATCTAAGTATTTCAGAATGAAACTGATTTTTCACTGATTTTCAAAACATGCTAATATTACGCTTTGAAAAATGCCTGTCTTTGACAAAAATAACAAAAAAATATCTACGTTTATTGAAATCCTTTCAACACAGGCAATTCAACCCGCATGCAGTGCCTTCAACCGGCAAATGGCCTTTCATTATCGACACAAACTCTGATTTATCAGGAACATTTCATTGTTCAATGTTACTGTTCTGTGAGCACTGATTTAACCTGTAAAATGTCATTTTAAAATCCTAAAATCTGTTCGTCTATTCGTCTGCATGTCATGTAAAAATTAACCCAAAATTGTAAAACTACTACATTATGACCTCAGATTACACCTAAGTCTTCCACGATGGTCCTAGGATCCCCAACCCTCCACATTTAAACGATTTAAAAAAAACACCTTTCAACTAAACATTTAAATTGTAGCACTTGTCAAAAAATGTATACTGAGACCAGGAAAAACATTAACTTAAATGACAGGGTAGGGAACCTTTAATAAAGATATGCTTTCTGAAAACTCAGAATCCCTAAGGGTTCTTCCCTTGTCCCTCATGTGGAACCTTAGAGGTGCCTTCTATATAGAAAACCTAACATGTTTCCTTGAAAGAACAGACAATGTGCCTAAGGAGCCTTAATTATTCAGTGATCCTTTAAAGATCACATATGTGTAAAGATCATAGACCTTTTTCTAAAATGTCGAGATACGTGTTATCTAATTTCTAAATCTAATCCTATATGCCTTTACTTGACTGAAAAATTAACTTATAATTCAATTTATACGCTCAATTAGCAAGCAAAATATAAAATACTGCACCACTTATTAATATGCATTGATTTTCCAGTAAACATATAATCAGAGCTGAATTTAACTGGGTCCACTGAATCCACATCAAACTTTAAAGACCGTGATGTGATGATAACCTACCAAAGATCAACACATTTAGGATCTCTGTGAATGCCAGTCTCAGGTCACCTGTCAACACGCACCTTTACTCACATATTTTAAACTAGGCCCATCATAATCACAAGTATACAGGTGGTGTTAAAATAAACCAGTATTTTTTCTCACGTGACCCCAACGTGCGTATCAAACTGGTTTCAATATGGTTAGTTACTGGTACAATAGAAATCTTAATTGCCATGCAAAGCCATTTTGGTGGCAAATTCGAGAGGCTTCCATGTGGTTCAGTGTCATATCCCTATATACAATATGATGTAATCCTATTGCATATAAGGATGTGACACTGAACCACACACATCACCCAAACCCAAAGTTGTGTAAAGCAATGGCGAGACTGACTTACACAGAAGAACCTTCGGAATAAAAGCTTTAGAAGTTCCCAACCCTGTTACAAGAGTACTCATGTGTGTTCAGTTTAGAAAGAGCAGTTAATTAACTGATTAGCTTAACCTTATGTGTTAGACCAAGGAAACACTGAAATGCAGAATTAGCGTCCGGACCCCACGTAACTTTGCGTCATTTCATCGAACTGCAAAAGGACATGCACCAGTTACAGAATTTGCATTAAATGTCTATTCGATCTGTTTGATTGCAGTCTGCTGTAGAAAATTAGACTTGTCCCATGTTATATAGCGCATGCAGTCTATTAACTTGCTCATTTAAAGGCTACACGACTGCATTGGCTATTCTAGGGGTAAATTAATACACGATTTAGAGGTGATATAGTTAATTAACTCGTTTGATGTTAACGCTAATGTGCATATCTACTGGACGTGTGTGCAAATTTAACTAGGCTATGTAAAAATCAGATATATTTCAACACTGGGCTGTGATGTTCGAACATGCGTAATTTTATGCTTTATTTATTTATTTATTTTAACCTTTTTTATTCACAGCCGCAAAATAACGCGGAACCTGCTTCAGATCAGCTGATCGGGTCACGTGACCGCGAGGTTCGCTTTGCGTCCCTGCACAAAATGGAGTTGTCAGATTCGGTCGTAAAGGGGCTTCAAACCCTAGCCGATCCAGCTTACTTGGACTTAAAATCATTCACCGTCTTCATCGAAGCGGCCTTCCGCAGTTTGCTGTCGTTTCCATCCAGCAGCGTTTTCGGTAAGATCAGCCGATTGTTGCCTTTGTACTCGAGAACTTCATGTTGAATACGGGTACGAAGTGAAATAAGCATTGGTCCGTTTCGCTAAAGACTGTTTATTTTGATCCACGCAGTGACCAAGCAAACTTTTGGGAAGATCATAATGTAACGTCAATGTGAAATTCCTAAGGATTCTCTCTTTACCGTCTTTTATAGCCTAGCATTTGGCTATGCTATCATGCTAACATGCTAACATGTAGCCTGCATCATGCATCACTATAGCATTCCTAACAACATCCAGCTGAGCAAAATGCATAGCCTGTGCTGGACTGCATAAATCGAACATTCACTGCAATCTTCATTACAGCCAAAAACATGTATTTATAAACAGCAGGATCTGGATACCTCTTTATGCTATAACAAAGATCACATGTTACCAGCACTGGTCCTGTTTGGAGAAACTCTTGTCCTGTACATTAAAGCATTGGTCAGATTTATATCACTTCAATCCAAGAATGGCTTCGAATGATCTGATTAACTGAACCAGATGTCTAAGTGCAGAAGAAGCAATTATCTATTTCCAGATTGGTAACATGTGGCCTTGATTTGATGTATGTGCCCTAATGCCATAACTGCACTTAAAGTCAAGCATCTGCCTTTGTTTCATTTAGATCACCCAGAACTGAAGAACGTCGATCAAGCTCTCCTGAACCAGTGTCACATTGCTGTGACAACATTTATCCTGGAAGGAGTAAAACATAATGCAGACATGTCAACACTATGGTATGCTAATAATGTTGTTATTGTGTTTATAGGTTTTACTATGTGCATAACACGCGTGCATTAAAGTCTCCTCTTCTTACAGCTCATTCCTCGAAGATCTAAGATTTGACAGCGAGAGAGTGGATGTGTTTTATACTCACTATCAGGTGATAATCTCTTCCAAAGTGTGTTGTATGCTGAGTCATTTGTAAACAAGCATGTTCATAACATTGTTTTCATTTCACATTTAGAAAAGCAAAACCAGTCTCGACAAACTGTTGTCAAGGTAGGTCACTTTGCTTTGCATATGTTTTGATGGTTTTGAGTTATCTACCTATAATGTAAATACAGACTGCTTCCATATTCTGTCATTACGTCCATAATTGGAACATGTCATTACGTCCATTATATGAACATGTCAATATATAAAAGGCACCTCATGCTTACTTGACATGGACTAGTTTCATTGTGTTCTATACAACATCCCACACATGACTGACATCACATTTATTGTTATCTATAGGTTTATTTCACATGTCTAATAGTAGTTTATAAGTAATTAATGTGTGCTTTGATTGTTTTTTTTTCAGCATTGATAGATGCCCCCGTCACATAACAGATGTTTCTTGGCGATTAGATTACTGTATAAAAGTAAGTTGTCTGTTTTTTTTTTTATACGAGAGTATACACAAATTGTATGTGAATGACAATCTGAATTATGTATCTTGCTTTTGTTAGAACAGCCATGTGCATAAGGTCAATCAGCCATCATATCTGATTTCTTTCAAGACTGAGGTATGTGTCCCTGTTTGTGATAGTCAAAAAATCATTTGTTTACATTTTTTGTCTTAAATCCAAAGCAGAATTCAGTGTAAGCAAAGATGTGCACAGTTCTGGTCACAAGAATTTTGTATGAAATTAATTACTCATCCATCTGTTTTTGATTACATTGTCCTTTTCTCAGACTGGTGGGAATAATGGAGCTTCTTCAGAACAAAATTTTAACTGTACGCTGGAGCAACTTCAGGTATTTAAAAAAAATAATAATAATAATAATATACAGGCCATATCCCCTGAACTCACTAGAAATGCATTTAAGAAAGTTTTTAAAAACAAAGTGACTATTAAATAGACATCTCTAGCAGGATATAAGTACAAGTTTGTTCCATATCTCTAGGCAGCACTTTTTACCTGGAATTCTCTATATTTTATTAAAGCTGTTTTCAACCCAATAAATTTGGGAATCACTGCATGCAGATCATTAAGATGACCCTGACCTTACAATCACTCTTTTAATCACTTTTAGTTACCATTTTACTTTTACCAAGGCACTGACATAAAAATATGTGATGGCATTTTTTAAAACCTACATTTACTGTATTTTACATTACTGTACTTCCAAATGGATTTTAATTTATTTAACTGTTCCTAGTCCTTCTGCACTTTAAAAACCTTGTGTTAGGGAGGCATAATGTAAACTTTTCAAAAATCCACCCATGTTGTAACAGCTTCTTGTTCATGGTTTTCTTCACACAAAAGGTTTTTCGGTCATTGCCGAATAAACTTAAAATAAAGTTTTAATAAACATCATTTAATTATTGAGGCTTTAACATTTTGCGTTGTCGGAATTTGCTTCCATATCATCAAATAAAAATGCAAACGCGCCTACATTAGTAAAAAGCAATCAATTTAACAAATCATCTATTTATTTATTACAAATTTTAATGACGTTTGTCACGTCTTCCTGAATTGGCTTACATGGCGGTTTCTGTCTTAACGTTTGCACATAAGTAAATATCTGCTATAAGTAGAAGCAGTGCAAACGGTCATTACGCATATTAATTAGGACTACGTAAACACGCAAATTACCTTACGAGGTATTTGATCAACGTTTGTAATCTAAACAAATTAGAGACCTTTGCCTTACCATTTTTGGGAAGATGTTTTAATGTCTGTCTAGATGCTTCCGACTTGCCGTGAAGTTCATTGATTTTTCATATTAATGCATCATGTACGATAAGCCGAGTGGAGAGCAATGAAGAAAGTGCGGTGCAGTATGTTAAGTAATGCTCAAGTTATGTAATGCATCGCTTAATCTTTTTTTTTCCTGGAGGGGAAAAAGTAATATGTGTAATGGTTGAGAGAAAATGAATAATAATACCCTGCACTTTTGAGTGAGTTCTTAATAATACTTCTTTCTGAACCTTTTTTGTTTAGGATTTAGTGGGAAAGTTGAAGGATGCAGCGAAGAGTGTGGAGAGAGCCACCCAGCTATGACCCTTCCCGAGTCTATAGCTCTACTCTGCATTGTAATAAGCTTCATCTCCATCCCTCTACCCGTCTAACGTCATGTGGGATGGGGTTTTTGTACATGCCAATGTTCACAATAAAATAATAATTAGAGACCTTTCGTTTGTTTGTTGTTGTTGCTCCTATTTATGTTCTCTCTTGTTATCATGCTATCCAAGTCGAACTTTACTTGGTGCATCCGTTGATAGAAGCAAGCTCTGTTGGTCCGTCAATACAGTATTATTTGTTTTGCAGTGGTTACTCTAAGACCTTTCAACAGGTTCCAACTTTCGATCAGATCAATGCACGAGTAAAAAAGACGAAAAGGTGCACAAAATTCTTAGTTTTTATTTAGCACATAAGGCACCTTACATACCGATTCATAAACGTGCAAACCAAGGGCTAAGGTTTTCCTATAAAATCAAACCAGGATAAAATATACATCATAGAAGTAGAAGAAAAGGACAGGCTGTTACTTATATACGCTTGTTTTAGTGAACTAGTTTCATAATCTATGTGTATTAAGGCCTGAAGGAAACGTCTTTCTAAAATATGTGAGATTTGAATGGCATGACCCCTGGGTCTTTCGCTTTGAACGGGCAATACTTTATCATATTGTTAATTCAGCACTTCTGTTTTTGACAGCATAAATGTGTCTCATCTACTTCGGTCACTAACCTATTGCTGCTACTGATTTCTGCCCGTTTGTAGCCGCACCAAACGCACGTGCGCTTCTGATAAATATGGACGCTGACTCAGTACTAATGATAATTTCTTTGCATGTGTCTTGTCCATTAGGCTACTATTTAAATAATTGCTTATTGTTGACTGTTGATCTGTACAAAACGTATTCGTCACCAAAACGGTTGTTTGGCATAAAAACATTTTGTATCTTGAATTAGCCTGTAGACGTATAAAATGTGCAACAAAGCGATGTCGGGAGCCTACGTTCTGTGAATATGTGCATTGTAATCGTTAACTAATGCAAAGAGCACTTAAGTATTTATTTGCCGACATATGCACAGACAAGCTGACGACGTTTCTACTTTCAGGCAAAGGAAACCATACATGCAAATATGTCATTAGATTTTTTTTTATATTCATATTTTGTGACGTTTTTTAAAATCTACCCCGGTCTCCGTGAATGCACAGACACAATGTAAGGTAAATTTAATTGTCTGAGACAAGCGGTTATTGGGCTAAACCATTTTGCGACTGCATCATGCAGACGTCGAAAACCGATACATGCGAGAAGCTCCTATAGTATTTCCCCCAAGAAATTTTCTAAAGCATGCCAAATTTCAATTATTATTTATCCTCTACGAGAACACATCGACCCGAAGCTCTAATTCCTAGGCCTCCCTTAAGCAACAGAGTCACGTGACCGCGCGGGGCGGTCGAACCGCAAGCCATTTTGGGGGACGGTGTCAGTTTCCACCGAGCCATCAGCGCAGCGTTGGATAAAGACACGATTCGGAGCGCTAAGCCGAGAGAAAGGGCGTTTTTTCTGCATTTATTTGAACCTATGTGGATTTAACTATAAGAAATCGTTATTGTATACATCAAAAACGCGGAAGGAACGTTTTTCCCGCTACTAAAATGCGCCGTAGCAACGACTCTGATTGCAATTGACAGCGTCTGCAGCTCGTTTTCAAAATGGCCGCTTGGTTCGCACTCGCTTTCTGCTGATCTACTCGCAACTTTTCATTGTCTAAACTCTTGAGGATTCACCTCGGTCTCCGCCAGGTACGTGTTCTCCAGGATCATTTCTTACCAATGTGTTTTTCTTCAGACTTGCTGTTTTGCGTGAATGTGCGGGTTTTTTGTCAGCTTAACATGGATCCGCGTTTTGCTGGATGCAGCCGCTGATAGACAGAAGGACTCGAGCTCTCACAACCAACTCTCTGTCCCCGCACGAGCTTTGGTTTTTAGTTCTTCTACGAAATATGTTCTTATATTTCCGACGTTATTTGTTCATATTGTGTTAAGGGGTGTGTGTTGTGTTGCTTTAGCATGTTGCCGGTAATTTCTGTTTGAATTTAATGGTTATGTTAGTAATGAAACGAAGCCGCTGTCTCGTGCTCGCAAGCATGTCGAGTCAAATATTCACTCGAGCCCATGGTCTAAATGATATTTTGCTTACTGTACGACAGTGCAATTCTCTAATTTTATAGAGATGTAATCTCCAACAGGTTGAGGACTCGACGAGATAAGGCTGATATGGGAAATGTCCTGTTTTGTTCGTCTTTTCAACTTAAATTCTTATGGTGGCTTAATTGGCGGTAGCGAATCGGAGAAGCTGGTCATAAGCTTGCCAACATATAAAGCCGTGGCGGGATTTAATTAGGAATTGTGAATGATAGGGCACGTCATTATGAAGGATGTATTTTATAATAATTTTTAAAAATAGATTTGTGAGGTGCGTACAGGTGTTTTTGTGTTCACACACCTTTGGTGTAAAATGTAATGTAGAAAGCGTTAAACGTTGCTTAGGTTTAAGGCTCACCTTAACGTAACGAGGTCCAAATTTTGCGTATTTCTGAATACTGATGTACATGTACACATTGCTTTTGGTCCTGGGTCATTCGCGTGTATAAACTTTTACCCCGTTTTGTGAGATATTTTACATGCACACATCATTCTTTGGTTCAGGGGTAATTATTTATCCAAGTGCTCTTTAATTTCCGGCTTTTTTTTAAGGTATACATACATGTAATGGTAGCCAGATTTTGTTTGTCTTAAAAACAATTTTAAGCATGTATTGGTGCAATACCCACATGCCGCTCTATACTAAACGTGTCTGTATGTAAAAGCGCATTCAGTTTTTCTGTGGTCACCGGCTGCGTGTTTGGGTGCTTGGTATTCAGACTCCCCTGACGACATCCCCAAATACACGCGTCTTGTTTGTGCAAAGGGCATGTGATGAATAGTCATCTCTGTATGACTCGCTTCCTCGGTCATCTGAAAGCCAGGTTATTGCCTATTTAACGAGAGGAAGTAATGCAAGATGCATGGCTGCATTATGTGATGCATAGCTTTCTTATGTGATGCACGGCTGTGTCTTTGATTTCATGTTTGTTTTTGTTTACTGAACATCCTTGTCTTGAAGGCTAGGCTATAGGCCTACATCTAGAGTACAAACAGTAGTCAATGAACTGAATTTTATATTCATCCTCATAACCGATGTACGTTAAAATGAATGAATTTTGAGTTTATAAGTGGTGGTTTGCTTTGGATTTTTACTGATTAGGCTGTCCACAGGACCAGTGTTTCATTGGGGGCACTTTTTAAAGGTCCTCGGTGGCCTGGATGCCCAGGCCTGGATGCCCAGGCCACCGAGGACCTTTAAAAAGTGCCCCCAATGAAACACAAATACAAAGACGCACGAAATGTAAACTGCTGTAACGCATGAACGAACTATTGTACTGTAAAGTTTGAATATTGCTTTGAGATTTGGCATATCACGGTGAGTTAAGTAGTCCGTCTTCCCTTTTTTCGTTTTTATTTTTGTGCGCCTGACGTAGACCCATGTCACGTGTTGGCATACTTGTGACTGAATATAGCCATTGACGGTTTCTCATGGGTAAAACGTCAGTCATTGTGGAAGCTCTTGGCGCGCAAATCGTAGCAGACCAACCCCCTGCAAATGTACTTATAAGTCGCAAAATATATAGGCCGACATTGTTGACAATCATAATATGATCAAATAAAGATATTTCCCCCTCATGTAAAGGGCCTGGGACTGCTCCACCGGTTGTCCCCTCTATGACGTTAATAAATGCAACCTGGAGCGAGTACAAATGGTAGTTTTCCTTGGTCTGTGTGGGTTATGCATTGTCAGTGGCGACTAGGCCTAATTATCACTCAGCCGCTTATTGGGTGTCATATTTCTGCAGGGCCCCCCCTGGTTACTGCTTACACATTTAGAGCATGCGGTGTGTTGATAATGGTGTAGTATGGTCACACTGCTCCACGTGTAGCTCTAGTACTTATCTGTGAAATTATTCAGTTATCATTAAACAGGAACCTTAGCGATGGTTAAAGATGAAGGCATACAGGAGGATTCATCCGATTCTGGTTAGGTGGTCATTTAAAGCACAGGCCTGCTGTGTGACAAATATTTACCGTAAATAGCTAAAGACTGCTTAATATCCGCATATTAGTATATTAAATATGGTTCTTATTATGTAAACGTTCTATCGCTATCAACATGGATTGAATTGCAGAAGCGAGGTTGTGTTTATACTGTTTGAAGCCACAGATATGAGGTTGCATTGCGACAATAGGAAGAAAGGCTAACATTGAACCTTTGGACTCCACTGTCATGTCGGGGGCAAATTGTTGCTGGGTTTTCCGATTACCACCAGTCTGTTTTAAATCAGGCAGTGTGCATCCATTCGTCCGCAAGTACAGCCGAAACATAGCCCTTTGTGCAGCTTGTAACTTAATGAGTGTGCAGAAAAATGCATTGCTTCCACTCTCAAGTGTGTGTGGGTTTTTTTTTTTTCTTCATAGAACGTTAGTGAATATTTTAACCACAAACTGAAACAGACGTGCAAAAGGTGGTCTGCATGGCTGGGTGTGAGTATAAGAGAAGGATTAAGTTGAGAAATGCACTGCAACAATTACAGCAACACTGCATTTAAAATGATTGTCATAAGTCATAAAGACAAAGTGTCACTTTCTGAAATGTTATGCATCTTCTCTTTTGTTAAGAATATATTTACAGTCATATTTAAAGGTGACGGGTTTCCTCCTTAGTCTAAAATCAGGAGACTAATAGGATATTAGAGCTTCAGATGAAGCACCAGGATCGGTCGTTAGCTTTAATGAGGAGCCTATTATCTCATAAACGACTTAATTTCTCGTCTCGTGAGCGGTACGTTACGTGAATTAGCGATGCAAGTATAAAGTAAGTATAAAGCATCCTTCTACCTGTAATGACTTAAATGTTTAGAGAGCAAATGCCCATGACGCTGAGGGGGAGGTGTGGACGAATGGCTTGTAATAACATCACATAAACAGACATACACATCCCAATGATTTTTGTAGATTTTGCACAGACATGCGTATACTGGATTTAATTGGATAGCGCGTGCAAACGTTTCACTTAGTTAAAAATAAATAAATAATTCTGCTTCGCTTAATTTACTGCCACGTGGGCGAGAGCTGAGTTGCTATAGAAACAAGAAGCGTTACCGTGCGCGCTCGCGACACGCGAGGGCTCCGAAATGATCTTTATTTATTAGAAAAAAACGACACGTTGTGCACGCAGTTGAAATTCAGGGGATTTGTAGCGCCCTGATACCATACGAATTAAGCACAGTTTTAAAAGGAGCCATTTAAACCCGAGATTGCATGTTTATAATGAATCAAGTAGAGCTGGAAATGGTAGGGATCGGATTGATGCCTTGCATTACTGTACTGAAGTAATAGAAATTCTAGGTATCTGAGCTGATCAGTGTTGTCAATTGCCTGTTATGTTTATTCTTATTAATATCATCAGTGTATGAAGAGGATGTCTATTCCTTTAAGATTATTAATAATTTTATTACACTTTTTAGTTAATGCCTTGTGTAATAATAATTTTTGTGTAAAGTCTTCTATTGTAACATCTGTTGATGAAACATCTGAACATCAATACATCTTCATTAGCTGTAATTCAGTCTTCCTCCTCTGCCAAGCCACAATGGTTACTTACACACGTGTTAATTTCTTTTCAGGACGTTAACTTTCCATGACGATGCATCGCACCACAAGGATCAAGATCACAGAGCTAAATCCACATTTGATGTGTGTCTTATGTGGGGGGTATTTCATCGATGCAACCACAATCATAGAATGCTTGCATTCATGTAAGTTCATTTGTATGGATTAGATTTTATTTCATCTGTCAGTGGCATAATTTTCTAACCTCCCCTTTCTCTCCGATCTAGTTTGTAAAATGTGCATTGTCCGCTACCTGGCATCCAGTAAATACTGTCCCATATGTGATGTCCAGGTCCACAAAACAAAGCCTCTTCTTAATATACGGTAATGATGATCAAATTTTCTTACTGTGTTCGATGCCTGACAAGCGTTTTAAGCATATAGTTTACTACATTCATGAACATAAATTATGAATATGACGTTTTTGTATGACACTTGTGTTTATGTAAAGAATGAATTTCTCTATAACGGTGCCTTTTACTCTCAGGTCTGATAAAACTCTGCAGGACATTGTGTATAAGTTGGTCCCAGGTCTTTTCAAAAGTAAGTAATCCAGAATTTACTGATAAAAGTAACCATATGCAGAAAAATATGAGAGTGCAGTAGGCATATCCTGTCTTTTTATTTATTTATTTATTTATTTATTTATTTATTTTAATTGATTGTTTATGGCATTGTAATTTTATAAATACAACTGTATGATTAATTTTTGTAAATATGTTCTTGAGGAGATGCTTTTAGATTTAACCAAAAAAAGTGTCTCTTTGAGACCTGAAATTTCTGTGCTACTTTATGAATGGGCCAGTCTTTGTCTTGTTAGCTCAGAAAGTATTCCTAGACAGAAGAATTCTGTATGTTGATCATATCATGTACATTAAACATTATGTTCATCTTCAGTTTCATTACGTTTAACTTTTATCACCATGTTCTTAGATCTTATAATTGTGTGACAAATGCATAAGACTAGTCACATGTGAATGGTGTTAACTCATCTGTAAATTGAACAATGCTGGTATTATGATTTATAATGATTGAATTACTCTTCTTTGCAGATGAAATGAAACGAAGAAGAGATTTCTATGCTGAGCACCCGTCAGTAGACGGTAAGTCTTTTATTTCGAGGTTTAACTCTGCCTAATTAAAAATTATCATGTCTAGTGACATTTTTATTAGATCTTAAACTGTCTTGATTCTGAAACAAACAATTTAACATACTATAATACTGATTAGTGTTTTTTCATTAATATAAAAAATATTTTATGACTTTGTTTTTCTTAGCTGCAAATGGTTCCAATGAGGATCGTGGTGAAGTTGCTGATGAAGATAAGAGAATCATCACAGATGATGAGATTATCAGTCTGTCAATTGAGTTCTTTGACCCAAAGTATGTACTTTGAAAGTATAAATATACATAGTAGAGCACCTGTGCACAAAATATTTACCTTTTGAATTTTTTTTTAGGACCAAACAGCAAGGGAGTGAAGGAGAGAAACAGGCTAAGGATGAGGTAAAATGGCAGTACTGTAGTCTGTTTAAATAATTTACCTTGAAAATGGTGTTTGTCTTTCAAATGAACTTTTAAATATTATTTCAGTCTTTTTAACGTTTTAACATTTTCGGTCTCTTTTTAAAGGTAAATAACAAAAGGTACTTGCAGTGTCCAGCTGCCATGACTGTAATGCATTTGAGGAAATTTCTGAGAAGTAAGATGGACATACCATGTACCTTCCAGGTAATCCAAGACTTCTACTTATTTAACTTATTTTTGATCAGAATGTAATAGTTTTCAAATCAGCTTAATTATTTGTAATAAGTCAGAGATATAATGTCTGTATTAACATGTAAATATATATATATTCTATTTTAGATTGAAGTGATGTATGAGGATGAGCCTCTAAAGGACTACTACACATTAATGGACATTGCTTACATTTACACATGGAGAAGGGTAAGCAGGCTTTTAAATAATTTCTGGCAAATTTATTTTGCAATGCAAGTAGCAATTTAGTGATTTTCAAAATTACATTGCTTGTGATGGGTAAAGGGTTAATGCTTACAACCCACTTTTTGTTGTACTTTTGTCAGAATGGGCCACTACCTTTGAAATATCGAGTACGTCCCAACTGCAAAAAAATGAAGATCACTCACACACAGGATGGCTTGAGCAGTGCCAACCGCTCAGAAAGTGACTCTGCAAGCGACCAGGCAAACAGCCCAGCTGGAGCCCCATCTACATCCTCACCACTACCAAGTCCAAGCACACCCGTCCAGTCCGCTCATCCTCATTTCCCCCACATTTCCAACCCAGTCAATGGTTCCCCTATGGGAAGTCCAAATCGGCAATTTACGTTCGGCAACAAAATGCGGAAATCATCTCTGAATGGATCGTCTACTTCTTCAGGGTGATGGGGCTAAACCTGATGAAGCCAACTCCAGATTACCCAGCTATTTCCATGCCAGTGTCATTGTAGCCATTTTATTGTCATTATTCCTATTACACATGTAACTTTTAACATAGTGGAAGGTGGCACATTTCATCCAGTTGCTGGAGTAAATTTGGGAAAGATAGCCTAATTATGGCTCTAAGCTATGGGATTTGCAGAACATCCAAACAGTTCGCATAATAGACTGAATCTACTTTTCTATACGTATTTTTTACTTTGTTTTGTTTCCTCCTTCTTCGAAACAAATCCAGAGGTGTTTCTTGTATTTTAAGCGTGTGCTTTGTTTTAAACACATGATGAAGGCTTTAGTTTGCCTTTCTTGGCTAGTTAGGCCTACTAAACATTCCTGTTATATTCAGCTGGCATTTGACATTGTATCAAAGAAAATTATTATATATTCAATTCAGTTTAAACAGATTAGAGAAATTTAAGTTGTAGTTGTCGTGCCTATATAATTTTTACAGCAATGTAAAGTTTAAAGCACCGTGGGATTTATTCACGCCCTCCCCCAACCCCACATCAAGGTTATAACTTAGGCCCGTGTAGATAAGCTCACTTCAGTGTTCATTTGTCTTATTGTTTGATTGTATGAATAACTATTGTATTGTGACTGTTGCACAGTATAAAAAAAATAAACATTTTACACTTTCACTGGCTCTGTTTTTCTATATTTTAAAATATATATAACTATTATTGCTTCAAGTATAAATAATTAAATAAATCATAACAAAAAAAAATGGCTCCTTAGACTGGATCGCATAGTCAACGAGGCTCAGTGAGATATATTTGTAGAGATTTGTGTGTGATGTGCTCATGCAAATAAACTGTACATTTAAACTGAACCAGCGTATGGAAGTCGAACTGATTTAATTTGGCTCCGATGGCTTTATGTGATTATCGGGTTATTTATGGAAGAATGCAAATATGTTATAGAGCGCCCGCCTATGTCTCGCTAGGTGTGTTTTACTGTAGTCGATATACTGAATATGCATTATTTGAGTTTTCAGCATGCCGTGTAGCAGAGGTGTCAAGTAACGAAGTACAAATACTTCGTTACCTTACTTAAGTAGAAATTTTGGGTATCTATACTTTAC
>JAQQZT010000019.1:13364631-13378471 GCA_030068275.1 Clarias platycephalus | reverse complement strand
AAAAAGTAGAAGTACACAAAAAATCTACTCAATTACAGTAACGCGAGTAAATGTAATTCATTACTTTCCACCTCTGACTAAATGACTGCAAGGTGTGCGTGGCTGCAAAACAAGTCACTTGGCATTAAAGCCAAACCGATGGTCTCCTCGGTCCATAGAACATTGTTCCCGAAGCCTTGTGCTTTGTTCATATGCAGTTTTGCCTCAGCCATGCTATCATGTTCTCCTTGTAACCTTTCCAAACAAACTGTATTTGTTCAGTCTTCTTCTAATTGTGTTGTCATGAACTTTAACATTTTAAAAATTTAACATGTTTAACAACTTCATTTTTGTTCCTAGTTGTTCGGATCTACACTGAGAAACACGCTTATGCCACAGGAAAAGATATAAAATTTCTGGCAATTACTGAAGAGCCTGATCCACTTGAGTTTCACTGGCGTTTAGGGGACCAAACAGCAGTTAGAACTCCATCCAGGACATTCATAAAGAAATACCTCCAACCAAACAGGTATAGTGGAACTCTTTTTTATATGAGATGTATTGCATTTGAATATGGTGGTCTTTAAAGTGATGGTGTGATGATATATATGTGCACAATGCTAAACATGTTCATGTTAGTCCATACATTTCAGTAAGAATGGTAGAATTAACCACAAAATTCTGACTGATTAAGATTTTTTATTTAAACTGTTCCTTAATCTGCATTATTAAAACATTTTACTTAGCACTATTGTAAATAAGACTCTAAGTATTTAATTCTTTTCTGTTTTGTAGCTACCACGTTACAGTCAGTGTGTCCAGCAGTTATGGATCTGTTAACTCCGATGTTTATACTGTAGTGATTCAAAGAGCTGTGCATCTGAACAGATTGCTGTATACGCGTTCAGTGTTGTTGAACACATCAGTGCCTTTTAGCTGTAGGGTCAATGCAGGAACAGGCATTACTTATCTCTGGGATTTTGGAGATGGAACACGAAGAGTTGGACAGGACACTGAGCATCATGTGTATAACAGGTAAATGGCATGGTCGGATTTAAGAAGGAAAGTTTTTTGTATTATTATTTTAGAGAGAGGTTAAATAGTGTCAGATTATATCTCATTTAAATGGATGTAAATATTTATTTATTAATCTAACACTGTGTGATTTCAAACACTATAAATAGAAAGAAATTAGCGGCCATAACTTCACACTATTCTGCATATTTTTAATTACTGGTATTTTTAATTATTGGTGTTTCTAGTAAGAAAGATGCACAGCAATTTAGGAAGTATGGGTACCATAAATTGACCCTTGCTAGTTATTATTATTTTTTTTTTATAGCCCTGCTGTCCCTCCTTTATTCCAGTGAACTCTGATTATAACTGGTAATTCTATGGGATGCTATTAAACCTTTTATTCTGCAGGACAGGGGAATTTGTAGTAGAGGTGACCGTCTCCAACCTAGTGAGCTCAGGCTCTTTAAAAGGACATGTGTTTGTCGTTCTTGAGCCATGCCAACCTCCACCTGTAAAGTCCATGGGACCCAGCAAGATCCAGGTCAGAGATGCATCAAAGCAACCATAAAATGAGACAAAATTCCAGATGTCATTTAAGCTGCAGATTATACAATTTTAACATCTATTGAAATAGCTATATTTCTGACAGAGGACTTATTATTTTATTAGATATGGCGTTACCAGCCTGTAACACTTGGCGTGACGTATGAAGGACAGATCCAGTGCAACATCTCCAAAGGTCTCCAGTACAGCTGGACTCTATATGGACTGACTAGACTGCCGCTCCTAACCAGAAGCATCAAAACAAACCAACAACATCTGGAGCTTCCAGAGTACTTCCTTCATTATGGCACATATAAAGCTGTAGCTAAGGTAAAGTTTGTGTCTGTCTGTGAATATGGATATGAGTTACAAATATGTCTGGGCACATAATGTTACAATACTATTGTTATTAAGTGTTTAATTTTGAAATGGAGTGCAAGATTTTAAAAACATGATTTTTCTAATGGTTACATAAGCACTAAAGTGACTTTTCCTCCAGTATACGAATGGCACTAATGTGCTCAGTTTTGTGATTTCACACAAAAATTATATTGGTAACTAGAACCTTACACACTAAGTCAAATATGTTAATCTGGCTAGCTGGGTAGCTGTAAACAATGCTAGCATTGAACAAATGTGTTTAACTACTGTTTTATAAATGACAAAAAAAAAAGGGTGTTACAAAAATCTCATATTGGTCAACCTATAATAAATGCAAGCTAGTTGGGTAGTTGTGTGCCAACATAATTAACATTAGAGTATGATACAGTTGTGCAGGAACCACAAGCTATGTCAGTTAACAATTTCCTGATGTTGTTGGACAGATTTTTTGTTGGACTCTGAGTCAGTCTGGGCCTCACACACAGTCACATTTTCCACATTTGGGGTTTGGCTGATCTGTAATAGTGCAGTATTCTACAGTTAATTGAATAGAGAAGGAATAATGATATTTAAAATAGCACAAAATTATAATATGATAGCAGGTTGTACTATAAAAATCTAAACACTGACTTGTTGTACATTATTGGCAATTAAACAGGTCATGTCACACGCAATTATAATTATAAAAATGTTGTAACGTTAAGTAGGTGCAGTATTACATTCTAACCTGTGCTTTTGTCACTCCTAAGGTTCAGGTTGTAGGCAGCATTGTTTACAGCAACTACACTGTTCTGCTTGAGGTGTTGCCCAGTGCACCTGTGAGCATCATCAGTGGAGGAACAAGTGTGATTATCAACCGTCACAACAACTTTAGCATCACTGTGGATGGACGTAGGTCATATGACCCAGATTTTCCTGATAACATTATGAGGTAACAAACAATGAATGCGAATGAGAATGTTTGTACGTGTGTAGTGAATAGCTCTAGTTATGTAAACTTATTCTAGCTCTTTTTTATATTGGTGGTGTTTATTTCAGAGCTTTCAAATCAAAATTGCATACATAATACATTGCCTTCCATTGCTATGTATTATCCATTCACCAATACTCCAATTAATGGAAGATGATGTAAATTAACCATATTTTTACTTCAACTTAAAAATCTTTTTTTTTTTTTTTAACTAACTAAGTGCTAGCATATAAAACTTTTTTCAATTATAATTTTTTCTCCACAAAGTTACAGTTGGAAATGCAGGCCGGTTAACATGGACGAGACCTCCTGTTTCTCCAAGCATGTTCCTGCTTCCTCTCCATTGCTGATGTTTCCTGCAAGTGCACTGAATTCTAACTGTGATCTGTTCAAGTTGACACTTACTGTACAAAGTGGAGATCGATCCACTTCATCCGAGATGTTCATCACCATGAGATCCAAACCAACCAGGTGCACATGAATATATACTCAATTCTCCTCTGTTTAATTCAGCATGATGATGCAGATATGCAGTACATAGATAAGCAGTATAATAAAATGCTAGAAAATATACATACATATTTAGATGACAGGCTAGCTTATAAGCAAATAGTTTTTTGTTCAAATCAAAGTAAAAATCATTATAGGAACTTACTTCAAGTAAGTTGCTGGTGCTGCATAGTTATATATTATGTTAATAAAATTTGCTTAGGGATAAAAAAAAAAAAGAAAAAGTATGACTGATGGTAATCTATTCTACAGATTCCAAAAATCAACAAAATAATTATTAATAGTTGGCTTAAAACTCCTAAAAGGCTATCTCTGGACAGAGCAGGGAAAAATGCAGACAATATGAATTTTAGTAGAAAATGAATGGACAAATGTATTCTACCGAGAACAAAGGACTGTATTATACGTATATATCATTTCAAATATTTTTTAAAAATAGCTATAATTTTTCTTTAGCATCATTCATGTATATTGCAAAGAGTGCAGAGGAAATTCTGTCAACTGGAACGAGAGGATCTCTGTCACAGCTGCCTGTGAAAGCTGTGCTATAAATGTCACCTACTCCTGGATGCTTTATTTAGTAAATTCATCCAGCAAAAGTATACCACCTGGTAAGTATATTTTGATATTTTCGTATTTTTGTAAAGAATAAATCATATGATCTTTGGTGTAACTCCACTGCACTTATATTCTCTTATATTCTCCCTTAATTTATTCTTTACTCCAGTACCTTTTTGCAGCAGTTTGGACATAAGCTTACCTTCTAAACTGGAGGAGGACACACTTTTCTTTCAGCAGCCTGTAACTTCCGCTTCTCCATCCATCCTAAATCAGAATGAATCATCCAGTGGCAGTGGAATGAAGATCACACATAACAGCGTTGTCATTTGGCCCAGTTCGGGACAATCAGTGGAACACCACAATCCATCCCTTTTAGACTTGTTGTATGAGACATCAGGATCATCAGGTATGAAGCCGTACATCCATAAAGTATACATTGTGCTCTTATGTAGGTCTACACATTTAAATTATTCCCGTTATTTCTGTCTTCAGTAATGATTACATGCCAAAACAACATTTACTTCATAGATGGAAATATTAATGAATGTTTTTTAAAAAGCATCCAAATGTCATACTCTTGTGAAGCATATCATAAAACTATATGACATTTAAAGTACAAATTCTGTGTGACTAAATGTGTAACTGACAATTCATTCCAATGTTAATTAACAAAAATCCAGACAATCCAGACCTCTCAGTGTGAACAAACAAACCTTTTGGTTCGTGGTAGCTTAGAGGTTAAGGTGTTGGACTATTATTCAGATAATATGTTGGCATTGAGAATGGCAATTTATTCTGGAATTGAGGAACCAGGTTCAAACCTTAACACCACCAAGTTGTCCCTGCTCAGCTGCTCAGATGTATAAGAGATAAATGTAAGTCGATCTGGGTAAAGGCGTCTGCCAAATGCGGTAAATATAAAATAACTTGGGTCAAACATGCACAAAAAACACACTATTTCTAGAATCAAAATGCAAATTCAAAATTCAAATTAATACATAATAATGGCTCATATAGGCAAACAATTGCAATCCATGTCCTTTACTTAGGCTGTAAACTGGAAATAATTGTGAGAACAGAATTTAGGTAAGGGAGCCCCCTGGAGGCGGAATATATATAACTTGAGGAAAGATAATAATAATATCCCTTGATTTATGGTAAAAACTGACTCTGTATTTACATCTTAAAGTGGTGATCTAGTCATTTCTAGATCAAGACCCTCTGTTTGGTAAACCCCCTAACGGTGACTCATTTAAAATGAATATACAGTACACGCACTGCCAGTTGGACACACCGACTAATTCCATGGTCTTTATTGATTTGTGTTTCTTTATACATTGCGAAACAATATTTAAGGCATTCAAAATATCCAATAATCTCCTTTGAACAGTTGATATTGAGATGTGTCTGCTACTTATGCTCTGTACAGCCTTCATAACGGCTCTAATCTGAGGTGCTGTTTGTTAATTGGTGAATTTTGAGGCTGGTAACTCTAATTGAACTTCTCCTCTGCAGCGGAGGTAAGTTTTGGTTTTGCTTTCCTGGGAAGGTCTCCATGAGAACCAGTTTCATCATGGTGCTTTGCATGGTGATTGCAAATGCACTTGACAATACTGTTCTTAAGAACTATTGCAGAACAGCTGACCTTTATGTCTTAAAATAACAACTGACTGTTGTGGTTGTTCATTAATTATGTAATTCCATATGAGTTATTTAACAGTTTTGGGAAACTCCAGTATTGTTCTAGAATGTAGAAAATAAATAAAAAACCTTTGACTAGTGTGTTCAAACCTTTGATTGTCTCCACTTTAATGAACATTATGAAATCCAAATCGAGCAAGACTCAGAAACAGGAGATACATGATAACATTCTGAAACACAATGACAGCAGGACAAGGATAAATAGAACACCCTGAACATAAATAGAAAACATTACTAGAAACAAACACAAATCGGTTTATGGTGTGACAAGGGGCATGCATGTTGGTTGCTGGAAGTGCGATGCAGCACCTCCATGACACCTTCCTGACACATACCGCAGATATCAAAATAGAAAAAAAATAATATTGAAAAGATTGTCAAACAAAACAATAAGTGGACACCAATTTCAGTGAGGAGAACCAGTAGAATAAAACTTATAAGAGATACACACTCTTTTATCTAACCCCGACTTAATATATGTAGATTTGTCTGTACCTTGAATTTTAAAGAATCAATAAAAATCTGCCATATTTGTGCAACCTCTCAGCTTTCCCTCTTCACTCTAACTAAATCATATTTCTATCCTAGCAGCTGAAATGGGCTCAGGTGATGTGAATGAGATGGATTTTGACCTGTTTCACCTTCCTGCTGCTACCAAAGACAAAAAACCCCAAACAAAGGATTTTGCAGCTGAATATCCTGATGAGCACAGATATCTTGGTAGACAGATAGCTTCATCAATAACTTTTGCCATAATGTGTATTATAATTCACTGTTTTTTATTATTATTATTATTATTATTATTATTATTATTATTATTATAAAATGTAAGCTAGATAAAAACTGTAAGAGTCATTCTCTCTTCATTTTAGGCTTAGCCTAAAATAAAATAATGAAACTAAAATAAAATAACAAAATCCTCATACTCATTAACAGAACTGAGAACTCTTTGCTCAAGAGTTTCTTGCAATGGAAAACTTAAAGGACCTTCTTTACTTCTTAATGTTACAAAATGCTGACACCAGGGACAAAAATGCTAAAGAAATTATATATGCAATTATGTGTTTATGTAATTATGTGAATTTATGGTTACTCCATATTTCTGTTTTGTTTTAAAAACAACATTGTGTGTGTATGTGTGTGTGCGTGCACACATGTAACAGTAAGAATCATAAATAAAATATAAAATATGTAATATTATTAAAAAACTGTATAAGAGGTTCTCTAAGCAGGATCAGAAATATTTGATAACCGAGCTTGACTTTTATATTGTATTCTATGCAGATTATGAGGAACTTTATTCTGGAATTGAGGAAGCAGATTCAGGGGTTTCTGTAGGCCGACCGACTGGTACAAATCTGGTTTTGACTTACAAGCAGTAAAAATAACACAAAAGAACAACATGGCAACGTATTTAACATATTATTTTGTGTATTTAGGACCCCATGATTTAGATGATGTGATTTCTTATTCAAGCAAATATGACGGTGATAACCTGGTAGGTCCTGGCAGCCCTGGCCATGTGGTGACTGAGAAAACCCTGCTGGATCTTCACAGAGAGCGTATTCAGCCTGCACTCTTTGAGTCTTTCACCTCCACAGGTGATTAGCACAAATGTTTATACTTTTATTTACTCTTCTTTATTTGGTAGTTACTTTTATCTAGACATAATTCAAGTCAAATACTAAGCAGTTGATGCTTAAGGGCCTTGTGCAAGGGATACACAGTGGCCCTGATTGACTTGATTTATGATTTATTTGTCTTGGAAACATTTGGACTTGAGGACACTGTAGTATAATACAATGAGCAATAAGACATTATTTTCAGTAGGTTATGTTGGTAAAGTAACATTTATAGGAAAGAATATTTTACTTGGGACAATTTACTTGAGATCACATTAAAACATTTGAAGAACTATCAGTATGAGGTTATCCATCCATCCATCCATCCATCCATCCATCCATCCATCGATCCATCCATCCATCTAAGAACCTCTGTAGTCCAACAAAGGACCGTGGAGGCCAATACTCACCACCATATTTATGACACACTATGGGCATTTAGAAATGCCAGTTAGCCTAATCTGCATGTCTTTGGACTGTGGGAGGAAACCAGAGTACCCAAAGGGAAAGGGGAGAACATGCAAATTCCATGCACACCCAGAGGCAGGAATCAATTCCAAACTCTGGAGATGCAAGGTGACAGTGCTAACCTCTAAGCCACCGTGCCGCCATGACATGTTATGTCCATAATAGTATTGCTCAATTTGAGAAATAACAAAGTAATCAATCCACATAACCACATAGACCATACTTTCCTATATACTACCTCTACCTATAGAATTAGACTATAAACTAGGTTTCCTAATTAGATTTATTGCCATTTCATGCAGATTAGTGCTAAACTGGAGACTTAAATTAATGTGTGATTTGAATGTTTTAGGAATATCTTTGCCTGTTATCACATTTAAACCTATGATGCTAAAGCCAAAAAGCCTTTACCTGCTGGAGGTCTCTGCAAGTAAGTTCATCTCCACTAACTGTGGAGATATAAACGATCAGACATAAAAATAGAATTGGGAATACCTACAGCTTGTTAGAAAATGCTATAATTTTGAGGAATGTGTCCTCCAGGTTCTGAGCAGGTTCTTCAGGGAAGGACCCAATTTTTCTTCTCCACACACCCTGCTCCTGAGGGAATGGTGTGCCATGTGCAGCCCAGCTCAGGTTTTGAGCTCTACACACACTTCAGTGTCTTCTGTACATCAGGAAAAGAGGTTTGCAATGATTTTGGCTACCACTTACGTCTTTACCACTTGACATTTGAAATAGTGTGCAGATACTTATGTACAGTAATGTATTTGATAAACACACTTTACAACTACACTGAGTTGGGTAGCAGAATACTGCTGATGCAAAAGTATTGAACCATCTCTCATTCCTTCATATTAAATTAAATTTAATTAAATTAATGAAATAGGAACGTTTTACTCAACAGGCTGCAAGTGCCTAAAGATCCCATTTAAAAACTAGGAGTTTATGTAATAATCTCAGCAGCAACCTCATTTCCCCTCTCCTCTGTTCGAACCACTCAGCATCCAGCATAAACAGTATAGTAGCTCAGTAGCTGTTTTTTATTTTATTTTATTATTATTATTTTTAAATAAACATATATAGGGCTCAGTATTGTGCAGTATAATGCAACATTTTTTTCAGCACAAATTAGGCTGAATTTTAGTTCATTTTAACCAACTTTCCCAAATACGACAGAGCGAAAGGCAAAGAAATAGCACAATACTCATCTTTCAGTGGTTGTTTTTAGTCGTTTCAGTGACAAAAAAATAATTTGCTCATTTTGTGAGTTAAAAATTTTTGCAACTTCATTCCTATATTCTGGTAGTGGTAAAAGTCACCCTTTATAAAAGTAATGATAACTCACTTGACCAAAGCCCAAATACACAGCTTGGAGTCTGTAGCCTCCCAATTAACACACACCAGAAAGGCTTTTATATACGCACACATATTTGTTTGTTAATCGTAATTGACCTATGTTGATTTGCCATCACAAATCTGTGCCACTAGGGTTTTATGGGTTATTAATTCACGGACTGATCATGTGTCATAATCTGTACCTGTTTCCCACTTGTTTATGCCTTAAATTAGTTTTTAAGATTAAATGATTCATAGGTGACTGTGTGGCTTAACAAACAAAAAAACATTCCTCTGAAACTGCTGAGGCACAGGAACTCGACTGAATTTGAGAGCCAAAAACTTGCTAAAAATGAAAGACAAAAAAAAGTCCTTCTGGAAGCCTGGAGAAATATTCCTCGATGTACATTGAAATGACAAAAAGAAATATCTTTCTGGGTGACATTGTTAAGTAACAGCTAACGTTGCCTTCTCATTGTTCCAAGGTCCCCAGTTTCATCATGAGCTTGAGTGTATGGAGTCACATGTTTTCCTTTTGTATGCATGGGGTTTCCTAGGCTCTCACCTCCCAAAGCATGCTAATAGGAGAAATGGCTTTAAACCTTACTTGTGAATGATGGGAGTGTTCCATCTGGGGTTTCCAGGATATGGTCTAAATCCATATAATTTCTATGTAACATCACTGTGTCAGCTCAGTCTGTGTTTTGCTCCTGAATTCTCCTGATTAAAATAATACTTATTAGAGTACGTCTTCATTACATTAGTATGTTTGTCTTGAAGCTCTAGTACACCAAAAATATTGTCGAGGTCTCACTGTGTATTCTAAGATATAAAATAGATAACACAAACACAAACATGAAAAATTTATTTATTGATTGATTAATTGGTACAGAATAGTGTTGTTCCCCCTTACTGATGAAGAGTTACAATATCAGTACCGTCACACTCTAAATTATAAATTTCCTCTTGCATTTTATCATTTGAATTGAATGTGTTTATTATTCTCTCTATAGGATCTGTTGTACGAATACAGCTTCAGTGTGGGGAACTCAAGAGAAAAACTCCTGTATAAGGGCAGAGACTACCAGCACTATTTTTATCTTGCATCTGGAGATCCATATGATGATTACAAAGGTAGATTTGAAGAATTGTGAAAACTGTTAAACAATTCATGCTCACAGAAGCTGCGCTGTTCTTTTGTGACACAAATACACTGCTATCTAACAACCCTTGTATGTGTTGATACTGTATGTCTGATATGTGAGATTAAATAATATTTCACATTGTAATAATGTTCAATCACATGCTTGTGTAATGTTAAATGTTGATTTGCACCCAGTGTCTCAAAAAGTTCCTATATGTGTGTGTAATGCTATATGTAGAGGCATGGTAAGAGTAAAGTTGCATTTTATTTATAGAGATGTTTGCTTTGATTGTGTAAGATGCTCCACCTCTCAATATTGACTTGAATTCTTACTTCCACAGTCACCATCTACATTAAAATTAGTAACAGATTTGGAGCATCTACCAAGCCGTGTCCGGTGAACGTCAAAGTTTGGCCAAACTTCAATCCAGTACAGGAAATGTATGTTTTTCATCTGCCCGTTCTGATACCTTTCTATTGTGTCCAGCATTTACTTTTTCCTCTCATACAACTTGTGTTACTTTGGCATAGAAATGTAGCACAGCAAATGCCCTTTCTGCAGAAATAGTTATAGTTTATTTATTAGATTTAAAATAAAATGTCAAACTGGTTATATTTAAAAATCTTTTAATTAAACAATTAGTCCTTTTTTTGTCCAGGTTTACATATGGTCTGAGTAATCTTACCAACCTACTACAGATGAAGAACACCCAAGACATTATTAATTACATCTTTGTCATGACTGCAACGTTAAACCGCTTGAGTTTGGACCCAGAATCTCGTGTGAAACTACAGACACAAACACGGGCCGCTCTCATTTCAGTAATTTGTCAGCTAAACGCCACAAGCCAGGTATGTCCATTAAAAAAAAGTTTTTCAAGAATTCAATAATCCAAACTGCATTCAATTATAGTTTTGCATTTCACAGGAACTGTTGTTTGATATCCTTCACACTCTTGTAGAGCTTGTGAAAGTTTCCAATCAAGTAAGTACTGTATAGTATTTCATGTGTGTTTTTTCACATACAAGCATATCAATGTTTAGAACATTTGGGGTATTATACCACTTTACAGGTGATGTTTGACAGTGCAGTACTGGTGACAAAGTACTTTCAAAATCTAACCTCTCTTCATGAGCCCAATTTATTGGATGTGCGGGTGTTGAACGCTTTTATAAGGATCCTCTCGTACATTCTGGAACCTCAGATTCCTTCTTCAAGATTAACACTTGATGTTCTTCACATCACTACAGACTCAGTGTTGGTAAGTCAAAAATGACTGGAACATTCATATGGCTTACATTTACAACATTTGGCAGATGTCTTCACACAAAACACTTTGTAGTTTTTATCAAAATCATATAATCATAAATAATCATAAATCAGTACATACCACCTGTTAGTTAGTATTGAAGCATGTATTTCTTGCATCTCATGGGATGGTGGGGTGACTTATTCCAGGCTAGAGGCTTGACAAGAGTGTGGAGCAGACCTGGATGAGATAAGTGACTTCATGTACTGTAGGGAGAAGCTGGACTGATTTTTGGGTTGGTAGTCCAGGATCAGTGTTTTTAATTTCACTTGATAGAGGATGAGCAGCAATGTGTTGAGGGTCTTGCAGCTACATTATATGGTATATATGTAGACCCCCTTGGAGGGACTTATCTCCTATGATATTATTGCTTGAATGAAGAAACAAGTTTTGATGAAAAAGTTTCTGATTTCTGGACATTTTTGCTCAGTTGTAGGTACAATTTACCTTTTTAAAGATATTGAAAGTAATAGTATATATCATGCAATTATGATTTTTGTTAAGTAATAAAAAATATATATACAGTATATAGCACAAACATGCACTCACCAAATGCATAGTATAGATACTTTTTCCATTAAAGAATCCATTTTTTCTGTACAATCTATAAATATTGATTATAACTGCTTATAATCTCCAGGTTAAAAATTTATCATCTTTATTATTATATCTAATATCTCAATCTTTATTCTTTATTCTAGATGTATTTGTTGTCCAGCAGACAGCCTCAGTTCAGTGTGAACACCACATTCATAAAACTGACGGCATGGCAGAGTTGTGATTTTCAAATCACAGTAAAAAATGTTGATTTGACCACATTTTATCTTCCTCATTTGCCAATGATGGAGCATAAAAGCGGAGATTGTGATGAAAAATCCTGCATAATTACACAAATCATAAGCTATAGGCAGAATCCGTATCACTGGGCTAGGACTCCACAACAGGTACAATTTCAAGTTTAATTTCTAGTGTCTATTACTGCAGGTAATGGATAGAATTTATATTCCATACTTTTTCACAATTAGCTAAGTAACATGTACTTCTTGCGTTTACTGCCAATCACCGGACTTAAACAATAAAAGAGCTGGTGAATATTGTGATTTATAGATGAATAACAGCAGAGACATCATACGATTTTCTACTTTTAATTTGATTTGCAATGTATCAGTTTTTATCAGTTCAGCAGTATGTAGTATGATGCATTTTCATGCTCATAGGTGAATGGACATGTTGCTGATGTGAAACTTTTCAACTGCAGCACAAGAAGAGAAATCAAAATGAGGCACTTGTCCACTCCCTTCATCATTGAGTTCCCAAAGAAAGAAGAGACAAATGTATGCTTTTAAATTCTTTTATTTCATGGACAATGATAAAAGCCAATTTGTTCCAGCTTGTATTTAAACTTTCATAAATTGTATTTCACAATATTCTCCCTTCTACATATACTGTATAGTGGAATATACAATATTTGCTCTAGTGTTGCACTGAAGACTATGAGGCTCATGTATGAAACATGGATAATGGATGGATGTCTATCGCATTTAGAATCTTTCCTGTCAATATCTTCCTCATAGTATCTCTAGCCCTTTATTGTCAGGCTGGTAAACAGATATGGTTTAAAACATAGCGTTCCTGCTGAAAAATAGAGCTTAGACTGAGCGATTTACTGGCTGAGCTGGTCAAACTGGCAGGCCACAACAATAAGGTAATCTCAAACAATTATGGAGCAATGTAGTCACACAACAAGGAAACTGAAAAATAACTTATACAGTGGGTACGGAAAGTATTCAGACTCTTTTAAAATTTTCACTCTTTGTTATATTGCAGCCATTTGCTAAAATCATTTAAGTTTAGACTTTTTCTTCATTAATGTACACACAGCACCCGATTTTGACAGAAAAACACAGAATTGTTGACATTTTTGCAGATTTATTAAAAAAGAAAAAATGAAATATCACATGGGCCTAAGTATTCAGACCCTTTGCTCAGTATTTAGTAGAAGTACCCTTTTGATCTAATACAGCCATGAGTCTTTTTGAGAAAGATGCAACAAGTTTTTCACACCTGGATTTGGGAATCCTCTGCCAATCCTCCTTGCAGATCCTCTCCAGTTCTGTCAGGTTGGATGGTAAACGCTGGTGGACAGCCATTTTTAGGTCTCTCCAGAGATGCTCAATTGGGTTTAAGTCAGGGCTCTGGCTGGACAAGTCAAGAACAGACACAGAGTTGTTGTGAAGCCACTCCTTCGTTATTTTAGCTGTGTGCTTAGGGTCATTGTCTTGTTGGAAGGTAAACC
>JAQQZT010000019.1:13352496-13363104 GCA_030068275.1 Clarias platycephalus | reverse complement strand
TTTACCATAAACCTATGATAAAAATGATAGACCCTTCATTTCTTTGTAAGTGGGCAAACTTAGAAAATCTGTAGGGGTTGCGCTAATCCAGAGAGAGTAGTGGGATACTGCTGTTTCTGTGAATTTCTTTTTTTTACATGATTTTTGTATGGATCATTAAATTTTTATCATTTCTGTCCAAGAAGAGCACAGGTATAGAATTCACACTCTCACGCAGTAAAGTGAATACTCACCAGTTCAACATCACAGCCGAGCTCCTGAAAAAGGCTGTGCAGATTAGGGTGGAGTTCAGAAGGCCATCGAGACGTTCTTTCCCCATCTTGCTGCTCTTCAGGTTGAGAAAACTTGCTAATATATTATGTTTTACATTTATTAACAATTTGGAATAATATTGTCTTTACTTTATCACAGAATAAAGCAAAGACCAACACCCTCTTCTTACAATGTACGTAAAATCTATCATTGGAAAGGACAAGCGACTCAGATATTTCTGCCTCCTTCATCTCTGAAAGGTCTCTCTAATTTATCAAACATGCTGTGGATAAAGTACAGAATGTACATCAGAATGTCATTACTCACATATACTGAATTTTGGTTTTGGTTCACTTGAATTGCAGATGCAGGGATGGCATATCTGATGTTGCTTAATGCTGACTATGATAAAAGTGCTAAAAATAAATACATAGCAGATAAAGTGGACTACACACTGAGTATTGATTCAAGTCAATGTTTAGTTTGGGATGGTGTGAAAGATTGGAGATCTGATGAGTGTTCTGTCCTCGAGAGTTTTATATCAAATAAAGTCAATTGCAGGTCAGTTTTTTTTCTTAGTGCTATTAAAATATTCATGCATGCTTCTTCTCAAAATATTAATGCATGGAACTTGTGGGATATCAAAAGATTTGTTTAAGAAATTCGGATAATAATATGGAACTTATTTAATTTTTTATTATTTCATTTTATTCGTATTAGTATTTTACTACTGTATAACCAGCAGGTTTGTAGCTAAAACTGTGATCTGTTCTTTCTGTAATTAGTGTCCCTTACTTCACCCAACTCTTAACCAACCATGTTTTCCTTTTACTGTATCCTGCCTCACATGTAACTCACTTAAACTGAGACATCTGCCTCATATAAACTTTGTTTATGGTTTAATAATCTTTCAGTTACAAACAGCTGTCATCATTCGCTGTAGCACATCAGATGATCCAAAGCATCCCCAGTGTTTCAGACATCTCTGAGTACATAAGGTAATGCTTATGTGCTTGCATTTTTTTAAAATCACAATCCTTCATTGTGCTGTCTTGATCTGAACTGTGGTTACTTTTTCAGCCACAGTGCCAATCCGATGGTGTGTATCGTATTAGTGGTGTTGGTGTCGCTCTACGCTGTGCTGTTGGTGTTTTGTAACCATGCTGATGCTCAGTCGGAAAAGAATTCAGGGACCTTCCTTCTGCCAGACAACAATCCTTCAGACCACTTCTTCTATGCTGTTACTATTGACACGGACATCAGATCAAGGGCCAGAATGACAGCAAAGGTACTAACCAAAGCTTGTTCACTCATATGAAAATTAATTATATTCAACATTTCTCAAAATGTAGTTCCAAAACATTTACAAAACATTTTCTTTATTTCCAAATTTGGTCATTCCAATGATTAATTCCAGCTGCCTGTTTTTAACTATCATAAGACAGATACCAACTAAGGAGCGAGATGAGCAACTTGTGCTTTCTCTCAGGGTACATTTCCCAGTGCAAATAATGTCCTGTTTGTATGATTTTATACATCTTTTGCATAACTATCAAACAAATGATCCAGATTAATAACAATAAATGCAACACTGATCCACTGCAGTGTTCTAGCAGGCTACTGACTATTGCTCATGATGCACATTTTTAATCATCATTCTCTTTAATTGCAAGCAAAGTAAGCTGATTTTTGTTTTAATTAAAACACATTCAAACTATAGGCCTATGAAAACCCACTATCCTCGGGAAAAAAAGTGCTTTTTGTCTTTTTGTCTGTTGATCAATTTATGTTCATTTTATTTTTTTGTAAATCAAAAGTAGCACCCCTGCTAATGTGGTTTTGTTCATTTATATTTCTTCAAAAAGATATCCCATTTCATGATTTTTTCTCCAAAAAAGTGCTTTTTTTCTGCATAAAATGACTTAATACTAAAATTTACACTATATCTCCAAACATATGTGGATACCCGACCATCACATCCATATGTGGGCTTTACCCATTCTATTGCAACATAGTCTGAATTACACAGTTGTATATATGTATATGTTTAATATTGTAGATTATTATTACATTAAGAATTCTTCTGTACTGGAACTGAGGGGCCCAAACATATTCCACTGTGCCAATACCCCTGTGCATAAAGTGAGACATCAAGTGAGACATCAAGTGACCTGGAAAGAGCCCTGACCTTAACCCCATTGAACACCTTTGAAATGAACTGGAACAATAACTGCTCAGCAGGCCTCCTCACCCAGCATCAGTGCCTGACCTCAGTAATGTGCTTGTGGGAAAATGAACAAATCCCAGTTGCTAATATTACAAAATCTAGTGGAAAGTCTTCACGGAAGAATGGCAGATATATTATAACAGCAAAGGGAAATTTTAAATCTATCTAATCTAATTAGTCTAAAATCTAAACTAAATCTACCCTGGGATAATCAACAAGCAGAAATGGATATATTTGTCAGATTTGCACATATTTTTTCAATGCAGTGTATAAAGCAGCAGTTCTAAGAGGGACTCTACAATTTATTAAGCTGGAGTTATAATGGTTGAAATCACAATTCACCACTGAGTATCAATTAACCAATGAGTTTTTACTTCATTATTGGCTTTTATAGTTACTAGCTCATTTAACTTATAACTTGAACTGAATGGGTTTAATGTAAATTAATCTAAACTACAACATCTAAAAACAAACAGTCCTATTAAAATTAGACTTAAATAGTGATTGTTTTTCAGAAAGTTCAGAAAACTAAATTTGTACTGTATTTTTTTTTTTGTCAGGTTTATATAGTCCTGTATGGTGAGAATGGAGTATCTCAGACAAGAGAGCTCAGCAATCCAGACCATACACTCTTCACCTGCAATTCAAGGGCAACGTTTATCCTAAGGTAACAGCAAGACAGAATGTGATAGTACGGTAATATTTCAGCCTGAAATAAAATGTTCACCATATTTTCATAATCCCAAACCTAGCCAATTGTGATTTTGCTTTATCTGTCCTGTAGCTAACAAGAAATTGAGGCAGTTTGCAATATGACTTGAACTTTACCATTTGTATAATAAAAATTTCACCACTCATTTATGTCCAAGTTTAAATATTAAATAGCAGGATAGGTATGTATCTGTCAGTGCGTAAATGTACCATAAATAGAGCAATGAATACAATATGTATTTATAAGGAAGAGTTATACGAGTTTATATTTATACATGATTGTTCAATATACTGGAAACTCAAATACTGTTTGAAATGATTGTTTGATGATGTAATCATGTATTCATGCAATCGTGCAAATTGCACAGTGCTAACCTAACAGCTATATAGTTGCCCTTTTAATTACCCACATACATAAGCAAATCTAAACTATTAATAGCACATACGGAATAAGCTTCATTTGCCAGTTTGTCTGCTCATTTAATTCAGAAACCATATTTTATGTGATTTCTTAGCTCAGCTCGCAGTCTGGGCCAGATATGGCAAGTGCATGTGTGGCACGATGGTGGAGGTATGTCTCCCAGTTGGTTCCTGAATCATATAATAGTGAAGGATATAGTAGATGGATCAAGTTGGACTTTTCTAGCACAGTGCTGGTTGGCACTGGAAGAAGGAGATGGACAAGTGGAGCGAAAGCTGCCCGCTTTACACCAACAACTTACATTCACAGAGGTGGGTGCCTTGGATATGCATTAACATTTTTCTATATTTCGTATTACAACAATGGTCATATTACATCATAAATGTATCTGTATAAAATAACCCATAATATTAAAGCGGGTAAATTTGATATACAATGTAAGCAAATATATAAATAGAGTAAGCGTTGTAATTGCCCTCATGTGTGGGAATCCTGTAAATTACTTCTGGTGCAGCCAATAGACGTCATGCTATTCGTTAATTGTACTCTATCGTTGTGCAATTAAAGAGTTACATGACCACAGTGTGACTACACGTCTTCCTGTGAGGCTTATCAGTGTATTACTGTATGTCTCAGCACAGCACATTAAATCCATTCTTGAAAAGTGCTATGTTTAAATACCTATGTAAAAGGGATATTTCAGCCTTTTTTTTTATATAAAATAACAGAACACCAGTTTTTACTTTGTTGTTGTGGAGTCTTGTGTGTAGAATTATGAGGGGGAAAAGGATTTAAATTCATTTAACATGAGTGTAAAACATAAAACACAATAGAAAACTTAAAAGGACCTGAAGAATTTCTATCAGCACTGTATATTGTATATACACCAATCAGACAAATCATTAATACCACATAATATCAACACATTAACATTGATTATGAATTCCAGTAAATACCAGTAAACTGGTGACGGGATCATGGGCACCAGGGCTAGTCTGTCTGGTCCAATCCCTTAGAAAGTCCAATGTAGTACATCTCACCAAAAAGGTCCATGCAGGCCATGATGGCCATGCACAGAGCCAAACAGTCTGACCCCAGACTTAATCCCCAGATCCTACTCCCAATGCAATTAATTAAATTAATCACACTTTTAATTTCTATCCCCAAGTCTATCCCAAAATTACTTCAAATGTCAATGCTGGCCACACTAAGGTTTCATAACACCCAGTTCATTACAGCCTGCTGTGTATGGGGGATTCGTAGACAGAGAATGCAAGATTGCAAGGTTGTTGATTCGGACTCCAAATTCCCAGAGCTCAATCCAACCAAGCATCCCAGGGAGGCACTGGACAAATTAGTCAAATCCATGGCTGACCCACCCCGCAACCCCCAGCACCCAAATGATCCTCTTCCAACATCCTGGTGCCAAATAACACCACACAACCCCAGAGGTCTTGTGGAGCCATCACACGCACAGGCAGCACAAGTGTAACCCAAACACATTGAACGTAATATTTTGTGTTGTAATGTTATGGCTGACTGGTAAATGTGTGTGCATTGAAGGTCTTGAAGGCATTAAGTTTTCGCCACTGACTTTAACAAGTGAATCTATTTCATTCTGTCCAGTTGCTGTATCTGAATTTTACTGAATGCTTAGAGGACTTTCACCCATGGCTGTCCGTGTACACTCGTCCATCATACAGTACACATACACATGCTCAGCGCTTGAGTGTATGTTTCCTGCTGCTGCAGGCTTACATGTGTGCAAACAGCATACTCATATACGTTCAAGAAGACCAGGTAAGCACTTACATAAACTGGCCATCATGCTTTTTTTTTTCATGAAGACTCCATATTGACTTTACTCTGTGTTTTCATGATGTCAGTATTGGTTGGAGTTAGGCCTGATTGGTGTTTCACTGCTCTCAGTTTGGACGGGACTGTGTGCACTTATTCTATTGCCAGTAGTCGCTTTTGTGTCTTTTCTCTTCCACATCAGCAAGGTAATAAACTTGTTAATATCTTCTCATTAAAATGATACGACAGTTATGAGAACACCCAGAAAAAAATATATAAAGGTGGCCTAGTTAACATAACTATACAATAACATAACACCTCTTCTTGAGGATAAAACTCACTCACTCATCATCTATACCACTTTATCCAGGGTCGCAGGGGGCCTGGAGGCCATCCCAGGAGGCCCAGGGCATGAGGCGGGGTACACCCTAGACAGGGTGCCAATCCATTGCAGGGCACACACATACACATACACTCACTACGAGCAATTTGGGAATGCCAGTTAGCCTAATCTGCAGGTCTTTGGACTGTGGGAGGAAACCGGAGTACCTGGAGGAAACCCACCAAGCATGGGGAGAACATGCAAACTCCATGCACACAGAGACAGGAATCAAGCCTGGCTGAGAATCAAACCCAGACCCTGGAGGTGCAAGGCGACAGTGCTAACCACTACACCACCGTGCCGCCGAGGATAAAACTATACTATACTATTAATGTATTAGCCTACTGAAATCTTTTCAAAATCAGTGTGTATCCATATTCTTAAAAGTGAAAACTTGAAGAATCTTATATAGATATAAAAGATATAAATTTCAAAGTCTATGTTAATGAAATGAATGATTCATTATGTCTTTTTATTGGAATTACAGTATTGGAATGATGAATGATTGGAACTAAAACATGAATGATTTCAAGTTAACCTATTTTTACTAATTTCTTCAAATAATTTAAATAAATGATATTAATTTCTTATCCATTTTGTTATTCATTAGTTATATTATCATCTGTTATAAATTTAGGCAGCACTGTGGCTTAGTGGTTTGGTTTGTTGCCTTGAACCTCCAGCGTTGATGGCTTGAATCTTCCAGTAGGCTGTTTGGTGTGATTGAGTGCGTGCGTGTATGTGTGTGTGTGTGTTTGTGCCCTGTGATGGGTGGTCTCCCTATCAAGGGTAAACCCTGCCTTGAGTTCCCTGGGATTGGCTCTCGGCCTCTCAAGACCCCACACAGGAAAATCAGTTTTGATAATTTGATGAATGAATAAATGTTTTAACTTGATTTATTGTATAATATAAAACTTGTTATCCTCTTTTTTTCCCTTCCTACTGTAGACCAACAGAAATGGCAGCCATTCAGAGTATCAGTATAAAGTCAGAATGCCTTACATCTTCTCTGTAAACGGTATAGTCAAGCAACAGATCTTCCACATACAATAGTAGTGCTCTTTCCGTTCTTGCTCTGGGAGTGTAAAGTGTTAATAATAAATCCACAGATGACTGGGATACATTACAGTGCAGGGATAATCTTTCTGAGCTGAACGTTTCATGGAACAGAGTTTCACCAGGGGGGATAAAATGTCAGGTGAGATACAGTAAAATAGAAAAGAAGCATTGTTTAACTGAAATACCACAAATGAAGAAATTAATCCTTCACTTAAGATATTATTGTTGGCTTTACAGGATTTGAAAGCATGTCGTTTGGAGTCCATAGCCTGCAGCAAACCGAGAGAAAGCTTAGTACTGCAGAAACCAACTGACTCGATCTCTTGTATTGAAATTATTGAAGAAAATATTCCTGATGACAATGACAAATCACAGAGTGAACAATTTAAAAACACCCGAGCCAACCTCCAAGCTAGCTCCATTTCAGGTCTGTATGTTCATGGTACACTGAATATGCTCAAGTAAGAGCAGAGGAGGCAGTGTGGCTGGGATGGCAGGAGATCAGAGAAGCATTTTAAATGAGTATATTAGTGCATATGTATGGAGAAATCAATTTTTCAGGACGACAAATTTTAAAGAATGGTATATAAGTAGCGTTAAAAAATGCATATTGATAATGTTTATCATTAAATGTGATACAATATATATATATATATAGGCGGCACGGTGGTGTAGTGGTTAGCACTGTCGCCTTGCACCTCCAGAGTCCGGGTTCGATTCCCCGGCCAGGCTCGATTCCCGTCTCTGTGTGCATGGAGTTTGCATGTTCTCCCCGTGTTTGGTGGGTTTCCTCCGGTTTCCTCCCACAGTCCAAAGATATGCAGGTTAGGCTAATTGATAGGGATATCTCCTGTCTCCTGGGATAGGCTCCAGGTCCCCCGCAACCCTGAATATCGGATAAAGCGGTATAGAGAATGAATGAATATATATACTGTATATATATATATATAAATAAATGTACAGTCACATAGATGTAAGTTTTATGAAAAAGTAATGAAGTAAAATGATTAACTACTAATAAAAAGTGTTTATTATTTTTATCTGCTTTCAGTAAAGAACAGTGTTTCTAGAAGAAGCAGAACCATGCAAGCTGTATGTTACTATGGGACATGGACTCTGTGGCTGTGTTTGTCCATCACTTGTGTAATCATTGCTGGAATTCTGGGGCTGAAGTAAGTTTTTAAAGCTATACTCCAAGGTTTGTATATTCAATTAATCCGGGCAAAAAAGATTGACATGACAAAATCTGTTTACTGATAACACACATATATTGGAAGATATGAGACAGAAGTACAGTAATGTCCAAAAAGCTTGAGCCATCTTCATAATTTGCCTCCAAAGAGCCAAACCATCTTGTATTTTTAGTGTAATCTTGAGGAATAGCTCTCCAGGATTTCTGAAGGACTTTTTTGGCTGAATGGTTATTTATGGTATATTTAGGCACTTTGCAGCCTGTCACAATAAAATATTTATTCTCCTTCTCTTTAATTAATCTACATATGTTTATTTAATATGAAGAAATGAGAATTGTCTCAAGACATTGTGAACAGAAGGAAACTTAAAGATGCCAGCTGTTATCCTCTAAAAGGCCTGTTTATACACTGTGTTACAAATAATGAGAACACTTCCAAAAACATGAATTGACAAAAATAGCTTTTAATTAAACAGGTTTGTAACCTTTTCTCAGTACAAATAATATGATTCTTATTGTCCATGGGAATTGCTGTATGCTAAAGATATGGTGCACTGACATTATGATTAAATGTGCTGTGGGGTTCCTTTAATAAAAAAAAAAAGGCTATTATAAAATACTTTTCTTTACAGATTCAGCTCTACAAAGTGTCTCCTGTGGATTCACTCAGTATGTTTCTCTCTGCTCTTCTGTGCTTTTGTAGCACACCCAGCAATGGTAAATCTGACCATCATTTCCATTTCATGCTGCTGTATGACACTAAACCTCTTTTAATGAGTTATATATGAGCTTTTTAGCCATGTAGTACTATTTATTACTTACCAATTTGGTTTCATTGACAAAACTATTAGTGTAAATTTTTATTGCAGTACAGTTTCAGCAAATATTTTTAAATATAAATGATATGAATTTGTAAAGGTGACAACAACTTCTTTGGTCTCTGCTTTATAAATAACATTTTTAAACAAATTTTTTAATCGGGGTTAATCAAAGGGTTAAAATGTTTGTTCATATAATAACTTGATTAGTATTTTTTCATTTAATTATTATTATTAATTCATTAATAAAGTTTGACATGAACACATTAACTTTGGAAACTTAAAAAAAAAAAAAAACATTTAAAAAAATGCAAATATAAAATTGTTAATTTTGTCCCATATTCTTTTATCTAGTTGTAACAACATGAAAGAAATAATTAATAAATTTTCTAGCAAGTATTATCTAGCTATCTAGTTATCTGATTATGCACTGATAATGGAATGGTAATGACATGTTCTTTTGATTTAGATATTTATTGTTGCGATATTTGTAACTGTGCGACATGGAGACCAAGGCTATTTCTGCCAAACCTCAGCTATTGATGAGCCTGTCATAGATCTGCTAAGAAATAATGGACCAAATGGAGCCTGCATAAAGAAACAGTCCTTATATAACTCATATCATCAAACTGAGGAGTTCAGTGTGGATTTTGAAAAGGTATTTTTTATTATCAAATATTTATTGTCATCTTGCTTATGTGTATTAATGTTTGCACATTAATGCTTTTATATATATATATTGGACAATGAAACTGAAACACTGGCCAATTTAGTATTGGAGGTTTCATGGCTAAATTTGACCAGCCTGGTGGCCAATCTTCACTGACTGCACATTCCACCAGTAGAATGATGTGTGCAGAGTGTGGTTTAATTAGCAGAGTAATTTAGCACACAACATTATGGGTGACAGAGTTCAAAAGAGAACAAATTGTTGGTGTACGTCTCACTGGCGCATCTGTGACCAAAACAGAAAGTCATGTATCAAGAGCCACAGTATCCAGGGTAATGTTAGCATACCACTAAGAAGGACGAACCACATCCGACAGGAGTAACTGTGGACGCAAGAGGAAGCTGTCTGAAATGGATGTCCGGGTACTAACCCAAATTGTATCCAAAAAACATAAAACCACAGCTGCCCAACTCATTGCAGAATTAAATGTGCACCTCAACTCTTCTGTTTCCACCAAAACTGTTCGTCGGGAGCTCCACAGGGGCAATGTACATGGCCGGGCTGTTTTTCCCACATCCGGGAGAGTTGCAGTGTGAAGAAGGCCTAAAGAAGCGTACCACCCAGACTGTTGCATGCCCAGAGTGAAACATGGGGGTGGATCAATGATGGTTGGGACTGCAATATCATGGCATTCCCTAGACCCAATACTTGTGCTAGATGGGCGCGTCACTGCTAAGGACTACCGAACCATTCTGGAGGACCATGTGCAGCCAGAGGTTCAAAAATTGTGCCGTGTATCAGGATGATAATGCACCAACACACACAGCAAGACTGGTGACAGAGTGGTTTGATGAACATGAAAGTCATCTCCCATGGACTGCACAGTAGGTTTTGGAGGAGCGAGTGAGGAAACTTTTTCCTCCACCAGCATCATGTAGTGATCTGGCCACTCTTCTGCAAGAAGAATGGCTCAAAATTCCTCTAGCCACTGTGTAGGACTTTTATCTGTCATTCCCAAGACGAATTGATGCTGTATTGGCCGCAAAAGGAGGCCCTACACCATACTAATGAATTATTGT
>JAQQZT010000019.1:13323068-13345462 GCA_030068275.1 Clarias platycephalus | reverse complement strand
ACACACACACACACACACACACACACACACACACACACACACACCCACACACACACACACACACACACACACACACATCAATAAAATAATAAAGTTGTGCAGCTTGCTTGAATTTTTTTTTTTTTTTGCTTTTCAATTTCAGATAATTGGCATGATTTTTGTTTTTGCTTTCTCCTCCCTGGGGAACCTGGTCATTTTACCAAAATCAGTTTATTCTGTTATCATACATGGGTTCGGCATTGGAGAACTTGGAGATTTGCACAAACATCAAGCTTCTTGGATGCTTTGCTGTTACGGAGCCTTCATCTGCATTGTGTCTTTTGCAGTCAAAGCGATGGTACTGTATGTGTAGCAAGTTCACAGAAAGGATCCCTTATGAGAGGCACACATTAATACACACCAACACTTGAACTGTTGAACTGAATAGTTTTTTTCATTTGCCTTGATGTTTAACAGGTAACACTTTGTGTACTTTGTTCAGTCATGAAAAGTGCAAAATATAAAAGGAGAAAACATCATCCGACGGTCTCTGATCTCTGCACTTATATCTGGGATGTGGCTCTGTCACTCGTTGGCAAAGACAGGCAGAAATGGACTGTTCATACCAACAGAAATGTAAGGGACATTTATGCTTTAAACCTTTCTTTACAGGAGGTGTTTGTGCTTTTAGCTTAGAACTTTACAGAATACATAATGGAGTATTTATAAGACAATAAATACTTTTGTCTTAAATCCAGATATATGCTTAGTTTCAAGTATTTAATTATTTATTATTATGACTTTATTATTATGGTGATTGAGAATATAAATCATTACAAATCTGATTGTGTAAAGCATTACCATTTCTTTTTTTTCTTTTTTTTTTTTTTACAGAATTTTGTCCTGGAAGAGTTTGAGGATCTTGTCGATGAGCTCCTGCTTAAGCTCAATGTCATTTCTAGTACTGATGAAGACCAGGACACCTATGAGCACCAGATTCCACTCCATTCAGCATATGATTTCTGCTCAGAGGTAGAGATTATAACTACTCAACTATCTCTTTTTACTCCAGCTATTTATCTTTACTTTTCTTGCTGCTTCTACAGTACCTTCTTGAAACTGTTTAATCAGAAGGTGATGATTCATTTTCCATAACAGAAGCTTATAAGCTTATATATATATATTACTCATTTTAATATATTGACATTTCTGGTCACAGTTAATTCACTGTCTATCACAGATTTTACGACTAAGAATAGGCAGACATACTGTTTTACAACAACAACAACAAAAAAGTTAACATGGTGACATCTTTTGTAGGCCTGTTGATTTATTTATTATTAGGAATCTCTATTGTCTGCACTTTGCAATACTCAATAAGATTTATGGAGGGCTTTGTGTTCCTTATTAAGGTTACAAACTGTTTTAAGTGTTACTAATTTTAAGACAAACTTGTGAGGGAATATATATATATAATTATAGCTGCTAGAATGTAGGGCAGAACAGAAATCAATTGTCTCAATTTGTCTAATTGGTAATCCACATCCTTAATTTAAACTTTAACATTCTAATTTACAATGGGTTCATCTTTTTTAATTAAAGAAACATAATCATCTGCATCATCATACCATTGTTTTGGTATGACAGGATTAAAACACTTTGGGGTGTTTCATTGTGTGCTTCACATCAGGCCATGTTATTCTGCCCGTTTATTGCGTATTTTCCTTTAACTGTTAACTTATCATGTTTATTCTGTATGTATTCATATTTTAGATTGGTGGTGAAAACAGAATGGAGGAAATGAAAATCATGCCAAGTGTATGTTGTGATTTTTTATACCCTGATGAGGAAACCAATTTCAGGTAAATCTCTCCTTAGTTTAGATACACTTCAAATAAATGCAGTGATTTGTAGGTGTTTAAAGCACGTAACTTCTCAATGCTATGGTTGGACTTTATTCTCGAGAAAACTATATGACGAATGTACACATGTAAATAATGCCAGCTTTGTAAATATGTACTTGTTTTATTTCAAGGTCAATGCTTGAATTCGACACCCAGGAACATTTTAGAGAAAGTGGAGAAACAATCAGAGACACAGATCGAAAGGGTCAACTGAGAACCTCCATATCTCATGTAAAGATGTTAAAGGACTCTGGAACATCTCTATGCATACATCGAACCGTCAGAGCTCATACTGAAGGCAGTGAGATGCCAAATAGATTGCAATCATTTAAAATAACAAGGGAGGGCAATAACTTTGATTATAGAATACAGAATAAAGCTTTTACATCGCAACTCTCTATTGGGTTCATCTCTCCAACTGAGATGCTCACAAACCATCCATCTTGCAGAAAATCATTCAGTCATAAACTTGGTTTATATGAATCACATGTAGAAAAACAAGACAAACAGGCTGAAGGTGAAGATGTAAATATTCCAGGTCACTGTTGTTGAGGATTTTTATAGTTCTTCGAATCATGTCAGCTAGGACTTGATTTTGAGTGCAAAGATCACAATTTTATTAATTTATGAATTTTATTATTCTGAATGTAGAGTATACAAAATGTTCTCCATTCTTTTGATAAAGTTGATAAATGAACAAGATGTATTACATTATTTAGTTTTTTTTTATTGCACAAAAAATATTGTGCAAAGAATAACACTGAAATGGAGGAAAACAAAAAATGATGTATATTTTCTAACATTTTAAATAAGATGCTTTTTTTCTGTATAAGCTGGCTAGAAATTACAGTATGGATGCAATGATGCAGTAGTATAGTGTTGGCAAATCTAAACAATCCTCAGGTCCATGTTTGACTGCTAATACCTGTTTATTTTTTTAAATTTTTTTATAAAAAGCTAAATGTTTCCAGAAAATGAATATACATGTACTTAATTATAAGTATCAAACATTTAATCGTACACAATTGAGGATGAGCACATGTTGAGGATGTTGGGCCAGAAATGGCTGGTTTGAATATTTCATAAACTGGAAAACTCCCGGAAATTTCCCCAAAACAGACCCAAATATGGAGTGAGAAAAGGTTCTGTGCATGGAAATGACTTGTTAATAAGAGAATGCAGAGGAAAATGAACTGACAGGAAGCATATACAGTAGGTGCTCAAATATTCACTTTTTACAACTGAAGTAAATTACCTACACTGACCCAAAAAGAAAAAAAAAGTCCTGGTCTTAGTCCAATCTTCAGCTGTACAGTTTGGATGAGTCTGTGTCTGTGATAGCCACAGATTCCTGTGTGATGCGTTTCTGCTTACCACAAATGTAAAGAGATCTTATTTGAGTAATTTATATTTATATTAATATTAATTTATAGTTATATTATTTATACTTCCTTTCAACACAGACCAGTTTGGTTATTCTCCTCTGATTGTTCTTAACAACAAGGGTGTTTAAGTCTGCAGACTCTCAACACGAAAAATGTTTTTTTTCACTAAACTCTAGGGACTGATGTGTGAAACTGTCAGAGGAGCATCAGTTTCTAAAATACTCAAAGTAGTCCATCTGGTACAGAACTAAAATCCATGCCACAGTTTAAGTCACACAGATCATACCTTTTTTTTCTTCCATTATTATGTTTGATTCAAAGATTTAATTACAATTTATTTATACAGCGTTTTTAACAATGGCCATTGTCCCAAAGCAGTTTTACAGAATAAAAAGAAAACTAGGGAAATGAGTATGAAATGTGTGAGAAAATATGTATAGATCAAAATGGTCAGATTGTCCCTGATGAGCAAGCCAAGGGCAACGGTGGAATGGAAAAAAATGCCAGCTCAGGAGCGCCATTGTGTAGTGAGAGAGAGGGAGAGAAAGAGAGAGAGAGATGATGAAGAAGAAAGATAACAGTAAGATATGGTCACAGTCACATGTATATAAGGTGAATGTATATTTTGTGCAGAGTGCAAGCAGGAACTCTGGCAGGACTAACTTCTTCCTTTTTTTCCTTTTGGCTGCTCCAGTGCATGGAGTTTGTAAGTTCTCCCCATGCTTGGTCAGTTTCCTCTGGGTACCCACCCCGGTTTCCTCCCACAGTTCAAATCAGGCTAACTGTCGTGCCCAAATTGCTTGTAGTGTAGAATGAGCATGTGTGTGTGTGTATGTGTATGTGTGTGTGCGCGCCCTGTGATGGATTGGCACCCCAGATAGAGTGTGCCCTGCCTCATGCCCTAAGTTTCCTGGGATACTGTACATAGGTATAGATGATGAGTGAGTGATAACTGCATAAATGCCCAGGTGTGCAGGTATTCCTTATAAACTAGACAGACAAATATAAGCTTTAGGTTACTAATAATGTCATATAATGTTTTTGTTTTATAATGCATATGAGCTAATTTTATTTCAATTGTTATTTGATTACATTTAATGAATTGTACGGCTTTTTTTTTTTTTTTTTAATCTCATTCTATACTTAGCAACACGGATTCCTTCTCAATAAACTGTTACATTCTTTTACATAAAGTTTATTGTGTGTCGTTTTCGTCATCCAGTAGTTTGGGGTTTTACTCCACATTGATCCAATCCGAGCTCATAACGTACGTGCAGTGCGGTCTTGAGTGGCGACTTCTGATTGGAGGAGCCCAGCGGCCGTCAGCCAATCAGAGCGTGGCAAGTCAGACAAGTTTGAGTCACAGAGTGGAGCCGAGAAGCGAAGCGAAGGCATTTCAGATAGACGTGTTTAGAGGGAAAGTCGGAGGGCTTGCCTTACAAAACAATAGGGATTAGTTTATACTGCAAAAACCTCACAAAAACAAGCCTGCGCTTCCAGAAAAGTGCAGTGTGTCTGTGTGTGAGCTAGCTGGAAAGGTTTGAAGAGGAGGCAAGGCCCTGTGGAAGAGGCAGAGAGATGAAGAAGCTGGCGTTGCTGCTGATTGTGCTGCTCGGGTTAGCACACTTCATTACCATCAGCACAGGAGAGGAAGAGGGTGAGGAATAACTGGGAAAATCACTCAGTCTTACACCTTTACCATGCTGCATTCAAAGAGGCTTCTGATAGACAGCGTAGATGCATGTTGTTGTTGTTGTTGTTGTTGTTGTTATTATTATTATTAATGTACATCTTAATGAAGGTTTGGCATGAAGGTTCAGCTCAATTCTAAGTATCTGAGTATGAACAAGTATGATTAGAGATTTTGTTCTGATGCTCAGAGCAAGACGTACACTTCTATTATGGATTAAAAACGTGCATATATTTCAGTTCATAAAAAAAGTGCACTCTGCAGGAACCAGGGGACCAAAACTAATAAGCAGCATAACATTCCCCCCCCCTGAGATCCAGTTTGCAGCAAAGTGATTCACTTCACATTAAATTATACTGCAATACAGAACAATGCATCAGGTGCTAATCTTGCTTTTAGTCTTTATCTTTTTTTTCCTGTATGCAACAGTTTTTTTTTATGGGGTAATCATAACGTTTTTCCATGATTTCACTATCATATATTATGCAAAACCTGTGCTAGGTAAGGCAAGGCAGTTTTGTGTAGCACATTTCATACACAATGGTAATTCAAAGTGCTTTACATAAAAGAGAAGAAAATAATCATAAGATGAAATTGGAAAAAAAAAAAGATACAAACATTGTTTAATGTGAATTATATACATTAAAAATTAACTATTAATGCTTTCTTTCTATCTGGCATCGATTTCAAGACAGGATTGTACAAAATGCACAAGAGACTTTATGCTCACCTTGTATGTGCATGTACTTATACTGTTTTCTCACATGCTTTGCTCTCTGATTAAGTCTGTGGACAAACCCAAAGTGTCCTCAGGTCCCCCGAGGTCAGTTGCAAATCAGTCGTCACTGCTGAATAAAGTTGGCAGTTACCTAAGCAAGGGTAGCATTCTGCCAGCACATTGCGAGGATTTTGCTTTGATTTTGTGTGTGCTTTAAAGAAAAATTACTTCTGAAACTAGTAAGGAACTGAGCTCTGTTTTTCTAGATAGTTAATATGCTTATAGGTCCATTAGACAATAAGAGTGAGAGTTAAGTGTCACAGTGATTCTCAGATGTTTCAGTGATGCTAATTATTTAGTTATGCATCATAATAATTCATGGTATAATTCATAGTTTCATGGTAGTGATCTTGGATGGGGGAAAAAAAAGAAATTTCTATTGAAATGGATGTATGTAAAAAATAAAAATAAAAAAAGTAAAGTTTTAGGAGTGTTTAATTCCAATTAATTTGTAATTATTACAAGTGTGATTTTTCTGAAGTATGAAATATCTTCAGAAATCTGTTTCTAATTTATCAGTACCTAATGATATCTACAGTATATTTAATGTTTTTAGAACAAAAATTTCTAGAATCTTAAAAAGGAGGTAGTTGAATTATTTAATATCCACAATTCAGTAGAGTGTTTTACCTTGACATTTGTGGTTTCCAGTCAGTCTTAAGCCATCGTTATATCCATAATCCCTAATAGAAGTGTATTGAAGTGTACAGAACAAACATTACAGCATTGAAATTATATGATCATGTGTCCAGCCTCACTTAACAGAAGAAAAAAAAACCTGCTTGGCTAGCTAATGTCTTGCATGAATTTCAGGAGATGAACTGAGTAAAGACATTGACACTGACATTGAAGATGATGATGATGACGACGATGATGAGGACAGCACTGAAGTCAAAGAGGAAAACGGTGTATTGGTTCTTACTGATGCCAACTTTGACACGTTCATAGAGGACAAAGACACGGTGCTGGTGGAGTTCTATGCACCATGGTAATTTCCTGCAGTGAGCGGTTATATTGGTGCTTTATAACGTGCTTCACTGTGCAAACACCTGCTACTTTTTTTCCCCCTCTAACAGGTGTGGCCACTGCAAACAGTTTGCACCGGAGTATGAGAAAATCGCTCAGACACTAAAGGAAAACGATCCTCCGATCCCCGTCGCTAAAGTAGACGCCACTGTGGCTAGCGCACTCGCAAGTAAATTTGACGTGTCTGGATATCCTTCTATCAAAATTTTGAAAAAGGGAGAGGCCGTGGACTATGATGGAGAGCGAACTGAAAAAGGTGAGTGTTAAAAAAATTGAGTCGGTCATGAATTAATGCTGGCAGTAAGAACATTAGTATGTAATGTTATTGTCTCACTTAATCCTTATAATTCTAAACACTTAATCCTTATAATTTTAGATTCATATTTTAAATGCACAAAATGGCAGCAGTACAAATTTTTCTTTTTCTATGGTTGAGTGCAAATGTTTTGATTGCACAATACCACTTCTTTACCAATACTGATACTGAAACCATGAGTATCTACCCAGACCCATCTAATATTCTTTTACTTAAGCTTTTTTTTTTTTTTAACTGTTGCTCTTTACAGTTCAGCTCTTTCACACAAAAATCACTTGCCTTGTATATAAATATAATAAATTTTAACATTCCTTTTTTTTGTTTTTGTTTCAAAATTAATTAATTTTATTAATTACTCCGTTTATTTCTCTGTATAATCTCATGCTACACGAACGCACTTATACCAGCGTTACACTATTGCTTGGATACAAAAGTTCTCAGTATGCCAGAGCCGTGATTGGACTGCTTGCATCATATCTGAAATGCTGGCCTCCCAGGAACTCCTTTAATGCCCAAACATGTGGAAATGGCTTTGAGCACGCTCAGGACTGTACGGGGGTGTGGCAATAACTTGCAGCCAAGTTCCTGTAATGTGCAAGTAATATTGATGAATGAATATGCATAATTTTTTCTATTTTCAAGGTTCAGGCATTCCACTCGCTGAATATTCACCTCAGTGGGCTTTGAGCCACCTTAACTGGGGGATAGTACAGCCTTCCTTTGCCTTTGCACCATACAAATGTTTTACTGTGGCCAAGAGTGTCATCACCGTACTGTGCTTGAAGTCTTCTGTAAGAGTCAATCGGTTTTTACTCAATGAGAAAATCTCAAGTCCCAGTTTGACTTGAACACCCCCTTATATAAATATTTCCAGTTTTAAAAAGACATGTTTTTTAGATTTTTATTGGCTTGTTGGCCAGTTTAATTTGGATCCCTAAATTTTTTCTTTGTAGTTTAGAATTCAAATGTGTAAAGAAATAATGTATAATTGTGTATACATCCTGCAAAAAGTCAGCCTAAAGCACAATGATCAGAAGTGGAATACAAAAGAAGATATAAAGTCAATGCAGATGTTTTATACCATATGACAGTATTTGTATCTGATTCAGAAAGGAAAATGTAAACTTTTAAGCTGGTTAACAAACACTGTTCTAACATTCACCATTTGATCCACCACATTTTTGTCATTTTTGATCATAAAGTAGCGTTTGGGAAAGCGAACAACCTAAATGTCTCGTTTCTGTCTATCATATTAGTTTGTGTGCACATTTTTGCACTCATGTAGGTTTTTTTTTTTTTTTTTTGTGTCTGAAATCTCAAAGTGCTTTACATGGAAAGGTTTAAAATATGATTCAGCACTGTTGAGAAATCACTCAATAATTAAATAGTAAATTGTTCAAACTCTTCAAATTAAGAATTTAAAATCCAGGAACTAAACTGACTGTGTTTAATCTGTGTCTCATTATTCCAGCTATTGTCGAGCGGGTTAAAGAAGTAGCACAGCCAGACTGGAAACCTCCTCCAGAGGCCACACTGGTGCTGACGAAGGACAACTTTGATGATGTAGTTAATAATGCAGACATCATTCTGGTGGAGTTTTATGCGCCCTGGTTGGTACTTTACACAATATATATATATATATATATAAGACCATCTGTTGCACTGTCAATTTCAAGTGTTTAATTAGCACCCCCCCCTTCCCCCCCCATGAATAAACAGGTGTGGTCACTGTAAAAAACTCGCTCCTGAGTATGAAAAAGCTGCAAAGGAACTCGGCAATCGAACGCCTCCTATTCCACTGGCTAAAGTCGATGCCAATACAGAGACTGACATCGCCTCTCGGTTTGACGTAACGGGATACCCAACACTCAAAATCTTCAGGAAGGGGAAAGTGTTCGACTACAATGGACCAAGGGAGAAATTCGGTATTTCACATTGTTGACTTGTGATACTCTCGCATGCTGTATATGTATTTTATATGAGGTCACAACTTACTGGTGTGAAAAATGGTTTTGTCCAGGTATTGTTGATTACATGAGCGAACAAGCAGGCCCTCCATCCAAGCAGGTGCAGGCTGTGAAACAAATTCAGGAACTGGTGAAGGATGGGGATGATGCTGTGATTGTTGGTGTGTTCTCCAGTGAAGAGGATGCTGCCTATGAGGTCTATCAAGAAGCATGTAAGTATTGTAGGGACTGCACAGCTACCTTTTTTATTTATTTATTTATTTATTTTATTTTATTTTTTTTACTACATGACCAGCAGTAGTTAACTGTTCCATAGTTGCACCAAAAACTGATTAAGGACATTGCATAATTTTAACAGTTAAATACTAATGAACGACAGATTCAATTAAGTCATCAAGTCGAGGCTACACATCGTCAGCATCAATGATTTTTAGGCTACACTGTTTATAACACAAACAAAAATCGATGCAACATATGTGCTAAGTAACTGTTTTTGCAATAACAATTCATTCGAATAACTTTGTACCACATTACACTGTTTAAGGACCTGACAATTTCTAAAATCGACTCATTTGGTGATGTAAGCTTTAATTGCTGTTTCTGAAACTGAGAGCATGGAGCGAAAAAGCCTGTGTTCATCAACAGAGCACTCCTTATGAATGCTCAATGACCAGCATTACTTAAATGGAGGATGCTTTGTCTACTGCAGAGCCTGGGAAGTTTTGATAATGATCAATTGGTAATTGTGTCTGGAGCAATCTCTCCTAGCTAGTATGGACATGAGTGAGACTGGATAGTGGAAAAAGCTTATCCCAGTGTATAGTTACTTTAGTAACTGTAAAACTGGCCTTGTCTTGTCTAAAATATTTCCAAACTAACAAGTACAGTCATGGGGTGGGGGTTTGCATGGTCAAACCAATAAATACTCTCAGGGGACAAAAAGAACAACAGATTTCAACGTTTTATTGTTTGGAGATGGACTTGTAATTCTTCACCGATTTAATGATCAACAGTTGCATCTCTGAAATCAGGTCTAACATCATTTTTAGTTAGCAAGATGTAAACACACCACCCTGTCCGAGGTTTTGTTTTTATACAGGTGATTGCATTTCTTGATTAACTAATATCTTTTTCCAACTCCTCTGATTTCATTAGTATCACCTGCCTGCTAATTATTCTCTTAAATATTGTGGTTGCAGAAAAGTTTTCCCCACCTGGTTTCTGTATGTTGGTTTACTTTTTATATGGGAACAAATGACTAAAATAATTGTTGAGTTTATTAAGGTTATAGTAGTTTATAAGGACTTATGCCCTGATAAATAAAAATGTAGAATTGAAGGAGGATGAACCATTATGCATTTTTCGATTCTACATCTGACTAGTTCATCACAGCAGTGAGAACATAAATTTGGATATGGACTAATTAATTATTTATGAAGTGCTCAGTTTTTATGAAGTATCAAGTGTTGCCTGTTGTAATTTAAAGTTCCTTTAATAGTACATAGCTATCATTTGTATTCAGTATCAACATATGCATAATGAATAGCATCTGTCTTTCAAACTTTCACACTTATCAGTAAACTTTATTCACAGAAGTACTTTTTTCTGAGTCTAGATGTACAAATAATATAAAAAATTATTAATAATTAATTATTATTAAAATAATTATCTGAGGGGTAATTATAGCTGGAGCATTAACATACACACTTTGGGGGGAATTTGTTGTATATGGGACCTCTTTAAATTGGTCCAAAGTAGGTAGCAACTCTTAAAGGTTTACCTGACATGCACGCACTGAAGTGGAACTAAGGTTTAAAACAAGCGGAAAAAAAAGAATTTTTTATCATGATGCAAAGATAAAGGCATACCAGTATATGGAAAGTAAACTGTGTATGTATTTATTATTACATGAAGCAGATTTTTCCTTGCATACAGGAAAAAAAAAACCAAAAAAACCACCACCGTTGTTTTGTTGGGCTAAAAATAAGTTCAAAGCTCTTGCTGGAAATTGGCTTACCGTCATTAACCCTGCTACAGCAGCCTTACTTTGTCATTTTGATAAAAACCGACAAAATGTAGTTTCATTATAATCAGAATGCCACTACTCAGATCCTAGCATTTAATATACTGTTATAATGCTTTTACTGTAATGTCTATATGAGAATAGGGACTGGAGTTCGAGTACTTCATGTCACTTGCGCTACTATTAAAATTGAAAAGGAAATGCAGTAATCTGATAACTCTCAGTACCAGTAAGCTGTGCAACTCTACAAAAACCTGTCTGTTGACTGCATGGTCTGTGTTTAATATTTAGATTTTCACATCTGTCTGCATTTTATAAAAAACAAACGTTTTTTATTTTTTTTTTTTAAGTAAAATTTTTTTTATTTTATTTCTTACCTGATTTTAGGCAACATTCTTCGAGATGACTACAAATTTCGCCACACGTTTACTAACGAAATTGCCAAGTTCCTGAAGGCCTCACCTGGCCAAGTGGTCATGCTCCAGCCAGAGAAGTTCAGGTCGAAGTATGAACCTTCATCTCAGACCTTAACTATTAAAGTAAGTCCCAGGATATCTTTTAGAATTACAAATGAGGTGGGTGGTGGTAGTGATGATTGTAGAACAATTATAAGGAGAACTCTGGTCATTACAATCAGCAAAGCAGTGGAGTAGATCATGCAGATACAGGTCAAGAGCTTCAGTTAATGTACACATTAAATATCGAAGTGCTTTCGGAATCTTGGGATTTTTCTTTTTCCTACAACAATCTTTAGGATTTACACAAAATGGTATGCATGAATCATGTATGTATGAATGAATGACAAATCCAGTGAGGGTCACTTGTGCATTATTGAGAACATTGGCCAGATTAGTTTGAACTGACAGGAAGTCTATGGTAACTTACAAAATAAATAAGTAATACCATCTATAAATAATGCTTGTCTTTAGCTGCCTTTTTAAAAATGATGTACATTGGAGTACATGTCTAATCTATGAAATGCCATGTTTTAAGTTTATTTATTTTAAGTATATATGTTTTTTCCCCACCAAGGATTCCACAACTGCCACAAAAATTCAAGATTTCTTTAAGAAGCACACCCTGCCGTTAGTGGGACACAGAAAACAGAGCAATGCTGAGAAGCGTTACTCCAATCGTCCTCTAGTGGTTGTGTATTACGGTGTGGACTTCAGTTTTGATTACAGAGTGGGTATGTGATACATTTTCTTTTTTACAAATTCCAGCCAATATTTTAAGCCCTTGGTCTTAAACCCCCCAGCCACTGGATGCAGTGCTGGTCCCAAGCCTGGATAAAATGGGAGGGTTGCGTCAGGAAGGGCATCCGGCGTAAAACCTGTGCCAAGTTGTTGTGCGGACCGTATATTCCGCTGTGTCGACCCCATGCATGCCGGGAGCAACCGAAAGACCAACCACAACGGTCTTAAAACATTTTAGACCCAGTCTTTGGGCATGTGCATCCTAGTGTCCAAGTGTTTGCACACACAACATGCTGTACTGAATCGGATCATTCAGTGTGTACAAAATCCCATTGACTTGACTTGCCAACTCTTAAAAAAAAAAAAAAAAAAAAAAAAATTTGTACTTGTGGTTTTTTGAATCAGCAATTAACTTGCAAAAATTTGCTATTGGGAATTATTCTACAGCAGTGTTTCTGCCTTGTTTCATCCTTTTTTTTTTTTTTTTTTTTTTTCTGCTAGCAAAGTGCCAGCGTTGCATTTTTATGTTGTAATAATTGCGTATGACTTACAGTAATCACTATTATTAAAACGTAGCTTTTTTTTCTGCGCTCAGAAAAAAGAATGAACTCCTCCTGCCTAAAAGCCTGTCTAAGCCCTCCATCATTAGATGCATCTATAGAGATATTTTTTAACTGAGCATCAGGATGTGCTCATTTTTCTTTTTTAAGCAGTGTTTTAATGGTCTTGATTTTTTTTTGCAAACAGCCACACAGTACTGGAGGGGCAAAGTGTTGGAGGTGGCCAAGGACTTCCCAGAGTATACATTCGCCATCGCAGATGAGGAAGACTACGCTGATGAGCTGAAGAGCTTCGGGCTCAGCGAGAGCGGCGAGGAGGTGAACGTCGGCATTCTTGGGGAATCAGGGAAGAAGTATGCAATGGAGCCAGAGGAGTTTGACTCTGACGTGCTTCGGGAATTCGTTCTGGCCTTTAAAAAAGGTGAGTAAGGAGTTGCAGGATGTTGCTAGTCGGTGTGTTTATACATAAAACCCATGCAATGCTAGTACTGTGAAGGTATTTTGTTTTAAAGAGATCCTTGTTCCCATAGATATCAAAGAGGTTAATTTAGAGGTAGTGCTGTGACAAATGTTAGGGATGATTTTTGAAAAGTTGTAATTTTAAGATGGAAAGAACCTACACAAATCTAACATTTAAGAACTAATTTAATTACATTAGCACATAAGGTGTTTTTTGTTAAATAGAAATGTAACTACTACACTTCCAGTATTACATTTTAATACAAGCCCTTCATTCGTCCTTATTAGTGACCTAGATTTATCATTACTCTGTAACAGGCAAACTGAAGCCCATCGTCAAGTCACAACCCACTCCCAAAAACAACAAGGGACCTGTGAAGGTTGTCGTCGGGAAAACCTTTGATGAAATCGTTATGGATACGAAGAAGGACGTGCTGATCGAGTTCTACGCACCATGGTGTGGTCACTGCAAAAATCTAGAGCCTGAATACCTCGCTCTAGGAAAGAAATACAAAAATGAGAAGAACCTGGTGATCGCCAAAATGGATACCACGGCCAATGACGTGCCTCACGAGGCCTACAAAGTGGAAGGATTTCCTACGATATATTTTGCCCCCAGCAACAAGAAGCAGAATCCCATTAAATTTTCAGGTGGTGAAAGAAATGTGGAGAGTTTAAGCAAATTCTTAGAAGAACATGCAACAAAATTATCACAGAAGAAAGATGAACTCTAAAGGTTTTTAGAGAACTTTCAACCTGACCTGACGCGTGATAAAACACAGACCGCAGGTGTCTGACGTGGTTTTGCAGTAAGCATAGTTTCTGAAATCAGAAAGTTCTGTTCATTCCAAAGCACTGTTTGTTTATTAGATTTTCTTTTCAAAATCTTTTTAAATAAAAAAGGGAAACAAATGGCTGTCCTTCTTTTCAAGGTTGTGCACTTCTATCCATCAAGATGTATCTTAATAGGTTTTAGTTCTGAAACAAGCCTGACTTACTGGAGCAGCGTGTTGAATAAAATGAAGTGTTACCAGTCAAGTAGTGTGTTCATACATGCTACTGCAAATGAGAAGTTTAAATGAAATTTTTTTTATTACAAGTTCTCAGCTTACTGCTCACATGTCTGTAAAACATTACATATTTATTGAGTACCTTATTTTATAATTATTAGTCTGAAACCTTATTCATTCATTCATTCATTCATTCATCTTCTATAAGGCTTATCCTGTGTACAGGGTCATGGGCGGCCTGGAGCCCATCCCAGGAGACTTGTAAGATTTGCACAAGCCAGGGTATACCCTGGACAAGGTTGCCAGTCCATCACAGGGCTGTGCGCATGTACACAAGCATACACATGTATATTATGTGCAATTTGGAAATACCAGTTACCCTAATCTGCATGTCGAAAAGAAACTGGAGGAAACCACCAAGCATGGGGAGAAGATGCACGCAGACGCAAGATGGGAATAGAACCCTGATCCTGAGGGTGTAGGGCCACCGTGCTAACCACTACTGACCACTGCAGCCTGGGAACATCCCACAAGAGCTGCAGTTTTGGCGTTGCTCTGACTCCGTGATCTAGCAATTACAATTTTGCCCTTCTCACAGTACCTACAGGTTCAATATCGCTGGGTCATAGGTAGCCACGGCTTACTGATGCACATGGGGAGTGAAGGCTGGTCTGTGTATTACAATCCAGTAGAACGTCAGTGTAGTTCAAATTGATAAAGTTTAATGCTGGTCTCAATAAAAAAGTGTCAGAACACACAGTGCATCACTGTTTGTGAGTGGGGTATTAGGCAGGTGGTCATAATGATATGGCTGATCGGTGTGTGTGTGTGTGTGTGTGTGTGTATGTGGTGTGTGAAATGTATACACAGTATATAAACCTCAATGTAGTGATGTACATTGTTAAATAAAATAACACCGACCAAGGGGGAACCCACTTCCGGCAGCAGAATGACGTCGACACCGCGTTGTAGCTCTGCCTGTTACGTCAGGAGAAGGGGCGGAGCCTAACATACCGGATGAACCCAAGTTCAAAGAGTCTAAAGGCTACGAGGCATGCTTAACTGGCATGTTTATATTGACGCTAAGACCCCAAAAATGAAAAGAATGCGTTTCACATTACATCAACACGTCAAGAAGACATTACGACTTATAATTTCTGAAGAAGCAAAACCGGTCATTTGATTTGCATAAACATAGCGATAAAAAAGGCTTCGAAGGCGCTTTAGTGCCATACTTTGCTTGACAATTATAAATGAACACAAATAAGGTCAAACCGGTCGTGTAAGGGTTGCGTTTATTTATACACACAAACTGTGTTCTTTCAAAAACCCAAGAACAAAGGAGAACTTCTCCACATGTCCCTCATTCTGGGCCTCTCACGCAGAGCAGCGTCTGATTGGACTTTTCTAATGCATGATCTGGCCTATCAGAATGTCTGATATTAAGCATCGTAAATGTGGGACGCTGTGATTGGTCCGTTTGTTTTGGCGCTCGTTGATTCTGCAGCGCCCCAAAATGGGCGGGGTTTAGAGAGAGCGGAGAGAAAGCGGGTTTGAATAGTTACAGCAACGGAAATATTTAGATTTATAAAACAGTTTCATTTTACGTCAGAATCAATTCCGTGATTTAAAGTACATTTTGAGGGACCTTGAGAGGCGCGGAGCTTGGAGAGGAAACCGGGCTGAGAGGCGCTTTTCTTGGCTTTGTTTAGCGAGGTTGCCGGTATTGGAGGTGAAGCGACCCCCCTTTCAGTGTTCATAGCTTAGTTAGCCGAGTTAGCTTAGCTTAGCTTAGCCGCCTGCTAATTCCCCCCCTGCGGCTTGGTTTCCAGTCTGAACCCTGAATATCTGAGTGTTTCATGTGGACTGGACTTCTGAAGGTAAGACAAACACGCGGAAGCCCGTGTTGTTACAGCTGTAGCAGCTAAATCAGGTTAGCCAGGTAACCTTAGTGAAGTAGTTACAGGCTAGTCAGCTATTAAAATCATAATAAAATCATACTCTAAATTAGAGTAAATATGCGTGACAAGTTCTTAATAATCTGGGTTTGAGGTAATTAGCGATTAAACTTGTGACTACACGAGCAGTCAAGAGTCAAGGTTATGAAGGAGCACTTCACAGGAACATCTGAGTTAATGCTGGAGTTTGGCATTAAGGAGGAAGAAACTGACTGAAGAACTGGTTAAAGCTGAAATCCCCCCCCCACTTTTTTTTTTTTTTTGGATTTCTAGTTCTTCTTTTAAAATGACACCTTATGAGCATAAATCTCAATCTTTGATCGCGATGTTTGATTAATGCTTAACTTTCTAATCATTTCATATCCACTGACATTAATTGCACATAGCTGATTTGCCTGACATTAGTTTTTGCCCTTGACGTTTCCTGGAAATCAAAGTGAACAGCTTATCCCATTATGTTGCAGGATTTGCCATGGGTGATGTGCCCCAAAGCTTTTGGGGTAGTTTTGTTTCAGCAAACAGCAAACTGGCTCCTAGTTTGCTCCCAATAAAACAGGGAATGCTATCTGGCAGACAGCAGGCAATATCGTACAAAAACAGTATCGTCAGTGGGAACCTCTTTTATTTATATATGTATATAATTTTTTTTTTCTCCCAAAGGTGCAAATTTCTTTCAAGTTTTACAATTAGGGAACATAACAATTTAGGGAACTCCAGTGCAGTTACAGTATATTGATTGTCAAGCACCTAAACACATCTTTATTTATTGTGGGTTTTTATATTCATACACGCTATGTACAGTACATACACCCAAAGTCAGCCAAAAATGCATACACACTCCAGGAGTTATATATATATAAATATGAATAACAGCACACGCTGAAATGGAAGGTCTCTGAATATATGTGGTAGTCGTGTATGTAGACCGAATACAAGTATGTTGAACACTTTTGAATGCATCTAAAGTGGTGATATGCTTTCCTCCTTTTGTGCAGTGATCTTTCTGAGCCGATTTTAGTAGACTACTGATTTAAAATGACCCCAAAGTTGTTTTGGAAAAAAAACAAAGTCCAGTGGTTTTAGATCTGGTCCTATTTTATTTTATTTTATTTTTATGTTCAAGGGATTAAAATTAACGATGCACTGGTGCTCAGGTAAGGAATAAAAAAAAAACTTGTGTGCTGTTCTATCATACTGTCAAAATACATGAAACCAGTTAGTTTCAATTATGACTTGTCCTGTAACTGCTATAAACCATACATGTCACGTTCCCTTGAAGTTAAAAAGACAGCGGAAAAATGCAGCTTGATGCAGAGAAACTGTAAAATGCAGTTTGTAAAAGAGCCTGCCTTCCTGAAGTTTGAAAATAAAACCCTTAAACAGATTTACATCTGTTACAAAGAGCTGGCACTGGAGACTTTTCTTTGAAACATCTCCTTATAGAAAGTTGCATTTTTAAATATATATATTTATTCTATATGTCTTAAATTCTTAATTCTTTTTTAAAATACTGTTGTCAATCATGAGATCTAGAAGTTCCTGTGGATAAATCGTTACTATAAAAACAATAACGTATCAGAATGTGGACATTTATATAAACCTGTCATTTGCTTCGACAGTCAGCACTACTTCCAGAGTTGCTGTTGTAGAAAATTAAACAACATCTAGCTGTTTAATTTGAGAAATCAGCAATGCTGTGGTATAAACAACATGCACAAAATTGCAGAGGCCAAATTGTTCCCAGCCTTTTGTTCCATTTTTAAGGAATCTTTCGGTTGTGCATACGGACAGCCAGACATAATTTATTTTTTTTAAATATGCAGTAGTCCTGGTACTGAAATGTATTGTCCTGTTTAGAAGGCAGCATTGGGATGTTTTTAAAGCTGCCTTCTTTTGAGGGGGAAAAAAATATGTATGCTTGGGAGAAGTCAGTCCCATAAATCTGTTCACGAATAACAGGTTCTGTTAATGTTGCAGAAAAACATGTCACAACGAAAAAGTTCGCTTTAACTTTTAGTTCTAACTTGTCAGTACCAATGCTGCAGAAGTCTGAGTGATGTGATTAAGCTCGATGAACTTGTCCATAATGTTGTACTTGTGAACTTGCTCTCATTACTTCACACTTAGTCAGCGTCTTTCACGTCTCGTCTGCATATCGGTCAGATATGAACAGCTTGTTATTGCAAAGAGATGTTCTTGGTTACAGTTTTCCCTAAACCAGGTGCTTGTTTCTGTAGGGAAACCATGGGCTTGACCGGGAAGAAATCGGAGAAAGGCCCAGTGTGCTGGAGGAAGAGAGTGAAGTCTGAGTACATGCGCTTACGCCAGCTGAAGCGCTTTAGAAGAGCAGACGAAGTGAAGGTAGGATTCCCATAGAATGACTTCAATCAACTGTTATAGCTATTTAATTAAAATTAACATTTTAATTAAAATACATCTGTGGAAATGCATGTTGTGTAGGGATGTTGGAATACATTTAGCTGTTTTTATAATATTGCTTGAATAATTAAAAAAAAAAATTCCATGGGGTCTAATTTTGTTTCAGGAAGGGGTCCATCCCTAGTTGCTTTTTGTGAATTTATTTATTAAATTGTTTTTAAACAGTAAAGTGGCCAAATAGTGTAGTAAACGTGTCAAACCTTCTAAATAAATGGCCTGAAAAGACACATCTGGAAACTGTTTAGGTTGTGATTTATGATTTGCAATTCAAGCTGGAATCAAAGTGAATGGTGACAAGGCAGCCCTTCAATACACTTTCTACTTATCAGAAATGTAAAGCAGTATGAGTCATTCTACTTTATATTCAAGGCTCATGTTCAGGGTGATGAGAACATGGGTAATGATGTAAAAGTGCTGAAACTGAGCTTTTTATCCGACCCTACAGAGCATGTTCAACTCCAACAGACAGAAGATTATCGAGCGCACCGACATTCTCAATCAGGAGTGGAAACTGCGGCGGATTCAGCCAGTCCACATCATGACACCCGTGAGCTCGTTACGTGGAACAAGAGAGGTTTGCACTGATCATCTTTTTCAGCAAATGTTTCAAGGGTAACCTTGCGAGATTGCAGTGTTAAAAATTGGATGTGATTCCTGTTTTTTTTTTTATTATTATTATTATTTTTTTTAGTGCACCGTAGATAGTGGCTTTGCGGAATTCTCCAGACAAGTAATTCCCCTTAAAACCCTGAATGCTGTAGCTTCTGTTCCTGTGATGTATTCCTGGTCACCGCTCCAACAAAATTTTATGGTAAAGCACATAATTAGCAAAGAATCTCTATAATGGAAACCATGTGTGGCCTAATCAGGGTTCTTTATTATAGGTTGAAGATGAGACGGTTTTGCACAACATCCCGTATATGGGAGACGAGATCCTGGACCAGGATGGCACTTTTATTGAAGAGCTCATCAAGAATTATGATGGCAAAGTTCACGGAGATAGAGGTCAGAGATCTCTCCCTTGCAATATTTTTCTCATTTCCTTTTTGCCTTTAGGTGTGTAAATGCTTTTACTTTCACTATTAATCATAGCTCTATTTCTGCTATTGATTTTTTATTATTATAATTTTTTTTTAAATACGATGGAACTTTGATTTCTTTTTTTATTTATACATTTTTTTGTTTTTACACTACATTTCTTCCTTGTTTTCTTTGCTTGATGCAGGCCAGTTCATCCCCAATAATGGCAGCAGACTTTATCCCAGAAAGCCCGAACCCAATTGTCAAAACTGGGAATTCTGTACACAGAGACCTAATAAAATGTTGCTCTGTGGAATGGCATTTTGGGGTAAAGTCTAATTTTTACCATGTACCGCTATAATTTGGGGATGACCGTAAGCTTTACGATGCATATTCAACATATTCCACGCAAATCAACATATTTATATAATCAGTTCAGTCAACACACCTTTTCTAGCTCTAGTCTCTTGTTTAGATAGAAAACATTGGTACTATAATGGCCAGAATTCAGCTGCCAGGATTTCTCCATATTGTAACCCCTCAAATTATTTATGCCTTTTTTATTTTATTTTATTTATTTATTTATTTTTATACAGAATGTGGTTTTATAAACGATGAGATCTTCGTGGAGTTGGTGAATGCTCTCAATCAATATAATGACAATGAAGATGATGACGACGAAGATGACCAACATGATTACAAACTAGACAACTGTGACCCAAAGGATATTGCTGAAGACTCCCGCAAGGACCAGCTTCTTAACTCTGAAAGTAGGAGTTGACTATTTTTTTTTTTTCCTCCCCCTCCCATATGAATTTGTGTTTAGAGCTTTCATTTTGTTTTCGCTTTTCAGAACTTTGTCAAATATACTGGTGTATTTCAGTGATGCAGGACGTATGTTACATTTGCTTAAGCTAATTTTACAGTGTTTAAAAGGCATAGTTTTCAGGCTTGACAGTGAGTAAGTCCAGACTTGTACCAATGGCTTCATTTCAGGAAATATGTGACCCTGTCTGTGAAAACCCAGCTAAAGTAACTTTTTTGATTCTCTGTTTTCTGCATATCATCATTCTGCATATGATTTTAGGTAGAAAACTTTGAATCTCAAAAAAATGACTTGAGCTGGGTTTTCACAGACAGGGTCACATATGGTGCTGATTTTCAACCAAACTAAACACTTAACATGGTAAAGACTAAATAAGACTACACCAATAGGTGGTACTGGTTTTTAAAGGCTGTACAATTATTTATACATTTATGACTCATAATATGATGGATCTAACTTTTCGAAAAAATATTTTTCTATTCCTAAGCAAACCGTAATTAGATGCATACTCATTATACTTAAAGTTTATTACCAGAGAATACAGTGGTAGCGAAGTGCATTCAGTGTCCTGTTTATGCTGTTTTCACACTCTCGTTGTATGCTCAGAAACGTGTATAATCTGGTATTACTGCTGTCCTAGGTCAGAGCAATGACTTTCCAAAAAAGTTCCCCACTGAAAAAATCTTTGATGCCATCTCCTCAATGTTCCCTGATAAAGGATCACCAGAAGAACTCAAAGAAAAGTAAGTCATCAAAGAAAAGTACCGCATAGTTTTGTTCACCGAGCATAAATATTTCCTGTTAGTTTAGTTTAAAGTGGTTCATTATGAACGTCTTGAGACATCACTATAATGTAAAATAGCAACTTACAGTCTTTAATATGACGTCTGGTAATGAAAGGTGAATGTGGTAATCAGTTTACCTAAAATCTTACAGCTTGTGGTTTGTGAATGTTTTGTTTCTTTTTTTCTGGGCGTATGTGGTGAAGTATGGCCAGTAGTTTTCTTTAAAATGGTTTTCAGTGTTTCCCCTAGAAATTGTTTTCAGGCACGGTGGCAAGAGGATGATAGAGATTTTGTGCGCATACATCTTAATTATTTGTTATTTATGCCTCACACAACAAAACCTTTGGTTGATAAATTCCATTTAAGTTAAAGGTCATTTAAAACAAGGGGAGAATTAATAAGCTGTTCTTATTGCAGTTTAATCTACTGATCTACTTCACAATCAAAGAAGTTAGAACAATCGTTAAGAACAGTAATTCTAAAAAGGTTATATAAGGTTTATGGCGTTATTTTAATCTTCTTTTAGATTTTTTTTTTTCAAGTAAACAGGAAATCTGATCTCATCACATCAGGCCTCAATACAGTGTCACATCTAGCCAGCTTGTTCAAATATCAAATGCAAATCAATGAATGAGGCTTTTAAACTCATCTTAACATGTCTTTTACAACTGTTAAAAACCTACCATGGGCAATAAGAAAAATGCAGCAAACAAAACTGCAGTTATTCTCACTGCTATTATAGTCACATAAGAGCAGAAAATACAATTTACTGTATTTGAGGTGAACTGCATTTTTATATTTTTACTTTTTTGACAACTCGGCCATGGAGTTGTACCAGACTCCACCGGACTGATGGAGAGAGACGGAAAGGCTAAATGTAAAGCTCTGCCCACTAAGAACAGTGATTGGTTCATTTAGCACACAAAACAAATCATTATGAACATGGTCGCTCTTACTTTCTCTATTGCTCTGTTTCTGTCCTGTCTCGCTCTCTCTGTCTTGTTTGCTCGCTCGTTCTCAAAACATTGATTTCCAGGATATTATATGATTGGCGGGTATCAGGGAGTTACATG
>JAQQZT010000019.1:13275352-13289291 GCA_030068275.1 Clarias platycephalus | reverse complement strand
TTTTAGGAAAATATGACGAAAATATCGCAGCTCACATTTAGCTTCATTATAAGGTCATGTGTTTGACATTATAATGTTTGTTTGAATATTTATTGGTAAGTCGTTACGATCTGCTTTAAAAAAAAAAAAAAAAACAACAACAACATTGTCTCAGTTTCCTAAATTATAAGCTAGCCAGAAGCCTAGCTTGCTAACTGGCTAACTATCAAATTACATTCTCTTGACCAGCGAACCTCTCACAGCTACTAATATTAATAACATCTAGAGTACAATGACCATAGTGACAGGTTTATTAGAAGCAACGTGTTAAATAATAATAACAACAATATTTGTGTATAGCTATTAGACACAAGTAGGTCAGTTGAAACACGCTAGGCTAACTAATACGTAGTTAGTGATTATGTCGCTAAAGACGGCCTCGTATTCAATGCGTCACCGCAAAGCTCGACTACCGAACACGCGGCGTGTTTCAGACGTGATTACCTGTAGAAACATTATGATCCAGGTTTGCATTGACAATTTAACAGATCATTTAAATATGATAAACCTTACCATAGTCCAAGGAGTTCAGTTAGCTCCACTTAGCTCCTCTGCCGCCCTTTAGCTTGTGAGGCAGCCAGCTCAACTCAGAAACACACACACACACACACACACACACACACACTCACTCCCCTAGTGTCCATATCCTTACACCTGGAAATCTTACAATCACACGGTAAAGTGTTTTAGAGTTTAACAGGAACTTTTTGGTCTATGCTTGAGAGTTTGTGGGTTTGCATTTTTTTTGTAGCCATAGTAGATTTTTTGGCTTCATTCACAAGAAATTTTCTCAAGTCCCGGTTTGACTTGAACACCCCTCAAATATTATTTCCCCCTTTTATAATATATGTATACGACCTGTTTGGATGAGTTTGTAGATTTGTGGGGAAAAAAGGATATAGCATTTCACTCACTCGCTCATCATCTATACTGCTTTATCCTGTATTAAGGGTCGCCGGGGGCTTGGAGCCTAACCCAGGAGACTTTGGGCACGAGGAGTGGTACACCCTGGACAGGGTGCCAATCTATTGCAGGGCAATCACACATTCAGTACATTCACACACTACGGGCAATTTGAGAACACCAAAGGTCTGCAGGGAATCAAACCCAGACCCTGGACCCTATATGGATATGAATTAAGTTATGTCCGATGTTCTGTAAACTAGCAACACAGGGAGGCAGGTTAAATATAAGTGTTACTGTATACTATTATATATACTGTTCCCAAATTGTCTGTAGTGTGTGAATGAGTGTATGTGTATGTGCTGTGCGATGGATTGGCACACTGCCCAGGGTTGTACTATACCCGAAAGTCTCCTGGGATAGGGTCCAGGACCCCGTGATCCTGTATAAAGCGTTGTAGACGATGAGTGAGTGAGTGAGTTATTCAATTTTGTCCTTATAAAGAGGTAACAGCTGCATATTTCTAATCTTTTGCCAGTTTCTCATTTTATTTTAATTTTTTTTCAAATGACTGACATTTTCCTTATTTGTTTGTTTTATTTGTTGAGCATCAGCATATTACACACTCCCAATTAAGAGTCGAGTCTTATCCATTTCACTTCAGAGGAGTGTAGACTATGTATTATTCTTAAGGATTTCACAAAAATCAGAAGAATGAAATATGCCTATGAAGCTGTACAGTATAATATATACATATATTCATAGTGTTACGACTGATCTGTGGTTTATTCCGTGGGATTTCGTAGTGTGGGTTGTTGATGTTGGTCTTCTGGCTCCTCCCATCACAGGGTCTCCACTGAGGACTATCTGATCCGCACACAAGGTTTTACACGGATGCCCTTCCTGACGCAACGCTCCCACCATAGTCAGATTCCAGTAGAGAGACCTGAGGTGGTGTCTACTAGCTCTCCTCCCCATCACACACTTCTGAGTGAGAGACCTTTCCAGTCAGTCTTCTGCCTTACTCACAAACTAGAATCAGAGCACCAATGAGGTTTATTAACCCACACAGTGACCTGAAAAAAAAAATGCAACATGCAATGGAACAATATAAGACTGATTACACAAATGTTATCATCATTTTGAAAGCTTTCTTTATTTTACCCTGCACACTCTGTGCTGCTTCTTAGTCTGTAGATTTGTTCTAAAGAAGGCAGTTAGAATAATAGATTTCATTAATTCCATTATCTTCTCAAACTGTTTTATCTCAGAAACACTTCACGAGTGTCTTACTATTCTCACAAATTATTGACTGTAGATTTAGGTATAAGACACAGCATCAAATCAAGCAGGAAAAAAAGTTATGAATACAGTAGAGAGTTATTACACATAGCAAATGAAAAGACTGGAAGTTTAATTTTACTTTGTAAAGTAATAATCACAGATCTTTAGTCAGACTGACCAAAGATGTTTTTTTTAAATGGCTTTTTACCCAGGATGAGCTGTGCAAGAAAATAGTTTCTACAAGATTAGAGGGCAGCATTTTTCCATGTTGGTTTGGTGAAATATATTTATGATTTCTTAACACTGAAGTTCAAATAAAGAAAAAGTCTTAAACTTACAGTCCACATGCCAATTTTCATACAGCCCAGGACATTAATTTTGTCTGAGGATTAATTTGACAGCTTATTTCTATTTTTACAGTTCTTTACACTGATATTACACTGATAGTGCTTTAACAAAGTAGCAAAATAGTTGCATCGTTCCTTTTCACATTTAACAACAAACTGTTCCCAATCTACGCATGGTGTTAACATACAGTACCTGTAAACGTCACCACCGAGGCAGGACAGACAGTACTCCCATTCTGCAATGCACAGATCAACAAATCATCTCTTTATAAACCTACTGTAAAAGAAAGATTGACCTGGATCACAGGCAGTTTCAAGGGAAAAGAATGAGAAAAGTTGCAATTCTCACTCACTCACTCACTTACTCATCTTCTGCGCTCAGAAGTCGGGGGGACCTGGAGGCTATCCCAGGAGGGTTAGGGCACGAAGCCTGGACAGGGTGCCAATCCATCGCGGGGCAAAGTTGCAGTTCTCCAGAGATACAATCTCAAATGACATTATTAAACATGCGGAGCAGTATGCTACTGTAGGTACGAGGGAGAGAAGAGATGAGTTACTTAGCTTCAGAGAGGCCTGTTCAACCAGCAAAGTTTCTTTCTTTCAATGAGCAAAAATAGAATGTGATGCAGCAGGTGAAGCCACCTTCAGTACTGTGCAAAAGGCACTATAGTATCTTTAGTACAAATTTTGTTATATAAGTTTATGATGTCTGCATTACTATGTAAAAAAATATATATTTCCAACCATAACTTATATACTTAATATACTGTATAAGTAAATTACATTAAAGGAGAATATTTGCATGCCTGTAACAAAAGCAATATATTACATGACAGACCAGGTTTTGCATGAAATTAGAGAGGAGCAACTAATATAACATGTAATAAAATTTGTAATAATGATAATATGGTGCCTGGAGTCTATTGCACAGTACCGTATGTGCTGAGTGAGCTAACAGTGAAAGCAGGAAAGCCATTTACTGAAGGACAGATTGTGAAAGATTGTATGATGCAGGCTGCCCCGAAAAAGCATCCGTATTTAAAAATGTCAGCCTGTCTGCAAACACAGTAGGGGAGCGAATCACTGAGCTATCTGATGACATTTATAAGCTGCTGGGAAAACAGTGCCAAGAGTTCTGTGCCTACTTTGTTACGCTTGATGAGTGCACTGATATAACTGACAGTAGTCACCTTGATATATCTCTCAGGGGTGTTAATGACCAGTGTGCTGTGCTTAATGTGACTGAAATGCATGGGAAATCTACAGCCAAGGATATCTTTTAGCAGTATTAAGACATGAGCATTTTATGTCAGTTGTGATAAAATGCATGAACTGCATCAAATCCAGGGACTTTTTGGAGGAAATTGAAGCAGGTTATGGCTGAGAAGGGGCAGTGCTCTTGAGAGGTTCTTTGATGTGGGTTGCCCTTTTTGCATCTGATGCTAGTACACCCTCACATTTCAGCAACCACTTTATTATGTTCTCAAGGGACAATACTATAGAAATGAATATTGGATATACTTTAGAGTAGTCAATGTGCAGCTTGTATAGCAGTATAGATTTACTGTCCTCTAACAATAACTCAACATGCAGACTTTACTGTCTAAACTGGCAATGATAATGAGTACACACCAAGTGAACATGTCAAAACTGTCCAAAGTGTGAGCACCATTGTTATCTAGCACGGCCTTAATCCTCCTGGGCCTGGGATTCACCAGAGCTGCACATGTTGTTGCTGGGCTCCTCTTCCACTCCTACATATTGATATCACGGAGCTGCTGGATGTTAGACACATGGCGCTTTGCCACCTTCCGCTTGAGGATGCCCCACAGGTGCTGAATAGGGTTCAGGTCTGGAGACATAGATGGCCACTGATAAACACATGAACATGATAAATAGAACGTGACTTTGCATGGTTAAAGATGTACAGCTGTTATCACTTAGGGTGTACTCACTTTTGTTGCCATCTATATTGACAATAGTGGCTGAGTTATTTTCAAAGGACAGTAAATGTATACTGTTATACAAGCTGCACATTGACTACTCTAAAATATATCAGAGTTTCATTTCTATAGTATTGTCCTTTGAAAAGATATACTAAAATGTTTGCTGAAATTAGATGGGTGTACTGACTTTTGTGAGTGGGTGTATTTTCTACATTCTAGAACAATATTGGATTTTTTAAAACTATGAAATAAAACATTTCTATTTTTCTATTATTATTATTATTATTATTATAGCCAAAAATGCCTTTAACCCCTGACTGTACAGCCAGGCATCTAATTAATAATTAGTGGATCCTTTAACTGCTTTGCATGGTCACAAATCGACCAATACATAAGAAGCAATTTTACAGGATGCACCTAATGTTGCACTCCAGTTTTATGTTTTCATATTTTAGCATTATAATGCCTTTAATCTGCTCGAATTATTCAAGAATGGTTTGATAAGCACCCAGAGGAAATTTGTCCCCCTTATGTCCCCCAACCACCAAATGTAAAAATTTATGAGTAGTTATGCTTTTCTTTTTGGATGTATATAATCCAGTCCATTACTAACATAGACACAAAATCAGCAGCATCAGTTACATGTATGTAAATCTTTGATGAGTTAACAGTTAATAGTTTGATGAGAACTATCCATATTATTACAGATCAGCATAACAATACCAAGATGAAAAAAAAAAAGGTCATCATCATATATCCGTGCTGAACCTAGACCTGTCCATCTGAAGCAACCACAGGTTATAACACTTCCTAAAGAGGCTTGTTTAGTGGGCACTAGGCATGATGGGTGCATTGCTCTTGGCATAGGGTCAATCTAAGCTCAGACCACATTACTTTTTCTCCCTAGCTAATTGAAGCCTTTTTTCTGACTAACAAGCGGTTATCTCATGTCCACACAGCTGTTTACTCCCATTCCTGTGAGTTCTCATCACATTGTTTACCTTATGGATATGGTATTTCTTTCACTATTAAACATAGCTATGGTTTTTACTGTCAATTTATGCCATGCAACTTTACCAAGTGTTTAAATGATCTTCATTCATGATTTCTTTCAGACTAAATTTTTTTCAACACCCTCCTTTTACGTATCCAGTTTCAGTCATTTAAAAACTTCCTAGTTGTTTTCTTTGCTTAATGTAGTCCAATAATTTGACTACTTCTGAAATTTTCACTTTTTTTTGACCAGGAATTGTATAAAATAGGCGACAGTATAAAAAGGCGACAGTGCTAACCACTACACCATCGTATGGCTGAAAGTGTTGGGAGAAAATTTGACTGTATATGCTGTAATACTTGAAAGTTTTTATTGTGTCCATGTTTTCCTTTCCATAGCGCACCATCTGAGGAGGTCCCTTTATAAGGTGAAGATAAGGTTATATGGACTTTATATGCAATTTTCAGAGACCTGCACCAAGACTGCTATCTTTAAACCTGAAGTCGAACGAACTAATCAGGAATAAGTTTTTAATTTCAAAATTTCTTTATTATTATTATTTTTTTTTATTAAAAGTACTTAATAAGCTTATTTTAAAAGACTGCCCTGCAATCTTTAAAAATTTAAACCAACTGCACATTTATCTAGTATTTACTGTAAGGGTGCACACTCCATACTAGTGTTCATCTTATGGATGCAGTGTCTGGCATGGGCATCCCTTGTCTGCCTGTGCTGCGATCCTGATGCCAACACACTTATCAAAATCACATATTGATCCTGTGTCCTTGTATCTGAGCCAAACATTGCAGCCTAAACAGATTAGCGATCTGAATCACTTTCTTGGTGAATTAACAACTTGATTGCAGACACAGATCAGATAAAACTGATGATTCAGGTACTGTGACTACTAACCTTAAAAAGATTAATGGTTTTCAAATGGACCCTTCTTATTGTCTAATGTCACTCTGTCCATCACAGGAGGAACACAAGGATAGTGTGTTATTACATCTTGTTTCAGTAACTCCCATGTTCACCTCTGATGAAATGTCTTCAAATGATTCTGTATCTTTATAAAGTCACCTTCCAGCTAGGTGACTTTGTAAATCCTTCCAGCTTTGAACTTGCCAGTTGTAGTCACTCTTAAAATAGCAAGTTGGAGTTGCTTTATAACTCACCACACTTTGTACTTTTTTTTAATAGTGCTGGTTATTTTATGCCTAAGTGCAAGTATTTTTTTTATACACACACATACACACATGGTCCCAAGTGTGGCTGGCACAGACCACTACTGAGCATGTGTAAATCAACCCTTTAAAAGCTGGCACATATTGGGGTGTGATGCCAATATGCCATGCTAAAATTAGCCCTAGCATGGTCAGTTTTCAAAGAAGATCCATGGCAAAGATATAGGAAATAATCTTTATTATTTTTTTTTCTTCATACGAATATCCAAGCTTTACTTTTCTGTATATTTTTGTTGTCCTCCTTTTGCTGTTTGTTATATGACAGGTTGGGAAGTTCTGAATATTAAAAAAAGTATTATACGATTCATTCATACGATTCAATATCATAATAAAGGATAAAAAATACACCTCAAAAGACTAAATACAGCTCTGATATTCCACAGTAATTTACATTACAATATGTAAAAGTTGACATAAAGTAGCCATGCTGGCATCAAAACTATATTTAAAATGCATTTAAAACTGTGGAAAAAAAGAATAATAAGAGAAAAAAACAATGTCAAGTTATGTATGCAGTAACATGAGAAAAACCCTTGTTTGTCTGTGCACATAGACTTATTATCAAATCATATCTATATTGTGCTATTGTGACTTTATTCAAAGACTTTCCTTTAACTGACATATGTCTTTTTTTTTGTTACTTTGAAGCAGATATTAAACTGTATACATTACTATCACTACAGGGAATAGTACCCGTTCCTTGGTCGTATTATTTGTCGCACTCCACATATCATCAGACACAGATAAAATGATAAGTATCAGAGATTTTCTGTTCCAAATATGAAGTGGTTTGTTCATACCAAAAGTTGTTCAAGTAAGGACAACTGGTGAACTTGATGTGTGTGGGGAGCAAAGGCAAGGCTGTCTGATCTGATCCTGCAGGCCACTGTACGACAAATTGTTGAAAATGTTAATGCTGTCTCTGAGAGAAAACCGTATTACAGCTTGCTGTGTATCGGACTGCATAGCTCTAGACCAGACAGTGTCCATGCTGTCCCCTTTCTGCCACCAAAAGTGTTGAAATTGGACCACGGAGAAACGGAAAAAGGTGGCCTGGTCTAATGAATCATGTTTAGTTGTACATCCTGAAAATGATTGCTGATCATGGGTGGTCCACAGGCTGCTGTGGCACCAGGAGAACGCTCGTTGAGCTTGTTGCTGACGATGGCTCCATATAGTCTGCTTAAAGATACATGAGACCACTGAGGATGGTTTCAATTAAAAACCATGAAGATGCCTTTGGACTGCATTTGATACCCATACTTCTGCTATGATATATGCTACAATAATTAAAAAAATTAAAATCAGGAATAGTTTGAAGAAGGTGTTGACTTGACCACATGATGTCCCAAAAATTCTTCAGATCACCAGTCTAATGAAGCATCTGTGGGATGTGCTGTTGCAAACAAGTCTGAACCATGGGGGCCTCACCTCATAACTTACTGTACGTCCTATACATTACAGAAATGCCTAAACTTAATGTTTTAATGCTAGATACCACACCACACCTTCAGGGGTCTTGAGGGGTCCATGCCGCAATGGTTCAAAGCTATGTTGGTGGCACATTTTTTGTGTCAAATAAACAACACTAAAGGTTACATATGCTTAATGATTTCATGCTTTTGCATGGCTTTTGATTTTAAATAACTCAGAAGCTATCACAGGATAGTAATGTTTTTCAGAGCTACAGTAAATGGATTTTCATTAATACCACATCTGTTGTTTAAATGCCAATATGAACAGTTTACATACACTTTCTTCAATTATATATTCCCATACTGTATATGTATACCCCTTTGTGGAAGTCTGTGAATGACTGTGTCTTGCTGTGGAATGCGTTCCTCTGATCCCCTAACCCATAACAGCCCATAGTCATCAAAACAGAGCTCCATCAAAAAGTACCAATGCCCAATACTGTCTCTCATTTAGTATTTGAGAAATGTTTGATGACTGAGTACGTCCATAAGGTGTTGCTGAGAGAACCCTGGAAGGAAATGATTAATGGCTCACTGCTAGCCCACACTCACTACTTCCCCTACTCACATACTGGCATTAAAAGGGGAAAGATGATGATAAATTGATCAAAATCTAAGACCAAGCTAGGTCACTTTTGAGCAAACTTTCCCCAAAATAAATTACGAGTGAAGAATGTTGTTCTTTCAGCTACTTCCATTAGGGGTGGCCACAGTGGATCATCTGATCTGCACATTGGATTTTGGCACAGATCCTTACTGGTGCAACACTCTTATTTTAAACATGGCTTGGGACTGGCAGTAAGGGTGCCATGCAACCCCAGTGGCTGGGTATGGGGCATTGGCTGGGACAAAAACTCCGGCCATCTCAAGCATTGTCCATGGTTCTAAGGAAGTAGCTTGTGGAAGAACTGAGTGTTCAATAGAGAAATCCCATGGCAGATTCCATAGTCTAGGCAGGCTTTTGTAAACATTCTTAAAATCAGGTGTCATAGAATTGCCATTTTTATATTACAATGGTTTTAGTAATCAGAGGTGGTCTGGGGTAGCTCAGTGCTTAAGGACTGAGACTACTTTTGGACTACTTTTCGGAAGGTCCAAGGTTTAAATCCCATGACCAACAAGTTGTCCCTGTTGGGCCCTTCAGCAAGGCCCTTAATCCCTCAACTGCTCAGATGTATAATGAGATAAAAATGTAAGTCGCTCTGGATAAATGTAATCTACTGGAGTCTTGAGAATTTCCATTTTTAAAATTTCAGGCTTGAGAAGATAAAAGCTTTTATTTGTTATTTGTTATTTGCTTTTATTACTGCACTGCACAAATGAAATTTTTAATATGATGCTGAGGTCAGAACACAAGGTCAGCCATGATACAGAGATGGTTAAGGGTCTTGCTCAAGGGCTTATTGGTGGCGTGGTGACACTAAGCTTTCGTATTATTTATACAGTATAATTATACTACTAAATTTTAGTACTGTAGCTACATGCAGAAATATGGACATCGGACATTTTTAAAACCCCAGGAATCAGCTAAATTTGATATCAGCAAATACCAGTAAGATTAAATTGAGGTGCTAGCTCACTGTGCATCGCGCTCTCTGTCTGTCTTGCTTACTTAGCTTAGACTTGCATCTCTTGATCTATCTGCGCTGAGCTTGCTAGCTGTAGCTGTTCTGTGTCTAACAAAAGGAAGAGAAATACAATTATTTATTAGGTTTCATAACCATAAATGGCAAATGGTGTTTATAAAGTGCAACTCAGAAAATGTGTCACACATGCAGAAAATGAAACTATTGGTTTCCAGCAGCAAGCTCAGTGGAGACCAGTTCAGACAATATATGAATGTGATGCCTCTCCTCATAGGGGTACTTCATTTTAAAGTGTAGTCAGAACTCACAATGGCAAATAGTTCACATACTGTAGATCACAGGTTAGGTAGAAGCGCCCTACAGTAGGTTGCTGCTTAGTAATATTATTTTATTAACAGTAATAAGCAATATTGTTACAGCTCTCTTTCTCTTGTTAAGCTCACATTGAAAACACTTTAAAGCATCACTTTGTTCTGTTAGTAAAACTTAAAATTAGATTTCCTTTTTCCTTCTATCAAATTTGTAGAATCTATTAACATCAGTTGTGATTTAACCTCAATTACAATAGGTGACTTAAAAAGAATACAAAATCACATCATCCTTGTGAATATTTTGGGTTTTAAAGAGAATTAAAGTTACTGCTGATGAAAACTTTTAACCTTTTTAGACTCATAATTTTGATCTCAGTTCATAATAAGATGTGATTGTTCGCAGTTGAATGGAGCGCACCATTTGATGTAATCTGATACTAATACTTTAATCTACAAGGAACATTTTAATTGTGTAATTGAGGGTTTTGTTCAAGGTCTAATCATTATGTTCAGTAGTTATAAACTCACAACCTTTCAGTCAACAGTCTATACCAAGCTCGTTATCCATTTTATCCACATTATTAATTTTTTAGGAAGTGGTGTGTGTAAATAGTGTGTACAACAATTATATATTTTTTCTTAAGCCTTTCATTCAGGCATTATCTAAACTTGCTAATAGACATTATTACTAGCTAATAGTTAATGTGTCCGAAAAGATGGCCTTCCAATTTTTTTATTCTAATTTGGATTTTTTGTTTGCTTTGCTGTCTTTATATACAGTTAGTCCCCGGGAGCACATTCATAAGTCGGATTTGTTCTGAAGTCCGCCAAAGTGAGTCTTGTACGCCTTTGACACGAATATACAATGTGAAGCATATCAATCCCCTTGACTAAATTTCTGCTACCTTTCCCCATATTATCATCATGTGGCCAAAACCGTAACCACACCTAAGGAAAAGAGTCTCAGACATTTCAAATGTAACAGTGTTGTGACGACATTTTGTCTCAGAGCTGTTTTCCACTGTATTGGACTGTGACCTCTTTTTGTTGAGGATTTTCCGAAATTATGATTATTCACAATAAGGACAGCTTTAAAGGAAAGACGTTTTATATCCTTGTGCTCCCGGACTGAATAACTGAAACCAGTAAGACCGACTCATTTCTCCCACAACCTCACACGCACACACATGCAATATGCTGGACTTTAGACATTTTATACATTCACGTACACACTGAAAATATTGTATACAATTGTAAATATTGGTATCTGGTGCACTGCTATATCATTTTGTACACGTGAGCTATGTCCATGATTGAACAGGAGGTAGATTCGCGGTCTGTTCGTATCTGCGGAAATCTGTAACTCAAATGTTCGTATGTTGGGGACTACCTGGGTTGGGGGCTAAATGCTAAAGTAAAAGCATCTAAAATGTGACATAACCTTTTTATGGTAACAAACATGTTGCAAGTAAATGTCAGTTAATATCATGGTTCACCTGATAGCATTTTTGCACTGCATACCAGATAACAACAACAACAACAACAAAAAATTACTCTAAACTTAATGCTTCTCTGGTTTCTTGATGTCACCTTTGTTCTTCATTATTTTTGCCAATGTTATCAGTCTATTCTACAATAACACAAAGCACTAAATTTGATAATCTTTTCCACCCATAATTTGCTACAAATAAATGTATTATTTTAGTACAATTGATTGTGAAAAAACTCTCGGCTTATTGTGATCAGTTTAAAATTTGTGAAGTTCTCCTAGCCTGTCTGACTACCACACTGAGGCTTTTACAAAAAACCTTTTCAAGGGTTATAGATGAAGGTAACAAAAAGAAATAATAATAATTGTCATAAAAAAAATACAAATAATTAAAAAAAAATCATTCATCCTTATATTTTCTGTACGCCGCCTATTCTGTATAGGGTTGTGTGGGGATCTGGAGCCCTGGAGGGTACAAACACACACAACCAATCATACCCGACAGGCAATTTTTAAACACCAATCAGCTTACATAGCATGTCTGTGAACTGATGGAGGAGACTCACCAAGCACAGGGAGAACATGCAAAATGTGAGCCCCCAACCCTGCAGGTGCAGGGCGACAGTGCTAACTACTAAGCCACTGTGCTGCATAAAATAAAAATAAATAAATAAAAAATTTATATGAATAACAACCAAAGTTGGACAAAACAAAATGGCAAATTAGTGTTCTGTCCATACACAAAGAACATATAAAAGACTCCTCAATCGTCCAACCACGACACAGAGACGAGCCATCTAGTGTTCGTACGGTTCAAGTTCTTAGCTCGGTTCTGAGACCACTCCTACTTCCAGGACTTCCTTGATAGTAAGAGTGTGTGTACGCTCCTTAGCAGATATGCCTCAGATAAACCACTCCTTCTTGTTTTCCTCAATTGTCTCTGTAAAATTGGGCTCGGAGGCGATGATGGCCGTGTCAGCTGATTCGGATCGTTTGGCCTCTTTGGACTCGTTGGTGTGGTACGTTCCCTTGTGCCGGAACATGTAGCGTATCAGGAACAACAGAATACACAGAATGGTGAAGATGACCATGGCAATGATGCCTAAAAAAAGAACAGAACATATGGAAATATCCATGGAAATATTTCTGAAGTAGGAATTGATAGGTGAAACAGACACACACAACATTATTCTCACATTAACTCTCAGTACTTCATACCTCCGATTACTGCTGAATTCCTGTTCACCCCGTCTGGTACGATATCTTCATTGAATGGAAAGTCAGCACCTACAGGAAGCATTATGTACAGTGCCTTGCATAAGTATTTACCCCCAAACTGTTTTTTTCTTATCCCACTTTGTAATGTTATAACTTGGAACAGAAATGGCATTAATAGTCACGAGTCTATTAGAAATAAAATAACTTGTAATATTAAAGTGGGAAGAAAAAAAAAACATTATTATAAAGTATTTTGAAGATCAAGGCGCTATGAAAACAATTCCAAGACAGGGTTCTGGATAAGGTTCAATCAGGTTTTGGTTATTTAGAAAGTCCTTTTACCTGAATGGAATGGGCTAAATCCAAGCCTCAATACCTCAGAAACAATCTGCCATATACTGTACTGTAAATAAGGTCAGCTTGGACCTGTTCTGTCCATGAAATATTATTGTACATATCTTTGATACAGAATTAGCTTTTACAGATAAATGTGCCTCTTTAAACGGTTGAGAACTGCTGTTTTTAAAATACAGTGGAACCTCGGATTACGAGTAACGCGGTTTGTGAGAGTTAAATAAATTTTGACTTGAAAAACGAGCATCGTCTTGGTTTACGAGCAACGAGTATCATGTATCACGCATGCGCTTCTTGTTTTGACGCCGAGCGTCACGTCATCACAACTGAGCTAACGTTTTTTCTCTCTCTTGCACTGCAGAATTGTGGGTAATCGTCTCTCCTGCTGGGTCTAAGTGCTCGTCTCTTACTGGTATAATCAATATCCGTGCACACGTGTACTGTTTACTATAACACTGTGACCTCGTTTGTGTGTAAAACATATTTTATTTTGTGTTCGGAAGCGCGTGTGTACAGCGCGTGTACTGTTTCTCATAACACACTTGCGTGCGCGCGAGTAAAGCAAAAGAAATTCTCAATGCAGAGGTTAAAAATCCATTTTATTCCTCATCGCGGTGTGTGTCTGTGCGCGAGCGTAATTTGACACTGCCGGCTGTGTGTGTGAATCCCCCTTCAGAAACACACACACACACACACACACACACACACACACACACACACACACACACACACACACACACACACACACA
>JAQQZT010000019.1:13237335-13248362 GCA_030068275.1 Clarias platycephalus | reverse complement strand
GTGTGAGAGATTGAGAAAGAGACTCACATTTTAGCTCCAGGCGGATAAAATCTGTGTTTCCCAAGTTCTCCAGGAAAACTCCACGAGGTGCAGAGGTCTTAAAGTAGAAGGAAATATCAGCACTTGTTTCCGCTTGAAAAGTGGAGAAATGCAGGTAAGAGGATGGGGTGGTGAAGGATGCCGCATTCCAGTAACTACCTGCAAAATTGCAGATGGAAAATCAAGTCACGCTTTCTTTTTCATGCTTTTATCTTTGTATATTAACTAAACTGTGTCTGATGTGATGATGTTAAATATAGTACAGCATATCTCTTCTAAATATTTTACCATTTCAGGGAAAATATGAACCAATTACAGTATAAATGAGAACCAGGTCATTCTGTAAACCTTAAAATGAGCTGAATTAAATTTAGCAGATGTTGTTTACTTTTACAAATCTTTATAAAAACATTTATAAAAATTTCAGCAAAAATGTTTAATTGAATTTAATTGGAAATATTTCTTTGACCTGCTTTAAAAAAAAAAAAAAAAAAAAAAAAAAATATATATATATATATATATATATAATTATTTTTAAAGCAGGTCAAAGAAATATTTCCGAATAAAATTTGTTTATAAATATACCTTTCAAGCCCTTTTATCAAAGACAAATTGTTAAAAGGTTTTAGATTTTAAACATAGATAATGTACTGTATGTAATACAGGTCCTGTGGAAAAATATATAAAGCTATACCATTAAAAAAAAAAAAATAGACTGCAATACAGTGTAATCAGTAGTCAGGCTGAATGGTTTATCAGATTAGACTTCAATACTCACATACTGTACATAGTGATGTAACTACTGTACACTCTAAAAAAATTCCAGGTTGTTTTTGTAAACACATTGTTGGGTTGTTTATGCGGGGTCATAATTCTGGGTTATTTCGGGTACTTTAACCACATTGTTGGGTTGCCCTATGTTGGGTCAAATGGGATGTAGTGGGTCATTTACAGGTACAAATGAACACCTGGTTGGGTTATTTTAACCCAACAACTGGTTTCTCCAAACGGCAGCCTGCAAAATGTTTGAAATATTATTGTCATTGTGTCACAAAGTGCAGTTTTAAGAGTTGTTTAAGCAATAATGTATGTGTGTACAGCTCAAAACATCAAAGGGTTATTAAAGATAGCGTCTATTTAAAAAACTGCCCCAACGTTTTCTGAGATTTGAGCTCCAGGCAGGCAATACAACTGCCCTGCGCTCATGTAGCCGCCAAACGCTGCCTCACCTCGGAAAGAACTTTCGAAAACTACCGCTAGCTGTGATGTCTCTGTAGTGGTTAAAACAGCGGATTCATTTCATTTTGTGTATTTCTAAAAGGCAATCTTTGGTATAATACGGTTATGGTATAATATATCGTGGCTGTGTGACGCATACATGTTGCATAGATGTTTTTATATTCTGTGCCAATAGTCGGCTATACTGTATTTTATGAGAAAAGTGCGTTTGTAGCACACACAAATAAAAAACCTATTTACTAAATGTAATCTTAAATGTAATTTTAGGTAAATTACTAGTAATCTTCACTAAAGCTGTGTGTGGAAGGTCTGTTGGCATATTTTATTATATTTTAAAGTTGTCAAAAGAAGCAATTCAGGTATATTTAATGACAGTCTTAATATGTCTTCTGTTTCTGTCTGGTGCAAAAAATAAAAATAAACTGGTTGTGTTATTTTCACCTAGCCGTTGGTTTATTCTTTGTCGAACTTTCTGGATTCTTCACTTTTGACTGGATCACGCTCAGAACACTCAGTATTTTATGGTAAGTTAATGTAAAATTTTACTTAGTTTTTTAGTAAGTTGTGGTAGGAGCAAGCATATTTTATTGTTCAACTTAAATGCTTTGGTGGTGTGGGATTAATATTAATATTTTTAATATTAATTAAAAATATTTTAATATTAATATATTTTTTATATTAATTTTAATATTAATATTTTTTCTCATTTATTTTTTTATTATTCAAAAAATGAGAGTGCGTCATCTGTAAGTCGTAGTTTAAAACGAGCTCACCAGGTACAATCTGCTCATTTTGATTCATGCACACTAACATTCTATACGGACTTAAATAATTATTTTAATTGTGTAAAGCTGCTTTGCAACAATGATAATTGTTAAAAGCGTATACAAATAAAATTTAATTGAATTTTTTTATCCTTGTGAAATATTTATTATAAGTTGTAAATTCATCACTTAAATATCGTATTCATCTAGGGTTTGTTGAGAATTTGGACAGGGTGAATGTTTCGTATTAAATCCAGATGGAGCGCCGTATCCTGTTATCCCTCACACGTTAAAATAATGAGGTAAATTAGTCAGAAATATACACTAAATTCATGTTCACATTATGTATTTGAGTATTAACAAGAGAAAAACCGTTTAGCATTAAATACATATGTAGCTGTATGTCCTTAACAAAAATGCTTGATATAAAATGTTAGTTATATTGCAACACTAAGTGATGGTGTGTAATCCACAGGTGGGGACCAACATGATGGGAATGATATCTGCAAAATATGTCTGGAGCATTGTTCCATGTTTGACCTGACAGACCTTTCCCATTGTCCGAGGCAATGCTATTGATACAGACTCTTTGGTGGAGGCCGTTGATATTTGTTTTAAAGTTTTTTTTTTAATCTTTAAAGTTAACTACACAAAGCAGTGTCTTCTCACCTGCGAGTTTCTCCAGTATACTGTAGATCAGATTGATGGACACAAGTACTCATCTGTTACATTTTTGGGGATAACAGTTTTTTCACCCCACATTTAATCAGTAATATTTTAAAACATTTATAATTTTTGTTTTTAATGTCATTTTGAAGTAAATGAAATAGTACTAGTTAAATAACACAGTTAAATATTAAGATGGGGAATGTTTGATGTCATGTGGGCATTATAAGATTTGTATTGAAAACCACTATATAAAAAGTGTTTAAACATTGTATTAAATGTCAAAAAATGCAATTCAAATCAGATTTACAGGGGCCTCTTGCTTTTATTTATTTTTATTTACATAGTGTTTGTTACGTTTATTTTATACTTAACAAATGGTCACCTTGGGATTATATGGTTTTATCTGGCATTTTTGTCAAAATTTAGTTATTTACATTTTCTGATTCTGTAACAATTTATTTACATTATGTGGAGTTGCGTACATTTTGGATCTTTTATTTTTTTTATTTAAAAAAATCTAATGGAATGTTTCAACCCAGCAAGAATTTTCATTTTACCCACTGATTGGGTCAAATAAAATGACCCAGTACTTTAACATTTAACCCAGCTAAAGTGTCAATTTAAGCCACTGGTTGGGTCAGATGAATAATCCAGAATTCTCGGTTAAATGGTTAAACCCAGCACTTGGGTCAAAACAATCCAGCGTGTGTTCTGTCTAACAGTGACCCAGCGGTTGGGTTGTTTTTTAACCCAGCAATTTTTTGTGTGTAATAATAGGAATATTATTTCTGTAGCCTTACCAAAACACCTCACCAAAATCCAACACTCACTCTGTCTATACCGCTTTATCCTCTTTACAGGGTCGCGTGAGGCCTGGAGTCTACCCCAGGTGACCGGGGTATACGTTGGAACGGGGTGCCAATCCATCACAGGGCACGCACTCATACACACACACTACAGGTAATTTGGGAACGCCAATTAGCCTAATCCGCATGTCTTTGGACCGTGGGAGGAAACCCACCAAGCACGGGGAGAACATGCAAACTCCATGCACAAAGACCTAAGGCCCTTGAGGTTCAAGGCCTCCATTATGGACCATTATGTCACCATGCTGCCCCAAAATCCAACACTTTTAATTATATGGTTTTTACATTCATAATTTTTATTTTACTTGACTAGGTTCAAAAACAAGCTTGTATTCATACATATACTATGCCAATAAAGAAAACGTAATGATTTTTATTTTAAATATAGTAACAATGGGAGTTCAGTGATGGCCAGAGCCACAAGAAAACACTCAGCACACAGCCATGGCCATCTAGACGCGCGTTTGCTAAGCAACACCTCCACAAATGCAAAAAGTGTGGACATGCTGCACCTGTCGTTGCGTCTATTTAAGGGCCCTGATACCTGCGCACTCTGTGCGATCATTAGGTAGCACCGGTAAGGTACAGTATAAGGGCCAAAGGCAAAGGCAAAAGACCTAAAAAGCTTCAAAGCAACAAAAAAAAGCTTAAAAAGCACAAAAATCCCACATAAGCCCTTAGTAAGGGTCGACTCGTCCAGTGAGGGCGAGAGAGCTTTATTTTTAGTTTCCAGTGCCCCGTTCGGTCTTGAGGAGACGCCGGAGCTCTGGTTAGTTTGTGTTTTCAGTTTTCTTTGGTTTCCTTTTTTTAGTTTCCAAATAATAATCCCACACTATCTCCAAACGGGAAAGATCTTCCCCCGCGTGTGTCATAAGCACTCTCACAAACTCCTATTTCGTGGTCATATTATTATAACCCGCACCACGTTACAAATATATTAATACATAGAGACATTAATGAAAAGTTTAGCTGTCTATAACTCATTAGCTGCATTACTATAGCAGTGTGAAATGTGTCCTATTTCTTATATTCCTGTTATTTCACACAGTCTGAGACGAGTTTAATAAAAATGATTAATGCACAATCGCAAAGCAAATATTATTTATCAAAGTAATTGCTTTGCCTCAGAAAAAAAACTTATGTGTCTGAAAATGTAAACTAAACTTTCACTGACATAAATAACAAGGCCAGGCAGTGTTACATAAAAACTGCAACAAGACAGAACACACACCGCATTCTGGATGAGATCTGTGGCAGTAATGATGGAAGATCAGATATTTTTCACCCAGTAGTAGTTCACTGCATAACCATGCATTACATTTGAGTCTTGCATGTCGGAGATCTCATTATAAGCTATTAGACATACCATATACAGTAAATATAACCAGGACGGGAAGGCAGTACACATACTGTATATGAATATGAAATGCAACATTATACATTTCAGTAACACCAAATATTGTAAGATATGGAAGGCCACATGTACTTATTAGAGAGTTCTAACCCTCTAGTGCATTTACACCAGCCAGCTCTATTAGCATCTCCCTCCTCATCTGTACATGTCTTGCTTTCCTCTCACTCAATTTATCACAGCTAGTATAGAAGGTCTTAACTAAATCAAACTAGTGCTGCCGATTGTTGCTCTTTCACGATCAGCAGAAGTCATTAAGAAAGTGAAAGCTTTTCTTTAGCTTCTGAGAATGGATGCGGAGAAGAAATATTAATAAGGTATTTTCCAAGAATCTTACAAAACAGAACAGAGAGAGGTTTATTATTATTATTTTTTTGGAGCTTTGTCCATTTTATCCTAGAGTGTCGCCATATCAGATCATTTGATCCACCAGGTCTGGCACAGGTTTTTACGCTGGATGTCTTTCCTGTTCGAACCTTCAATTTTATTTCTAACACAGAAATAAGAGCAGGGTTTTTATGATGATAATGATATTATAAATGTATATCTTCTATTCCTATTGTTATTAAAACTATCATAGTGAATTGTTAGCCTGTATCAGCTACTTGGTGGTGTTATGGTTGCTTTGGGCAGTTATATGACAAACTGGTAATTTAACCGTGAATTTTCATAATTTCTCTACTGATCATGGCCAATTATACCAACCCACAGGCTTTAAAGCCCTGTTCAGATCTAATATGTTTCTTAGTATTATTTAATACTTTTGCCAGCTGTGAAATCCCTTTAAATTGTCAAATTTGGATTTGTTTTCCATTTAACATTAGACGATTCCACTAAAACACCCAATACACATGCTGGACTAAATTTTATTTAATATGAAATCACACTGTGAACACCATGTTGATCATAGCAGCCATTTGAATGCAGACTGACAGTCCTACCCGTTCAGTGGACTTTTTAGGTTATCAACTCCCTGTTTTTTCCATGTAATATTTTGTATATTTTCTGTTCTGTGTATTTACTGTCTTGCACTCATCTCAGACTGGTGTGTTTTTGTACTTTATGTAGTATTGCCAACATGGTCTTTGTTTAAAACATATAACACTGTGTATATACAAGGGCCAGCCTTCACTCCTCATCAGTAAGCCTCGGCCACTCATGGAACAGTGGCCAGTTCACTGGTTTTCGTTTCTTGGATTACTTTTGGTACAGTAGGTCCCACATCATCACATAAAACCTGCAGTTTTTGTGTTTCTTACAAATTTCGCTCTTGTCAAAGTCACCTTATACTTGCCCTTTTTTCTGCTTCCAACACATCAACTTCTGGAAAAAAGGTTCACTTGCTGCATACTACTCTATATCCCCCCCACTTCCAGACGCCATTGTAATAAAAATGTAGGTACTGTGAGAAGGGCCGAATCGTGATGACTAGACAACTGGGTCAGAGCAACTCCTAAACTGTAGCTCTTGTACGATGCACCCAGGATGCGGTGGTCAGGACATACTGTACTAACAAAGGTGATCCAAGGAAGGAAAACCAGTGAACTGGCAACAAGTTCATGGGTGGCCAAGGCTCACTGATGCACATGGCTGGCCTGGAGTGAAAGCTGGCCTGTGCAGTCCGTTTCAATAAAAGAGCTGCTGTAGCTCAAATGAATAAAAAAAGTTAATGTTGGTTCTAATAGAAAAGTTTCAGAACACACAGTGCATCACAGTTTTTGTGGAAAAGTAGGGTTGGGGGTGGGGACCTACTCAAAATTAGGCAGGTGGTCATAATGCTACGGCTAAACAGTATATTAAAGTAGAAATGTCAATTTTTAATTACTTCTATAAATTCAACAGAGCACAGTATAATATACATCAGAAATTAAAGTGGCAGTATTTGTTTTTAGTGGTGGATAAATATCATGTACTTGAGTAAAATTACAGATACCCTAGGTAAAGTATTACTTCACTAAGAATAGAAGCCCTCTATTTACATTTGAGTAAAAGTCCCAGTGTACTTGCCTTCAAATATCAACCATCAAAGGTAAAAGTACTTTGACTTATTATGACTCTCATGTTAAATTATTACTGTATTTCATTGATTAGACTCTTATTTTATCTACGTATTGAGAAGGCTCTTTAACTTAGTTTAATTTAAGGTCATTAATTAAGTCTAACACTAATAAACATTACCACGAGCAGACAACATGCACGTGACTAATTTTAATTAAGGAGATCTGAACCGGGTTTGAACTGATAGGATTTGAGAGCTGGCAAAAATCCAAAACATTTTTAATCAAATATCCAAGATGTCTGTTTCCCTCTGTTTGATGAATGAAAATCAATGTTTTATTTGCTTGGTGTATAATACGGTATGTAGATGTACATGTATGATCACAACTAGTGGAAGCTGAATTTATGAAAACATCAATTTCAGTTGGTTAAAGTACTGTAGCACTTCACTTCATCCGACAACTGTTTTTGGATCAGCTACTGCATGCAAAATTAGTCCAACTGTTATGGCTAAATGTTTACTATTTTATGATATGTGAGTGTTTAACTAATAAGCTTTGAACACTACAAACTGAGGTAAATCACCTAGCTAGCTAATTAAAACAGATAAAACATCCAGTGATTACTAGCTCCATTATTTGCTATTGCTGTATTGGGCTGAGGTCTAGTAAAGCTTTGCTGCGCAAGCGTAACCAATTACAGCGGAACCTTGGATTACGAGGCATAATTTGTGCTGGAAGCGGGCTCGTATTCCAAAACACTTGTAAACCAAATCTAATTCTCCCATAATAAACAGTGGAAACTCAAATTATTCGTTCCACAGCCCAAAAAAATAAATACATAAAAATAATTCACACAAAATATTAAGTAAAAATAAAATAAATTGACCAGGACTTTACCTTTAAAAAAAGTAAAAATAAATAAGATAAATGTTTCCATTTGTGCGTGCAGGCGCTGTGTATGTTTGTGTGTGTGTGTATGTGTGAATCTAAAGTAAGCCCTCCTCTCCCCCTTCTCGTCTTACACAGTTACCCTTCCTCCACTCTTTTCACACACACGCGCACACACAACGAAAACACTGTTTTATCGGAAAAAAAAACAAGAAATCTCTCTAATGACACTCGATTGAGCGACACACTAACGGAATCACTGCTGTAAAGTAAAAACCTGCACTTTACCTTTGAAAATAATCGCGACAAAACAGTGTTTCTGTATAGACCAGAGAGAAAGAGTATGTGTGTGTCTGTAAAGGCGAAAGTAGTAGGAGTCTGTGTGCGTGTCTGTGTGTGTGTGGTATGGTGTCCAATATCGCGTGTGCACAAAGAGCAGGCTGAGCCTTGAGCAGGGAGAGAAAATGGATCTTTAACATCTCTAATGAGACTTGATGTTGCTTTACACGCGCGCTGTACACACATGCATACAGACACAAAATAAAATTTGTTTTACGCGCACACATGTGGTCACAGTGTTATAGTAAACAGTACACACATGCACGGATGTTGATTATACCAGTAAGAGACCCAGCAGTGGAGACGATTACCCACAATTCCGCAGCACAAGAGAGAGAAAAACTGTTGGCTCAGTTGTGATCACGTGACGCTCGGCGTCAAAACAAGAAGCATATGCGTGAAACATGATACTCGGTACTCGAGACTTGTTCGTTTTCCAAGTCAAAATTTATTTAAAAAATATTTGCTCGTCTTGTGGAACACTTGCAAAACGCGTTACTCGCAATCCGAGGTTTCACTGTACTTGACTAAATAGCTAGCCAATCACATGACGTAACCATGGTAATTACGAATTTATTTACACTATGTATACACAATGAAAGATTTCACTGCTTCTGTCTAAGAAATTGATTACTAAAAAAAACTTTCTTACCTCTATGTTTGCTCAGGTTTAGAAGAGAATTCTTGTGAGAAGAAATTACGTGGGAATGAGCCAGCCAGAGAAGACATTTGAAAATAAATGACTCTGTTCACAACCAAAAAAAAACGTTCAAATAAGGTGTTTGACTAGTTAGAGGCAGGCACTCAATATAGTAGGCTCTTGCATTGATCTTGTAATAGTATTGTTCTGTGTTCGCTATGTAGACACACCTACAGTAATAGGTGCAACCAACAGGGACAAAACAAATGAGCCAAAATAAATAGTGTGTTCTACCCTGATTTAGTGTGCTTGCTATGCTTCAATTTGTACCACTGCTCCCACACACACGTATAAGTAAGAAGGAACAAGAGTCTCACAATTTAATTTAAACTACTGTATAAAATACAATATTTTACTTTTACATGTAGTGGAGTTAAAGTAAAAATCCAAAGTAAAGAAAAGTACGGATCGTTAAAATGTACTTCAGTACAGTAAGCGATTATATTTACTCCATTACTCTCTGTTAAAACTGTTGCTTTTAGGCTTGGCTTCAAGCATCTTTCTAATTACAGACCTGACAGATTTTCCATATCCAATATCTGACTAACAAGGATCACACCTTAGTATTTGACCTTTTATAAGCTCCGTCAAGCGAGCTCAGTAAATGAGGCACAAATGAGCCCTGGCGGCTAAACACTAATGACCTTCTAGAAAAGACAGATTTCCAGCATTTGCCATGCAAACTTTGTTGTGGCTTTGTGGCTTTTAGAACTTGAGCTGATCTCATAAGCCAGACCTTCATCAGTTACCGGCTTTAAAAGGAAGGCAATTCGTGCTGGAAACCTTCTCAGGAACTCCTCCATAATGTTTTATGTTTTCATTAAGTACAGGCCTCACAAATCAACCTTTTGTTATCTATACTTTTGTGTGAATGTTTTTGTGTAAGACAGACCAAATAAAAAAAGTTACCTCTGTAATTAGAAACATTTCAGAAATGGTGATTTTCTTCATATTCTGATATAGCTAAATGCCAATAACCCATACATGACCAGTCGTGCACACGGCACAGCTTATTTACTTTTGGTGACACCCATGCAACTCATACAGCTGAATAAAAAAAAATATATATATACAGCTTAAAGATCCAAAAGTTATTTTTACTCCTATACATGGCAATATAAACAATATTATACATACTGTAACAATGTAAGTTATGGGGAATGAAGGTGAAACCCAATAATAATACAACTGGCTATGTAGGGCATGTTTTTTTTGGTACGTCTTTTCCTCTTGTGCGTGTACAGTATGTGTGTGTGTCAGAGGCTGATACTGTAGCATGTGCTTGGACACTCCCTACATGGGTTGAGATTATTTTCTGCTTATGTTTAAATTAGCAAACACTTACAGTATGAATATTAAAATCATTGTATCATTGTGTATATTATCCCACAAGTGTTATATCCAGGTTGATGTCACAGAATCACCATAGAGGCACTGAACTACAGCTCGTACTGTATCATCCACTGGAAGACAAGTCACATGTACTGTATGTAATCATGTGCACCTGGTGTGTGTTTATATCCTGATTAGTTCTTATATTTAAGTTTGTATTGTTTACAATACTGAATAAAGAAAAGTTGGCACTTGCATCCTCAACATCTGCATAAGCCTTGTGTTATATCTAACAAATAACATCTGAATAGAGATGCGTGCAATTTCAGTATTAAGTCCTAAGTACATCCTCACTGAGTCTGTTTCTGTCAAGTAGATACAAAATTTATTATAAACCAATGCGTTGTTTAGTCTCAATGTTGTTTAACTGTCAGCAGCATGTGTAGGGCAGCTCGGTGGTTAAGCCATTGCCCCACTGATTAAAAGGTTCCTGGTTCAAACCTCAGGACCACAAAGTTGCCATTGTTGGGCCCTTAACCATCAACTGCTCAGATCTATAATGAGATGAAATGTAAGTGGCTCTAGATTAGGGCATCCGCTAAATGCTAAAGAATACAGTCAATGTCTGTAATCCAGGTGAAGCAATTATATCACATGGCTACATGTTCTTATACCTAATCTTATATCCATGTCTGTTTATTAATCAAATTAAAATTTTATTTGTCACATACACAGTCATACACAGTACGAAATGCAGTGAAATGCTTAATACGACCGCCA
>JAQQZT010000019.1:13205478-13215728 GCA_030068275.1 Clarias platycephalus | reverse complement strand
TAAACCTCTGTTCATGTCATCTTTTACACTAGACATTACTTGAAAGGCATTTATTCTGGAAAAAAAAATTACTGTTTATGTGTTAATTTAATAGTATCAGGCTAAATTCAATGCTTATGTTAATTCAGACGGACACTTCAATAGTGAAAAGGATAATCCAAGAATAAAGGAGTTTAATCAACGGTGCAGGAATGTATTTAAGACCATAATCTCTCAGATTATTCATTTTATTCTCCTTAAAGCATAGTAATTATAGAATATTAATTAGTATCTACTTTCAATTATTTTGTATAACTATGCGTGAAAATAATAAGAATATCTTTGTTGTAGCTCTCTTTTTCACCATGTTTGTACATGGCACGGTTTCACCTGCCATTGGTGGATCATCCCTGACAGGTTAAATCTGGATGCTGAATATTTAATATTCACTGAACAAATTAAATTGAACTAGTTAATTTTTGAGACTATGATCTTAATTTGCATTAGCTTTTGTAAAGCGTGAAGTTATTCAGGACGATTATTCATGTCCCTTTAGGTGCTCCAAATGCAGACTTCTGAAACAAATGTACTGTAATCATACACAGTGTAGTATCTAATAGAGTGTACTCCATCTATCCATTTAGGAACCTCTGTAGTCCAACCAGGGATCGTGCAGGCCAGTGGTGATTTCCACTGTACTTATTCCCATTTTACGACAGTTGTAGGACCTCCGGTCAACATTCACATGCGCGTTCATACACTATGAGTAATTTGGGAATGCAAATTAGCCTAATCTAGCCAAAATCTTTGGACTGTCAAAGGAAACCGCAGTACCTGGAGGAAATCCACCAAGTACCAGGAGAACATGCAAACTCCATGCACATAGACCCTAAGCGGGAATTGAATCTGGACCCTGGAGGTGCAGAGCAACAGTGCTAATCACTATGCGACCGTGCAGCATTAAAGCATATTAATTAGTGATATTTATACTGTATTTCTTGCACACACCAAAGCTTGTAGTTCAAGCTATAAACATGCAACGTACTTCCATAATGAATGGCATAAAATGGATTTTGGTGTCAATCAGTATTAGTAATACTATTTATCTTAGTGCACAGAAGTGATTTGGATTTAGTATCTATATACTGTAGAAGCACTTAACATTGAAGAGCTTAGTGCCATTTAATAATTTTGTTGAATTTACCAATTTCATCCATTGATTTAGCCTTGTGAAGCAAGATACTCAATCAAGGCTTGGATTTAGCTATTTTAGAGGATTTGCTCCACCCTATGTACAGTATGAGAATTTTAGTGAAAGCGCAAAGCTATCCATGCCAACACTAAACAAGGAATTCATCATATTCTTTATTCGTTAGAAAGAGCCAGAAACAACACATGAACTGTTATAACCCCTCTTAAATATTTAAAGAATTGCTATGATACTTTTTTCAGCATTATACCAGAAGGTCTTGTAAATCTTCTAAGACAAACTGTGATGTACCATGATGTATTCAACAATTTCTGTGTGAATTTTTAGGATTTCATGATCTCACCTATTCAGAATCAAATTCAGGAATGTGCAGAAGCCCCTTAACCAGCAACCCATAATGGCCATCCTTAGTCTTATTAGCATCAGCATGGATCTTCTGGTTTTATTTTTACTATCGATGAACTCCACCGAGCCAAAGCCGTTCAATGATCCATTGCTTGAGTTGCCATAATTACCGCATAATTTCAATGTATTCTGCATTAATAAAGCCACAGGTTTCATAACCCGAAACAATTCCATGCTTGAAAATAAGACCTAACTGTCCAGTATTAATTGCCATTTCCACTAAAAAGGGACACAGCAGCTTTGCTCCCACCTGTTTTGTATTCTAGGATCACCAAATTATATCCCAGCCAGTTTCAAGACACAAGTCATTGTTCTTTAGACTCGCTCCCATTCTATGCTGAAGGGCATCAAACACAAGTAATAGGATGAACTGTTACTGCAGGCCATCTGACTCTGTAAGCCTGGAAGAAAATGAGAAAAGGAAAAAAAATGAAGCTATGTCTGTCTGCTTCGCCTGTCACCGGAACAAGCCTCTAACAGCCACAGAAAATTGAAGGCAAAAGTGCACTACTGTTAAACACAGAACACAACAGGATGTTGGAGCGAACGTGACACTATGGAGAGGGAAAAACCACAGAGAATGAGAGTGATATGGTTTCGTAAAAAAGGGAGGTGTTTACATAACGAAGGAGACAAAATGAGAAGACAGAGAAATTGTAAACTTTTAATCACACTTATTGCAAAATTGCATTTTTCTGTTCCCCTGCTCATTAAATAATTGTAAAGCATACAACTCCATACTTCCTCCCAATTTTTTCCAGTAACTACAGTGCATTGAATCTCCTTTTTTAACATGAGCCCTGTTCTTTATGATGCTTTTTTTTTTTTTACTAGTCATGTGACTATTCCTCTTAAATTCAATACTGTATGTTAAAAAATTCTCACTCCAGTGAAGACATTACTTTTGCTGACTTTGGTTCAAAAAAAGTCTAAACATTTAAAATAGAAGGCTGTACCAAAAGTAATCCAAAGTGGAGAACTTTTTTTTAAACAACTGACATCAGTTGTTCACATAGCACATGTTTGTAAAGATGTAACTCTTTCTCTACACAAAGCTACTACCCAACGTAGTCTTCATCTCAAGCGATGCATTTGTACCATTGTTGAACCCAACTCCTTTTTGAAAATCCCTTTTTGTCGCAGTTGATGGTCTCCCACTGTGTGGTTTGTCTTCAATGCTGGTTTCTCCTTCTTTAAACTTCTTCATCCATCTGCCAAGGTCCCCCCTGTCAGTGGTGTCATCTCCGTAAACATTCTGTAGCGTAGTAGGAGACCCAGTGGGAGAACTTGACAAGAAGATTTTCAAAGAGGATTCAAGAGTTGGGTCCCATGATGGAGTAAATTCATCACTTGTGATGGAGACAAAGTTGAGTAGTACCTTTGCATAGAGGAAGAGCAACTCTACCATGTGAAATTTGAATAACCTATGTCAAGCTCTTAGCCTTCTTTTAACCAAATGGGAAATTGAAGTTACTGAAATATCACCATTTATATAAATAAAAGAAAGCTTTTGTTTGTACATTGGTCAGAACTCACTCTTTTAATTATATTTTTACATTTCATACATTGGATGACCCGAAACTACTCTCAGAAAATTTTCTGTCTGTATGTCTATACGTATGTCCAGCCCGATTTTGTCACAGCAACATGCAAAATTGGCTGGACAGAATTTAATAAACCTAAACTTCCTTAGGTATTTGCCTGAAGTTTAACCTGCCCCATGAACAAAATCTAAATGTTGAGTAGAAGAGATGTCACAGCATCTATCACTTTTTTGGATGAATATAGTACTTTTTCCCTTGAGGTGGGCGTGGCTATGCATGTCATTCAAATAGAGCCAATCAACGCAATAGTTTATCGTGTATACACAGAGTATTGTAGAAGACGCAGAAACGACCGCAATGCACCTACACCGTGCCAAAACCTCACAAAACTCAAAGGAAAGCATGACACAGCAAACAAGGGCAAGTAGACTATGAAAACTGAACCTTCAAATATGACTGGACAGATCAATGCATGTTTATGTTATTTAAAACCAGTTTGTCTCATATGGCACTACTGCAATAAGAAGCAGTGATTTAAAGAGCCACTACGGGATAAGACATGGGTCGTTATAGCAAACACTCGAACCGAGACCACAGTGTTATGTGCTTAAATCAAAATGTTGAGTAAAAGTGATGTCATGCCGGATTTAATTATCCACTTTAATATAAAATCCTAATAATCTGCTTGCTTAATGTAAACAAATCCCTGCACTAATACTGTAGATATTAATTAGAAAAGCTAAACTGGACATTTTTCCGGACATTTGCTGAAATAACAGAAGTTATGAAGTGGTATAAGTGAATTTTAATGCACTGGAGTCATTCTAAGACAAATTTTTTTTAGTTTTAAGACCAAATGTTTTCCGATTTCTCATCTGTGATTCACTCTCTGATTACCGAAAAAAGAGAGTGTAATTGGCTGACAACAAAAGAAATACAAATTCGCATTAACAAGACATAAGATACTCAACCTTACAAAATGTAATTTCTTTGTATCAATAAGTTAGACAGAGAGTTCTGCTGCACAGAAAGACTGTCTTTATGAAAGAATAATATCACTGATTACAGCTGTTCAGCTTATTTTTAGCTTTAACCTTTTAACTCTTTTTGCAAACTCCTTTTCTGTCAATAATGTCAACTTATGCTAATTAAGAATAATTAATGACATCTACAGTGTTTTATAACAAACCATGATGATCTTATTTAATCTTATTTAGTTGTAAAAACTAATAGTATGGTGAATCCAAGAAGCAAAGTCAATTTCGTAAAATCCCAACAGTGACAGTTGTCTCCCTTGTAAAAGAGATTGTTGATCTCAGAGGGATTTCTGGTAAAATAAAGGTGAATTAGTCATTTACTAAATTATGTGCAGTACTCTGATTCTGAATATAAAAAAAATAAAAGGAATAATAGGTGTGAAAATGCCCTAAGTGTTTTAAAGCAATTTAACATTTAATGAAATGAGGCAGCACTTTAAATATCAATTATCCTTTTCCTTTCATCAGTACATTACAGCCAAATTCAGATCATTTAAGCGAGTAATTCTTTATACCTTTTCATAAAACTTGTGCACAAGACATCAGATCATATCTAAAGACATGAAAGTGACTGAGGAGAATGCTAATGTCTTTTATTGTTAAATCTCCCTTTTCATTCACACTCTAGCTGCTGCATGTCCTTTGGTCAAAATGCGATCCTGCCTAAAGCACAGAAACAGAGAATTGTCATATTAACTGCAATTATTTTATTCATAGGGCTGAAACACAAGGTTAAACAAAGACAGTGTGAAGAAAAGATAACAATGGAATGTTTTTTTTTTTATTCTTTCAACTACAAAATAAGACTTCTAGATTTCTGAATAAACCTCTGGAAGCTACTTACACATCACCTATCTTTAGAACATAAACTGCTAGGCCTATATAACTGTCTAGCAATTAATTAATTAATTCCTAGACAATTAATTAATTAATTATTGTTGGTACCTTTCTGGATCAATAATGTTAAAAACGAGTGAAAAGTTTTCTAAAGATGATTTTCTTAGACTTTTTCTTGTACATTTTCTTTTTCTTTCCCAGAATTCTGTTTTATAGTTCTACATCAGTGCTTTCCAACCCTGGTCCTGGAGAGAGCCCCTGCTCTGACCTCTAATGTTTTCTTAGCTCACAGCATACCTGATTTAACTAATCGGCTAATTAACAGCCTTTGCTAAATATGGCACAGCAGGAAGTACTCCAGGACCAGGGTTGGGAATTACTGTTCTACATAATACCCTTGGGGGTTTTTTCTGGAGTGTTTAACTAAAAAAAATGAAAAAGAAAAATCCTTTAGGGCATTAGGTACAACCTACAGTACAGTCACTAGAGTATATCTCTGCCTGGCCAAAAAAAAAAAAAGATGCCATTTCAGAAGGATCAAATTATTGAGCAACAACAAGCAAAGAAAACAAGTAAGAAGAATTGAAAATACTGGAACTGGGTTAAGAACCTTTCAACACATTATCAAAACCGGGAGTTTAGTACTGAACTGTGTGATGAACTAGTGATGTCTTGTTCATGAACGATTCGTTCTTTTTGAACGATTCTTTAACGTGACTCATTTTCTAGGTTAAGTACAGGGACAGAAATGAGTAGTTACCTTTGAGTCTTTGGTCTGAATCGTTTGTTCTTTTGTCACGTGACTCTCATAGACGCTATGCAGTGCAGTACACAGGAAACAGAATTGAACGGTTCTATTCAATGAGACTTCTACTGTATATCTAGTTGTTCATTTGTTTGTCACGTGACTCCCATAGATGCTATGCAGTACAATAGATTCAAAAGAAAGACTCGGACCAGAAGATATGAGAGGTGAGGTTCTTATTCTGTTTATTTATCATAATACTGTATGTCTGTAGTTGCATTGTAATATTTTCATTACTGGAACTATAGCCAAAATTTGTGTATGTAGACGTATTGGGGGTCTGTTTATTGAAAATGTAACATTTTATTTTATTTCAGATCAAAAGAACGAAATGAACTAAATGACTCATAAAAAGATTTGTTCATTTTGATGAACGAAATTCAAAGAGCTAAAATGATTCAAACTTCCCATCACTAGTGCCAACTTTGTGGAACAAATGTGGTCGGAAGAAAATCATAAATGAATACTTGGTGAAGATGCATGGTAAATGAATTTAACAGTAAAAAACATCGCTATATTTAATAGTGAAAGTAAGAGCATTTGCATACACACAATGTGATGAGAACTTACAGGATTACAAGTAGAAAACTTACTTGTTAGTAAGACCTTTGGAGCAAAGGAAATAGGAAATGTGGTCTGATGAATTCCGACCCCATCTACGAGGATGTAGATTCACTTTTATGAAGAAGCTTGTATTTATGCAGCCACAAAAGCAAAAATAAAACATTTATTTATGTCTTTATGTATGTATGGATAATGGATATGATTATAATAATAATAATAATTATTATTATTATTATTAGTAGTAGTAGTAGTAGTAGTAGTAGTAGTAGTAGTCTTCCTGAAGGGCACCTAAACCAAAGACACACAGGCAACCATAACTCTGCCTTATAAAATTTTATGACAATTTCCAATTTGAATAAAATGACTTGGACATGCCTGAACCTCATATCTACATGAAGTATTCTGATGACATAAAAGTGTACTCCCAATCCAAAGCCACAAATGTATACACCTGTTTGGATCTAATCTCCCACAGCTGGAGAACAATAATCTCAATAAGCAGCTCCAGCTGTTAATGACAATGACAGAGAAAATCCATGTCTGTTCTTTTTTGCCATATCCTTCATTAAATTGCTTATTTTTTGTTAGTCGGCCACCATCGAGCTATTGAAGAATCAAGCTTTCTTTACAGGCACAACTTTAGTGACCACCATCACTTCTACACACATAATTATGATCGTCTTGCCAAGGGAAGCATCAACAATAAGCGACAATAAGCGATCATGATTTTCCTTGAAAAACAACACATGCTGAGATTTAGCAAATATACTTCAAATGAATACACGAGGTGCTGTTTAACAGATGTAAGACCTAAGCATTGCTGATCTCCCAAGTGAAGAAAACTGATAATCATCTTGTGTGGCCGGGATTATCATGAAGTGTGTTAATTATGATCAAGCTTATGCGCTGAATATTAATTAATCACTTTTATCATGTGCTTATAAGATGCGTTGAATCTGTCATAGGGAAAGAAAGTAGCACAAGCAAGCTTGTCAGAGTTACACTGATCAGACATAACATTATGACTACCCATCTAATATTGAAAGGTCCACCACTTTGCTACGAAAACAGTAATTACCTGACACCTTTCTATCACAATCAGCATTAACCTTTTCATCAATATGAGTTACAGCAGCTCTTCGATTGGATCGGACTACACGGGCCAGCCTTCACTCCTCATGCGCATAAGTGAGACATGGCCACCTCTGCCCCTGTCGCTAGTTCACCAGTTTTGCTTCCTTGCATCACTTTTGGTATGTCCTGGCCACCGCATCCTGGGCACATCCTACAAGAGCTGCAGTTTTGGAGTTGCTTTGACCCAGTTGTCTAGCCATTATGTTAGTGCCATTACAATTTGACACTTCCCACAGTAGCTACATTTTCAATATCTGGTTACAGTGAAGGCTGAGAGTGGGTGGGATATACAGTATTAGGCAACAAAAGAACCTTTTTTTTTTTTTTTTTTTTTTTAGAAGTTGATGTGTTGGGCAAGCATAAGGATTTGAGTGACTTTGACATAGAAATTGTGATGGCTAGAGGACTGGATCAGAGTAGCTCCAAAAACTGCAGCTCTTGTGATCTGATCTAATACAATCGCTAGTGTAGATAAAATTGAGGAAAAAGTTGTAAGTTGGTTCCAAATAAGACCGTGTCAGAACTCACAGTGCATCACTGTTATGGTGGCAAAGGGGGGGGGGGGTCTACTCAATATTATGTTATTGCTGATTGGGGTATATTTTTACATTGAAACAAATACTTCTATTTGACATTCTTTTCTAATTTAATACAACAGTTTTGCATTATAAATTATATATAATTGGAAACAGAGAATATTAAACATAGGATACTTGAAATGTACACATACATAAAAAAAATTTCCTATGATCTAGTCTAGTGAAAAGGCTGACTAGTAAACTGGGTGCAGATGAGTGTGATTTTTAAACTGGAGAATAATTCATAAAGGGATTCTGGGAGCTCAATTTTCCTGAAATTTCACATGTGTGATCTATGAAAAATCTAATTTCTCTTCTGACAAGAATGAGTGCTACTATATTCTTATTAGCACCTTCGGATATTTCATCATCATGCCGTTTTTAAGCCTCGCCGCTAGAACAATTTCCTGTGCATACATGCCACAAGTGATGAGCGTGAAATCCTGAATTCTTTTTTTTATACATTAATAATTGCTTGACAATTTCACAGTATAGAATGGCACATCAGCATTCAAAAAAGATCACAGAAGAAGGCTGCAGAGATTTGAGGAACAGAGGTTCCAGTTTCTCTGTAGTGTAGTCTTAAAGACTGTGCGCTTCCTGACTACAGCAATATTTATTTTTTAGCAGGGATTATGGAAGAATTGGGAAACCTCAACTGTCATCAAATGTGTTGCAGAAAACAGTGCTGTCACTTGAAGACATCAGTATCTGTGAGTACTCCAGGCCATGAAAAAACTTATTTTTACTTTTTAATAAGTAGAAAAAAAAAAATTCTAGGAAACGTATGCCTTTTCAGTTGCTATCATCTGAGAAGCCTGAAAAGAATGTCCCTCACATCACAACATACGTAACTCTTCATAAGTGGTCTCTAAAAGTGACACTGATATTTTTTGTAACTGTTTCTTCAGTGACTGTGCCACTCTTAGATTTATACCGGGAGTGGATCTATTTTTCGGGGGAGGGGATTTTTCCTGATTCCTCCCCGTCACTAGGGGGCTTCCACATTAAGCTACTACCACTCAGTTGGGAGGGCCGAAGATTATCACGTGTCCTCCAAAACCACGTGATTCCGGCCGACCGCATCTTTTCTAACTGCTCGCTCACGAGCCGTTGGGAGCTCACAGACGACCCTGATTGGCTGTGGAGCCATAATTAATGTGAGTACCTCTCATCCCTCCCCTCTGAGAGAGCTCGACTAATCATCTCTATCTACACCTCCAGCTGCGAGAGGTTACAGCATCACCCGGGAATCTAACTCGCGATCTCCAGATGATAGGGCGAGCAGTTTACCACTGCACCACTCGCTGCAGAAAGGCTTGACTTGACAGTTGGCCTGGAAAATAATATTTATGAGGAAATCTCAACTTATGGTTGTTTAGAAATATTTCTTTGAATGGTAAATCATTTTATCTATTTCCTTAGTGCTTGTCTAGATATAGTCTTTGGTCGCCAAAGTACATTCCGAAATAATGAAAAAATAATTGACACAATATGGTATGATATAATATAACGTTATATTTTATTATAGCAGCACAGTGGCTAAGTGGTTAACACCATCACTTTGCACCTCCAGGGTCCGGGTTTGATTCTCAGCCAGGCTCGATTCCCATCTCTGTGTGCAAGGAGTTTGCATGTTCTCCTCGTGCTTGGTGGGTTTCTGAATGTTTTGAATGTTGACTAGAGATTCTATCAAGGTTATAAATTGGGAATAAATACAATGGTGATCACCAATTGTCTCCACGGGTCTCTAGCTGGGATCAGGGGTAGCTCAGTGATTAAAGCATTGGACCTCGGCTTGGAAGGTCCCAGGTTATATTCCCATGACCGCCAAGTTGTCCCTGTTGGGCTCTTGAGCAAGGCCCTTAACCCTCAACTGCTCAGATGTATAATGAGAAAAAATATAAGTCGCTCTGGATAAGGGCGTCTGCCAAATGCCTAAATGTAAATGTGGTTCCAGTGGTTCCTAGATGGATGGATATTGTTTGTATAGTTGTGGTATAAAAAAGTGCTCCATAATTTGTTGGTTGAACTGCGGTTTGAGGGATACTACAAACCGGATTCCAAAAAAGTTGGGACCCTTAACAAATTGTGAATAAAAACTGAATGCAATGATGTGGAGATGGCAAATGTCAATATTTTATTTGTAATAGAACA
>JAQQZT010000019.1:13180017-13200357 GCA_030068275.1 Clarias platycephalus | reverse complement strand
ACATCGAGCCTCAAGTATCACCTAGGGTGATATAAAATAAGGTCAAATATTTATATGCGATTTAAATGCGATTAATTCCGATTAATTAATTACAAAGCCTCTAATTAATTAGATAATTTTTTTTAATCGAGTCCCGGCCCCAAGATTGACATCTTGGTAGTCACATGACTGCAGAACATCATTACCTACCTACCTACACTACCTATACCACCCTCTATGTGGACCACATCTTACTTTAGTAGTTCCACCAATTAAAAGACACTCCAGCTCAAACCGGAGATGATCCACAGGCCAGGGGAAACTGTGGGAAACTTCCTCTCCTGCCAAGGGAAGAGGGGTGTTGGCTGCACGCTAGACAGATGCTGACCTGAGACAGATGCTTGGGATGTGTCGTTGTGGAGGCATGGTCAAGCTCCACTCTGTGAAGGGAGCTATGGACAGGTGAGTGGGGAGGAAAGCACATCTGATAAAAAAAAAAAAAACATCTAATTAGTGTTTCATCTGGCTGCAGTGAGACAGGGGGAAACTGTAAAAGATCGAGCAGAGCATGTTGGCGAGAGAAAGAGAGGGAAAGACAATTCTCTCCCAGCTTCTGGCATCTATTAATATGTGCGTATGCATGTTAAAACTCACCATCCAGTAACCATGTGAACTACTTCATAACAAGCAAGAGAATAAAAGCCACGACTCTCCTCGACTGCCTGTGCCTTTCATCCTTCTGACCTGTATCTTGTCACATCCACTTTGGCAATAATTGCCATACGCTGAAAATAATTTGAAAAATATACAGTATAGCGTACTGTAAAAGTTGGTCCTGCGGAAAAAAATCCTTGTGAACTGTGCATGAAAGACCAGCAACTTGTCACAATACGCTTGTTTGTTAACTGAGCATTGGGTTCACATCTGAGCTCTCTGCTAACTCGTCTGAGCGGAGCTGCACAGAGCTGAGAGAGACAGTGTGTGTGTGTGTGTGTGTGTGTGTGTGCTCGTCTTTGCTGCCTCGATGAAAAGCGATAAATTAAACTGCCAAAAATAAAATTCAATACTGAGAGTCACAGCCTGCTTCCTGCCTCGAACCTGCTACAATATTATATAGTGGTGGCCAAAAGTATTGAGACAAAAAGTGAAATTTAATGTTTTATGAAATAATTTGTTAATTTAGGCAATGGAATAATTAAATAACAATCAACACTTTGAAGTCCTTTATTGGGGTCCTTTAGTCCTTAAAACCAGTTGGATCCGGCTGGGCATAGAGTCAAAAAGATGTCTGCAATACTCTGGTGTCACTCGCTCAATCAATGCCTGCTTGATTGCTTGTACAGAAGAGATTTCTTTATCATCCGGAGATCACGAGTTCGATTCCCGGGTGATGCTGTAACCTCTCGCAGCCGGAGGCCTAGAGAGAGCTGATTGGCCGAGCTCTCTCAGAGAGGAGGGATGAGAGGTACTTAGTGCTCCTACATTAAACACGGCTCTACAGCCAATCAAGGGCGTCTGTGAGCTCATGCAAGGGGAAAGAGTGAAGGCCATGGTTCTAGATTGTGAATAGTATTGTCACATAACTAGCATAGACAGGCTAGAATTAATTAATAAAATGACTAATACATGGCATATGTTCTCTTAACACTTTTGATCACCACTGTATTGGCACTCATTTTGGGTAACGGGCCACATTACACTCACTCACTCATCGTCTATACCACTGTATCCTGTATTCAGGGTCACGAGGGGCCTGGAGTCTATCCCAGGAGACCTGGGGCACGAGGCGGGGTACACCCTGGACAGGGTGCTAATCCATCGCAGGGCACATACACACACTCATTCACACACTGTGAGTAATTTGGAAACGCCAATTAGCCTAACCTGCGTGTTTTTGGACTGAGGGAGGAAACCGGAGCATCCGGAGGAAACCCACCAAGCACGGGGAGAACATGCAAGACGACAGTGCTAACCACTAACTTACCAAGGGTCAGACCAGCCTATATTTTCCTTCATCTCAAGAGAAGCACATAGCATGTATAAAGTTTTCTTTTCATGCCTGAAAATAATATTTAGAGTTAAGAGTATGACTAAAGCAGAATATTGAGCACAAACTCTGGATAGAGGAGAGAGTGTTTTTTTTGTCATGCCATCTGACTGCTGCTTTTATCCCTGGCACAGAAAACATTAGGAGAACCATTTTAAGCCTCTGATTCACAAACCTTGTTTAGAGATGACAGTAAAAGCATTGCTGTTAAAATAGGTCGAAATATTTCTCTCTGTTTCTCCCCCTCTTGAATCAATATGTGTCGTTTTAAAACGTTGTTGTGTGAATAACTGTCAGCTTGCAAGAAGACTCAATAATTGCAAATAATTGTCAGCGATTGTTCGAGGAGGTGGATGCAAGTGCAGATTATTCATTATGTGAAGTGCAAACAACAACAACAACAACATCCAAAAGTATGAAAACAGGAACCATAAATATGAACTGTGTATACGAGTCTAAAAACATTCAGACTAAAATCGATAGTATGGCACACATGACAGAAAAAATGTCATGATAGTTCCAACAATTACACTTTACTACACTTAACATTACACTTACAAAAGATGACCGACAGTGAAACACTGAAGAGCTAAAACTTAAATAGTGGTGCTTAATCAAGATGTGGAACGACATCCTCTGTCAAGCAAGAAAGCAGTGCAACGTCATTATCAGAGGGCAGAGCATTGTCTGAAGTTCCGGTCCCTGCATTCTGATCGTCTAGAAAATGTCATTTCTTAAAGAAGTGTTTGTGGCAGTTCATTTAAAGGCACAGACACTGAAACAGTACATTAGGAAAAGGAGTAAAACACAATGGAATTCAAGCATTACAGAAGGCAATATCCGAGTTGAATTTCTGATGGAATATTAAAAGAGACATTTTGGAGACCTCGAAGTCTTACACAAACCAGTTTACAAAGGACTTTAATACGTGACCTTTAATCAAGGCATTTCAAGTCATAGATGGCAGCAACTGAGACATGTAACATGCTGGGGCTGATTGTGTTTTTTCACTCATCATTAATAGGCTTCAATCCCACACTTGTGAACAGGACGTACTGTAATATCTGGAAAATGTTGTGATTACAATTTTTTTAAGGCTCTGCTCCAAGGCCAACTCGCACTGGACACTTGGTAGCAAAATGGAGCTTATTGAACCAGGAATATAAAAATATGCAGAACACACCTATAATCTGACTTACCTGATTTGATGTAATCTATCACATACTGTATGGCAATGCAGGAATTACTATTTACATTGATATAGAATCCACAACTCCCATCATCAAATGTAATTGGTATCAGAACAAATGATGCAAAAATGCACTGTAGATGTACAGTACTGTATAATCAAAGGGTTTTGTTAAACTATACAGTATAACTATGCAAAGACAAATTAATGCATACAAAATCAGACATATGGTCAATAAGAATGAACTAAAAGTAGCGCAATCGGGTACTGTAAGAGGTAAAAAAGTATTTTTTTTCTTTGTTGGAAAATTGCTTCATAATTTGCCTGTCATTGCTTCAACCACAAAAAAGGAACACACTTCCACATTTAAAGTCTGTTAAAATGTATGTGGCATCATGGTGCTAACAATACAGTATAAAGAAACAGGAAACCCGCAGTAGCCTATTAATGGGGCCAGTGGTCATATGATGAAGTATGGATCTTTCATTTAGCTTTCAATTGGCTTGATTAAGCTAAATGGTGCAACTGTAGGAGAATTGTCTACTCTCTAACAAGCAGGAGGAAAATCTCTCTCTCTTTTTTTTTTCTTTGCATATTCATCACCACTTGCACCCAATTAACCTCCAGCGACTACGAATTTGGAAAGCACCCAAAGCCGTTTTACCTTCTGTGCAATGGAACTGACTGCCTTGGCATCTCGCCTTCGTGTATAAGTGGTCAAGTCTTCAGGTATCCGAGTTGAGAAATGCGATCCAAAACAGCAATACATCTACTGTACGTATATTGTTTATTAGTGTTAACTTTTACACCTAAAATATCGCACAAAACTGCAGAGGACTTATTGCACAAAAAGACTTTGTTCTCTTTTGTTCCTTGTTTCCTTTTTCAAAACAGTAAGTTGCATTTGGAAGGCAACTACGGAAGAGTTTATTCTGTTTGGAGCAAACTGATTGATTGTTTATTCAGTTTAATGTAGCATGGTTGCATTGCCAACAGGTGAACAGAATATCTAGCCCGACTCACTAGCTCCTATATCCATCATGCCTGTCACTCTCTCTCTCTCTCTCTCTCGCTCGTAACAACCTCCATTTTTCTTACTTAAATCAGGAAGGTCTGTTAAGTGACCTTCCTGAATGACGTTATTTTGGAAAGAGGGAAAGTGCTAAAATGTGTACAGGCAGTCATTCAGGACTAGGAACTGCAAAAAAGATACTAATAATCAGAGCTGACAGAATAATAAATGTGAATCCTGTTGAATTGGAAAAAGACCCAGAGGTGCCAATTTACACATACTGTAGTGTGCAAAAAAACTCTAAGAGTGCATTAAAGCACTTGCCACAGAGCAGGTAACAGTTACTAAAAATGCTGTATGCCTGTATAAACGCTGTATAAACAAAGTCCATCATAAAATACTTGCTGCTTTATTTCAGACAAATTAGGAAAAATATCCAAGATTCCTCACCACATAGACAGCAGTCTACAGTATATCACTGCCCAACTGCTTCTTGCTTTCACAGGCTAATGAATGATTACTTGTACAGCATGAGTCACATTAACAACTTTACTTCAAGCAATATATAGATGCTCGATAGAACATATGTTTTAGTCTTTGCAGAGACAAAGACAATCTGTATGACTGACCATGACTGTAAACAGGAAGAATCAAAGGCCACAGTTCTTAATTACTAATACCATCTAAGGAACTTGCATGATTGCACATCTGTTCTATGTGTTTTGCAGCTGTTGGACAGATGCTGCTTCAGTAGAGAAAGCACCACATTTGGTTTTGTCCTCCTTCTCTGATTTTGTCTCATTTTGTTGTCGTCTATCAAGTCAGGAGGATGATGGTTGGCAGGTAAAATGCTGTGACGCCCATTTAGCACATTACATGTGACGGATGATATGACAAGTGACCTTTCTCTGGCATGGACAATGAGACAGTGAGGGGGTAGTGGTCAAGTGAAATGAGAAAGCCAGAGCCACATTACATACCTGTACAAAATACACAGGGGCAAATCCCCTGCAGCACTGAGGCTCAAGCAACATTTAGACCATTGCAGCTCCACTTCAAACATGCGTCAGTAAGACAAGGGGGCACAGAAAAGGTTAGAAAAATTCATGAAATGTATACATGCTATTATGTCATCTTGTCTACACTAGTAAATCGTAAGGTAGGGTCAGGAGAGCCCTGTGAATTTGTGGGTTTTGTGAGGGCTGGATTTAGGTACAGAGGTACAGATTTTTAATGTATGGTTAGTATAGAGTTCATGGGTTCTTTTTGTTATTCGTCTAAATGTTAGTAGTCTAATGTCTAGTGTAATGCCCTGTACAGTACTGTATATAGATCCCTATGATCACTGTTCACTGAAGAATCCAATTTGAGATTAAAAGGATACTCCAGGTACATGAACGTCCCCATGTTGGTTTTCAGGTTTTTTTTGTTTGTTTGTTTTTTGCATTTGCTCTGTCTGATTTTGTGTTTTCTTTTTAAACTTGTTGCAATTTATAACATGTTGTGGGAGGCAGGATGCAAGTGAACAAAAAATAGTAAGAGTAATTAGAAAACTTTAAGACAGTAAATAGCAAGTAGAGATTTTGCTTTTGAAAGGATGTGGTCAGAACGTGTTTATCTTTTGTAATTTTTTGTCTGCAGTATAACTATCTTTGCAAGCTTTCTAGACAAAAGAAAATAAATGGCAAATAAATTTTAACTACATATTTCTAAAGGCATATCTTTTTGTAACATTTTAAATTTACTACTGTATATCACGCCACAGTCGCAAATGCTTTTTGCAATAATAATAATAATAATAATAATAATAATAAATACAATAAACAACTAATTGCTTAAATGTTGTTAAAACAATATAGCTTTTTTTAAAAACATATTTTAATCTATATTTTATTAACTGTACCTTTGATTTAACAATAAATGTGTTAAATATTTACACAATTTACAGCGTTTACTTTTTCGATTAACATTTCTTTCTAATTTCTTTTTAATGTAACCAATATTTTAAAAAGTTACAATTCATTTCACATGCAATTGAAAGTTATAACAGGCAGTCATGAAATTGTTATTATTACTAAGAATAAATAATATAATGAAAACAAACGTTGGTCATGAGCTTAGTCCTTCTCTACATATCCTCCACCTAAGGCAACACACTTTCCCAAACGATGGATGAACTAGTGGAGAGGAAAAGTTCCACCCTGGTAATCACCTCGTAGTCGTCGTTGAAATGCCTGCCTTTCAAAATGCGCCATTTTGGTTTTGACCCTCTAGCGACATTGTGTGGAACTGGAGGGTTTTTATATGACGAAATGTTTATGAATATTTGAGTTTTTTAATACAATAATACAAATTTTATGACCGCCCCTCGTAGAAAACTTTTTGTCAGGGAAGCCCCATGGAAGCCCCTTGACTTCACTTTCCTGCAAATACTGCTGGTCACATGTTTGTCACTAATTAATGTTGTCTCGCATCAGTTGTGTGTACTACATCTTAGCAATTAGATCAGCTCACCTCGGTAGTCATTGTTGATGTTTCTTGTTTGAGTTGAGTGTGTTTATTGCAAAATCTTTATTAAAGAAGAGTCTGCACCTGCATCTTATCTGACTCTTAATCCTGACACTTTTCAGACACTCCGTGTTTGGTTGAAAATTGCCTTTCCCTGAAGCTGTGGGCCATTTGGTTATTGCACTAAAATTGCTAAAAGTTCAATAATAACCACAACAGCTGAATGCTAATGATAGACACTTCTGCATCATCAATTTGCATTGAGCTTGTTCTTTGTTTCAGGCAAGTATAGTATGTTTTATATTATCAAATGAAATGAAGATGCAATGAAAAAAATAGTTAATAGCTATTAATTTATACAACTTTGAAAATTGGGCAAAATTTCATAGAATAGAATTACAACAATTAATTCACAAAAAGCATTCATTAATACTAATTCGTCCTCATGTCTGAAGCCAGGCCTATACAGAGGGCCCGTCAGCAAGCACCTGGTGGTTGGATACGCCACGGGACCTGGCCGGGCACAGCCTGAAAGAGCAATGTGCATACCCATCCTCCCCATCCCGTGGACCCATCACCTGCGGAAGGAACCGATGGGGTTGGGTGCGGTGCTATTTGGGTGGGAGTGAAGGTCGAGGGCCTCAACAGACCCGGGTGGCAGAGGCTGGCTCTGGGGACATGGACTGTCACTTCTCTGTGAGGGAAGGAGCTGGAGCTTGTCTGGAAAGTGGCTAGTTACCAGTTAGATCTGGTGGGGCTTACAGCCTTGGCTCTGGATCCCTACTCCTGGATAGGGCTTGGACTTTATCTGTTCTGTGCTTATGCACCGAAGAGCAGTTCAAAGTATTCGGCCTTCTTGGAGAACCTAAATGGAGTCCTTCACCGGGTCTCAGTAGGGGACTCCATAGTCCTGCTAGGGGAATTCAATGCACATGTAGGCAATGCTGTGCTGTGGCAGGTGTTCTTACGGACATCTTCAACATCTCTCTGAGCAGCGCCGTCATTCCCATGTGCTTCAAGACCACTACTTCTTCACCAGTCTTCTGGGGCCTGTCTCAATGACTACCATCCTGTTGCACTTACACCCATCATCATGATGTGCTTCGAGCAGCTCATCATATCAAGACCATGCTGCCCCCCTCACTGGACCCACCGGCCCTCACACAGTTAGATAAGAAGGACACCTACGTTCAAATGCTGTTCACAGATTTCAGATTACCATTCAATACCATCATCCCCTAGCACCTGATGGGGAAGCTGAGCCTGTTGGGCCTGAACACCTTCCTCTGTATCATCCTCTGGACTTTCTGACCAGGAGGCCTCAGTCGGTGTGGATCGGGGAGAGCACCTCCAGCACCACCACGCTTAGCTCTGGGGCCCCCCAGGGCGATTGTGTAGCAACACACAGCTCCAATCACATAATCAAGTTTGCTGATGACACAACAGTGGTGAGTCTCATCAGCAAGAACGACAATTCGGTGTACAGAGAGGAAGTACATAAGTAATGGACTGGTGTAAAGACATTAACCTGTCTCTATACAAAAGAGATGGCAAAACTCTGGTGAAACTTTTCTGGCATCCCTGCAGAATAGATGATGTACACCAGGGGTCAGGGAAAGCATCCAGTTAAAAACTTCAGGGATATGTTATCCCGGGGGACTCTGGAGGCAGTTGCAAGGTACCAGCAGACTCAAAGGATGGCAGCCGCAGCTGAAGCAGAAGCAAAGCAGTGGGTGTGGAAGCCATGGAGAAGTACTGCACCAAAGTGCTTCTGAAAACCCATCCGGCACAACCAGGCTGTGTACAGCAGGAATGGGACACTGTTGATCTCAACTGAGGAGGTAATCAGGTGGTGGAAGGAGCTCTTTGAGGAATTCCTGAACCCAATTAATCCACTCTCTACTGCAGAGGCAGAGTTGGTGAGGTCACTGAGTCAAACAACTCCATGGTGGCAAAGTCCCAGGAATTGATGAGATCCGCCCGGGAATGCTGAAGGCTGTGGGTGTTGAGGGGCCTCTTCAACACTGCATGGAAGTCAGGGATGGTGCCTAAGGAGTTCCAGACTGGGGTGGTGGTTCTCCTCTTCAAAAAGGGGAACCAGAGGGTGTCTGTCAACTACAGGGGCATCACACTACTCAGCCTGCCTGGGAAAGTGTACTTTAAGGTAGTGGAAAGGAGCTTTTTACTTTTGCAATAATCCGGGAAGTGGCTTAAGAACATGCCCATCCAGGCTACACGTGTTTTGTGGATTTGGAGAAGACACATGATCAGATCACAGATGATTTTCTTTGGGAGATACTGTGGAAGTATGGAGTGAAGGGATCACTTCTCAGGGCGATCCAATCCCTTTATGCCCAAATTGAGAGCTGTGTTCGGGTTCACTTAAGTAAGACGGACTTATTTATGGTGGGTGTTGTCCTCCACCAGGGCTGTGCCAATCCTGTTTGTGGATTTCAAGGGACAGGATATCAAGGCGCAGCCATGGAGGAGATGGTATCCAGTTTGTAGGCTAACCAATGCATCACTGCTTTTTTGCAGTGTGGTCCTGATCCAGCTGAGCGTGAAACGGTAATGATAGAGATCAGCACCTCGAAATCTGTGGCCATAGTTCTCATCAGGAAACCGATGGATTGTCTCCTAAAGTTAAGGAGTTAAGGAGTATTTCAGGGTCTTGTTTACGAGTGATGCGACATTCGAGCATGAGGTTGACCAGCGAATTGGAGCAGCGGGGGTGGTACTGCACCATGGTGACAGAAAAAGAGTTGAGCCAAAAGACAAAGCTCTTAATCTACAGGTCGATCTACACGGCTCAAAGGACACGACTGTGGATACAAGCGGTTGAAATGGTTTTTTTCAGGAGGGTAGTTGGCTTTTCTATTAGAGGATAGGATGAGAAGCTCAGTCATCCGTTAGATACTCAGAGTAGAACCGCTGATCCTTTGAGTGGAAGGAGTGAGTTGAGGTGGTTCGGGCACCTAGTAAGGATGTCACCAGAAAACTCCCTAGGGAGATGTTCGTGGCACATTCAGCTGGGAGGAGGCCACGGATCAGAGGACTAGGTTGAGAGATTATTTCCACACTGGCCTGGAAACACCTCAAGATCCCCCAGTCAGAGTTGGCTGAGGTGGCTGGATAAAGGGTAATTTGGGGTTCCCTGCTGGAACTGCTACCCCGATTTCGGAGAATCAAATGCAAATGGATGGATGAATAATTCTTTCATAATGATGAATTAATGGCTATTAACAAATAACGAAAAAAATAAAGTATATGTATTAACACATTCTGAGTCTTATAAAAATGTTTAATATGGTAAAAGTATAGACATCTTGGTAACTAATTCTGTTCATTAATACCATATCTTGCAATATTAAAACAATAAAACAAACAATTTACAATAAAAACTATTTACATGATCACATACTTTATATACTGTTAAGATCAGCCAACATGGCTTAACACTTGATTTGTTACAAAATAATTTGATTATATTGATACGCTGTTATAGAAATGTATTAATATATGCCATGGTAAGTACTGTGGAATATAAAAGTGGAATAAAAGTAGTTGTTAAGGTCTAATTTAAAATTGTGTATACATGTGCTTTTAAACTTTAAAAGGGGGATTAGCTTAAATTATTTTCAAATACACATACATAGCATAAACATTCTCTATTATTACTGCATATCATTCTTGCCCAGAACGAATAAACATGCCATTAATATTTAATTATTATCATTACTAATGACTATTCATATGTGACTGAGCTAGGTGTTAATACATACACCTCATTATTTCCTTAATGTGCTAGGGATTAGAGCATGCATTTTTATCATCTCTATTAAAGCAGGAATTAATTCATGCCTAAACTCATTACCATTTCCAATAAAAAATACATACCAAGATAAACCATATACCATACTATATGAACTGTGATTTGAGCATAAATGTGACAGAAATAAATTGAGGTGAACTCATACAGGTGTAATCTTTCAGAAGGTTAAATTAAAAGGATTGCTCGGTGGGAGTTTGTTTTTCAGAGTCAGTTTCATTGCTTCATAGGGAGACGTGGGCTTAAGTACGCAATAATTTCACACTTGCCCTGCTGTTTGATCCTTTACGTACACAGATGGCATTCCTGTCAGGGACGTCAATAGTGAAAGACAAGACAGTTTTTCTATTAGCTATGAATTCAAGGTGCAAACGCCTACATGGTTTCTTTCCAAAAATAAAAAAAAAAGCTTTTTCAACTAAAATAAGTTGGATTTAAACTAAAAGGTTATGAGTGCCAGATCGACTTAAAAAAACATCCATGACCTTCAGGTGCTCCTAAAACTTACTAAAATACACCTGTTACACATAACCTTCACGTATTTCGATTTTAGACAGCTATAAAATTCTTATACCCTAGTCGTGTCTTAACTTTTCTTTGTAGAATTTTCAAGGTACAGTAGTAGAAGAATAATTAACAGATAAGAACCTAAGGACCCTGATGTTCACTATTCAGGGAAATTTTGATATTATTTCCAGTTGACCAATAGGTTTGCATTTGCAATTTTTAATTCCCTACTTATGGTAGGCAAACTTTGGTTCTTAAAAAGGTTGTTAACAGTAAATGCCTAACTGGCAGGTAAAATAGAATGAAAAAATTTTTTTTTTCATTGAGGTACAAAAATGTAGCTAATAAGATAAAAGCATAAACCTGTGAGACCTGATGATTTCCAGACCTCATACAACCACATTGTTGTTTAAACTCGAGAGACTTATAAATGAATAGAACACTATGTCTGATAAAATTGGCTTTGTAGTTGAGACGAAAACCATTTTCCTTGGAACACATCACTCTCAAATTACTTTTGATATCTTAAGAGATATTCACTTCAGGATGATAACTGATGCACTTACTTGAAACTGTATCATTATAAATCAAATGAAACACTGTTTGTGTGTCAAAAAATATTACAGCCTAATAAGCAGTCTGAAATTGCGTTCACAGACCAACAGTAACTTGGACAGACCTTCAGAAACAAAGTCCAGAGTTGCAGATTCACAAAATGATACTGGAAGTGTAATATTTATTTCTAGTGCAACAAACACACAGTTATGTTGCACTATACATTCTGACTGAGAAACTAAACAAAAAATTATTTACATCAACGCTAAAATATCAATCTTTACTTTTATTTATCTTCTCAGACTGAAAAGACAGTCAGTAGAGGAAGGCTGTAAGAAATACCACATACTGTACTGTAAGAGAACAAGTTAATGCCTCTTGTGCTAATGCCTCTTAAGCACACCAGCAAGGCGACTTAAATGAGATCAATGAAAGTTTATAAAATAGGACATGACATCTGGGAACCACAAATAGATCTGTGTAAAATAAAAGGAATTCCTGCAAAAGAAGTGCAACAGGAAAGTGCTGAAGTACAGAAGTACCCTTCTGGACAAAAGAAGTAAAAGTACTACTGCAGCAGTTTGCACTCTGAAATAGGTTAAATTCCCTAACTTAAAGAAAGATCTAACTGCCACGTACACTATAAAGGTTTGTGAACGCCTGACTATCATACCCTATAATCCCCATTCCTGATTAAGTATTCCCCCTGCTGTTACAATAGCTTCGACTCTTCAAGGAACTAGATTTTGGGGAGTGACTATGGAGGGTTGCGCATTCAGTCACAATAATGTGTGTGGAATATTTCCTGTTTACTTCCCAAACCATTTGTTATCATCTTTCTTAGATATACTGTACTGCCTGTCCAAAGCAAGTCATGTATGTCACACACTCTGTGGGTATAACAAAGAACCCCCCCACCCTTTAAAATAATCACACTTTTTTGCTTTGCAGCCTGAAATGAAGACAGACAGTTTTTGTTTCATCCAGTTGTATTTACACAGTGCAACTTTTAACAAGCGAAATATATAACGACAACATGTCAGAAACACCTTCCTAAGCATGACTTGCAAACTCAATCAGCTGTGGTCATTTTGATTAGCTCAGCATGAAACCTGGAGCATTTCAGTTCCTGGAAGTGCAGCTGAGACAATCAACTATTGGTGGTAAGGCCTTGTCAAAAGATTCCCGGGATAAACGTGCACACAGATCAAAGACAGGAGATGGATACGAAAAAATTCAAAGGCCTTATCACTACCTAAAAGTACAGTGAAGTCTGTTATTAGGAAGTATTAGGTATTTGGTACAACACAGACCCTCCCTGGATCAAGACCTAGCTCCAAACTGGATGAAAGAGCCAGAAAGGCTACAAAAAGGCCTACAGCAACTCTGAAGCAGTTTCAGGAATTTACAACAAAGATGGATCAATGTATGAATGTGAAAACAATATCACAAGTTCTCCACAAATGTGGGGGCTTGTATGGGAGGGCTGTGAGAAAACGCCCACTCTTTAAGAATGGCCAGATGAGATGATGGTCAAATGAGACTAAAATTAAATTAATTGGCCACAACCCCCAAACAGTATGTCTGGCAGAAATCCAATACAGCTCAGGACCCAAACATCACAGTTCGTACAGTAAGGCTTGGAAGTGGTAAAATTCTGTTATGAAATGTTTCTCTGCAGCTGTGACTCTAGAAGGAAAATGGATGGGGCAAAATATCATCAAATCTCTGCCAGAAAGTGGCCCGATGGAAAGAAGGTTTACCTTCCAACATGACAATTACCCAAAACACACAGCAAAACTGACCACAAAGTGGTTAAAGGAGAAAAAAAGTAAATGTCTCTGCATGGCCTAGTCAGAGCCCAGACTTAAACCCCATTGAAAATCTGTGGAATGACTGCAGTCCACAAACAATCACCATCAAATTTAACTTAACTCGAGCAGTTTTATAAAAAAAAGACTGGGCAAATAAGTCTACTGTAGCTGTGCAAAGCTTTATGTGCCATTGAGAAGGTGATTACTGTACCTTCACCTGATTAAGTGTACAAGTCATTTTAAGGAGCGGGTGATCATTTTCCAAATTAGTGATTCTGTTTTTTTCCTGACATGATGGTGCGATATCTTTCACATGGATATTAAACATCGCACTGAGTAAAAACAGTTGGATGAAACAAAAATGTGTCTGTCTTCATTTCAGGTCGCAAAGCAAAGGGGGTGATTCCTTATACAGTACCACTGTGTGTATACTGTATGTACTGTATCCCTTCGACACATGAAATATACATAAGAACCAACACGTGGTCAGAATAAAAATATGGCTGGAGATCACTTAAACACTTGAAGTTGCATGGTAAGAAAGCAGCTGTAAAAACCATGGCTATGTTTAATAGTGAAAGTAAGAGCATTTCCATACGCACACGGTGTGATGAGGACTCACAGGATTGGGGATAAACAGCTGTGTGGCCATAAGAGAACAACTTGTTAGTGAGACTAATCAGAAAAACGCTTCAATTTGCCAGGGATCATAAAGACTGTTCTTTGGAGTGCAATATCTGTATGATCTGATGAGTTCAGATTGACACTATCAGACCGATGGGTTCATTAGGGTAAAAAGGAAAGTCCAGGATCGACGCATTGATGAACTTATTGTGTATAGGTATACACATGTGTCCACTGGTCAAGTCCCTGGAAGCAGTATTGTGACCTTGGGTTCCTTCAGTTGGTCAGGTCTAGGATCAGCAACATTATGTGGCAATAAAATTAAGTCAGTTGATGGACTGAATGTACTGAATGACCATCAATGGAATTTTTTCTGACGCATACACACACAGTATACTGGCACATACAGTAAAAGTGTGTGTGTGTGTGTGTGTGTGTGTGTGTGTGTGTGTGTGTGTGTGTGTGTGTGTGTGTGTGTGTGTGTGTGTTTGGCGTGTAGCTCCTTGGTGTTTAATTTTAGTGTTATTCTTTGTGTCATTTATAAATAATGAAATCCCACAGAGGGTATAATTAAGTCATGACATTTAGGTGGACTTGAAATGCTAGTTGAAATCTGTTAAAAGCTTTCATGCTGTTCACAGTGATGAGACAATGTCCAGGAGGACGTTGGTGTTAATTGTGCTGGGTGACCACACGGCAGTATGTCTTATGTGCTCCAGATGGTCAGGGACAAAACAAGCTGCTGCAATATCAACATGATCAGCTCTGTGTGTGTACTGCCACTGGTGCATTTGTTATGTGACCATACTCTGAATTAGGAACACTCTAAAAAAGAAATGCCCCCAATCACCCCCCCACCCCTGCTAGTCCTTTAATTGTGTTTGTCCTTTTCAGAACAATGCCATTTAATCTGCATAATCTGATTGCTTTGTGACATTCTGAGTAGTGAGTTATGATCACCTGCATTTAAACCCTGTCCTCATTGCTAATTGCAACATTCTGTATCCATCCAATACTGTTTTATACTACAAGGTGATTCATTCGAAAGAGGCCCTGAATATTCTGTAATAACTCTTGACAGGACGAAGCAATCTGAACGAAACCAATGCAACCTTCTCATCAGATATGGAGCTTCGAAAATGCCAAGCAATAATGTGAATTTTTTTTGAGAGTGAATTTAGGTGCACCTGATGTGAAGGAAAATATCCAACGTGAAATCGCTGCTATTCAGGGGCATAGAGTGTTGGGCTCAGATTGCTTCATCATAGCGAGAGTTATTACAGATTATTACAGTTATTACAGATTATTACAGTTATGACAGGCCTCTTTCGAGTGAATCACCCTGTCTCTTGTGGTCAGTCTTGAAGCAAGTTTTATTTATAAATTAATTTTTTATAAATTGTGAGTCACAGTGTGCCATGCCAATGAATATTGATACACAGAATGCAAAGTAAGATTGACTAAACAACTGTGTAAGCTTAAGAAAACCACTTATTAGTGAGGCTAACACTTTGCTAGGGAGCGTAAAAGAATGGATAATCAGAAAAAAGTCATGTGGTCTGATCAGTCTCTTTGTCAGACTGATCCTATTCCAGATGGTGGGGGCATTAAGGTAAGAAGAAAAGCAGATGAATTGATGCACCCCTCATGCACGTGTACAAGCCTGTGGAAGCAGTGTTATGGTCTGGGTCTGCTTCTGTTGGTCAGGTTTTGGTAAAGCAAGCTCTTGTGCACAAAAAAAATTTGGAACGAAGAAAAAAAAAGTATTTTTAGTTGAGCATTATTTCCGCTCATAGAGAAGTGGTCAAGAAGTGGGGACGAGTTTGAAAAAATGTGGCAGAATAATTCCTTCCCATACTTCCACACCTGATGCCTACTTGTGGTAAATGTTAAAGGAGGATGTGTTTACTGTAACTGTGAAGATCCGCCAAGAACTGTGCCTGCATTATGTGAGTAAATCATCTTTTGAAGGACCATTCAGAAGTATATTTATATACTACTGTATATTGTGACACAATATCCTTAGCGCAGGCACTTCTCGCACACAAACACTGCTCACACCACGTAGGGTGCGTAAACAACAGAATGTTAACTGACCTAACAAGAGGACGGGCCACCAGAACTGACCTGGTCTGGAGGCTCATCAATTGCGCCACTCAGCGTCTGCGCGGCCTATAAAAAGGCCTCCTTGGCTTCCCTCGCTGAGTAGTATCAAAACTAACCTTAACTTACACAAGTCTTTTGGTTTCCAAGACTCAAATGCTTCCAAGTCCTGTTTGCCTATGAGAAACCTGGCTGCCAACCGCCCACGCGTTCTGCTGTCTCTGCGTACAACGCGCCACCTGTACAGCACCGCCAGTCTCACCTGTTCTCCACAAACCTGTGCGCCTTTAATGACATCACGCCTGCTGAGGATCGGCCCGCGGAGCCGCGACATTCACGAAGCCTGTGCTTTCGTGGCACATAGCATATTCAAAAAGAACTGCATACTTTGCTGCTTGAACTAAGCTTTCATTAAAGAACTGTTTTTGAAACGTTGACATCTGCTTCCCGTGTGTTCTGCGCATGTGTCAGACCCGTTACAATACACTTAAAAAGGTTTTGTGTGCAACTTTACTCAACTGCAGGGTGATTTATCCACTGTGCCAAAACTGTTGGAGATGAAGTTATTTAAAAAATTTTTTGGAATTTGTGCTTTTTAAGAACCTTGTGACTCAAGGAAAACATGCACAATTTTCCTCTATACATTGCAATATTCTCATGCAGTTTACTTGCTTAATTAGAAATTATAATAATGATAATCAATACAAATTCTCAAAAACGGCAAAAATGGATTTCTCATTTTGCTGTCAAACTGTTTATATAATCTAATTTTCTTGATTAGGTGATCACCGGAATCAAATCTTATTTAATGAGGAAAACTATGAAAGCTCCTGCTGTGATCATCACTCTTCTCCTGCAGAGCGTCCAGCTGGATGGGAAAAACGGTGCTAGTAGTACCTCAAAAACTTAAGAAGGAAAATATTTGGATGAAGAAACAAATGGTTGAATCCTGGCAAAGGGGTACATGAGTGTGAGTGTCACAACATGGAAGTACACAACAGCAAGGTTATGCAGCAGACACTGGGGACCATGTACTGTAGCTACAGGTTGGCAGAGGGCAAAGCCAGGTCTCTACTGACAGGGATTACAGCGAACTCATTCGAATGTCACTTAGCAAGCATAGGATGACATCAAGGGGCAAACTGAAACTGGGTTGAAGTGCACGATGAAGTTCAAAACAGGCTCCTCCTCTTCAGCCAGGCTAAGATTTTCAAAGGACGACAGCCATTTTGACCAGAGCACTGGATTAAGATCATCTTCACTGATGAGTCCATTTTTTCAGCTTTGTCCAACAGCTGATTGGGATACCTGGAGAGGCCTACTGTACAAGCTAAAGTGTCTCACAACAACTGTGAAATGTGGAGGAGGATCAGTGATCATCTGAGGGTGCTTTGGCAAGCCTGGGATCAGGCAAATTGGTATTTGTGAAGGACGCGTGAATCAAGCCACTTATAAACTTATTCTGGAAGAATATTTGCTTAATTTTGCTTTGAACGTGTTTCCTAGTTCTGAGGATTTATTTTTTTTCTGACAGGACAATGCTCCATGCCACATACTGTAGCCAGGCCAATCAAGGTGTGGATGGAGGACCCCAGATCAAAACCATGTCATGACCAGCCCAATCTCAAGATCTGAAAACCCACTGAAAACCTCTGGAATGTGATCTAAAAGAAGACGGATGGTCAAAACTGAGGTGCTTTTAATTTTGCCCCAAGAGTGGCATAAAGCAAAAAGACAGGTGGAGAGGATGTCCAGACACTAGTGATGGGTGGTTCATGAACAATTTGTGCTTTTTGAACGAGTCTTTAATGTGACTCAGAAGAACGAGTAGTCTTGGAGAGTGATTCATTCATTCTCTACTGGGCGCGCATGCACAAAGCATTGCAAAACCTCTGTACTGTAGGTAATGTGCAGGAAACAAAAATGAGTAGTTACCTCTCGAGTCTTCCAGTCCAAGTCATTCGTTCTTTTGTCATGTGACTTCCATAGATGCTATGCAGTGCAATAGATTCAAAAGAACGAACGACTCGGACTAGAAGACTCAAAGGTAACTATTTATTTCTGTTTCATAAACCGCTTAATTCTGTCTCCTGTGTAATGTACTGCCTTGCGTCTATGAGAGTCATGTGACAAAAGAACGAATGACTCGGACCAGAAGATATGAAAGGTGAGCTGCTCATTCTGTTTATCATAATATGTCCTTAACTGCACTGTAATATTTTCATTACTGAAGCTATAGCCGAAAGTTGTGTATGTAGACGTGTTGAGGGTCTGTTTATTGAAAATGTAACATTTTGTTTAATTTCTGATCAAAAGAACAAAATGAACTAAATTACTCAAAAAAGGTTTGTTCATTTTGATGAACGAGAATCAAATGATTTCAAGACACATGAAAGCTGTGATTGCAAATCAGGGTTATTTCACAAAATACTAATTTCTGAATGTCCTAAGTTGAAACATTAGTATTTGTCATCAAACCAAGTCAAACCAGCTCTTGTGATGTAGAGCTTCATTGACTTAACAACTACAACTCAGGTCTGCTCATGACTGCTTGAATTTGCATGAAATCTGAAATACTTAATCAGGATAAGTATTTCAGATTTCATGCAAATTCACTGGCATGTGTAAAGTTTGGAGCAAGATAATTTATAGGCAGCAGTGTTATGTTCAAAAAACTATTTCTAAAGAACCAAAAGTCCAATCAAACTGAAATTTTATATGCAGATGCATCTTAACCAAATTTTTGATCTTTAATTAAAAAACATTATCATCATCACCTAATAAGCCTTCAACTTCCATTTCACAGTGATGGCATTAAGCTATTGTCACTTGAACCATTGAACGTACATTCAACTACAGTATGGTCTGGGTATTTTTTATTTTTTTAAATGTGCATGTGGCAAGACCTGGCCACTCAAACGCTATTTGCAAAAGTGTTTGGACCCAATGGGGTATTCTTATTTATGAAGCTCAGCAGCTTACCATTATTGTCAGGAATTTTAGGAGTTATATCTCCTTTGCGGTCTAAATCCCCTTCTGTCTGCAAAGCCAAATGTGGTCTCTAAACATATGAAAACATTAACAGAGGTAATGATGCAATAAATTATGCAAAATGCACATATTTCAGGATGCAGATCAGTTGTGCAAGATGGGTGTTTGTTTATTTCTGCCTGATCAGTACTTTTGAAATATACCTAAAGCTGAACTCAATAAAACATGCAAATATACCTCTTATTAATACAGTGCGCCAGTGAGCCCACTTTCTGGGTCTTGAATGACAGAGATATAGCATGGTAAGGTGCTTCCCATTACTGTTAAGCACCCCTGTTTCCTGGCTGCAGAGTTAAATAGGATTATTACACATGGCTGAGGAAGATGGCCCTCCTACCCATCCACAGGGCAGTAAACTGGGTCATACACACAGGAATGTATGAAGACCCCCACAGGGGTGATGTAAAAAGATGTAAAAAACTAAACTGAGTTGACTACATTTATTCCTTGATAATGAAAAAAATAGGTTTCACCACAGTTTTGCTCTTGATACTCTACTTTCAGCTTTTGACATTATTATAGTTGTTGTGCCTACGCTAATGAAACTGAAATCACAACCAGGCATTATATTAATTAATACTTTTATCTGACTTTTAAAAGGAGACAGTAAAACAAATTAATGTGTCTAACATTTGCTAAAGGTGACACATTGAGTATGAACTTGAAAACAATACCTGGGTCTGTCTTGCTAAGCACGATATAATTTCCAGCATTGGAATTGCAAATATCGCTTTTTCGGTCCTAGGAAGGCAAAACCAAATGTGTTTACTTTCTAAAAAATTCAATTCAGATTTTTGAAAAGGGCATAGATAAAAACTGTTTGTGTATACTGAACGTGTGTGTATAAATGTTTTGGGCCCCTCTATATACAGTGGGGCAAAAAAGTATTTAATCAGCCACCAATTGTGGATTGGTGTTCTCCCACTTAAAAAGATGAGAGAGGTCTGTAATTTTCATCATTGGTATACCTCAACTACGAGAGACAAAATTAGAAAAAATATCCAGAAAATCACATTGTAGGATTTTTAAAGAATTTATTTCCAAATTGGCGGCACGGTGGTGTAGTGGTTAGCACTGTCGCCTTGCACCTCCAGGGTCCGGGTTCGATTCCCGGCCAGGCTC
>JAQQZT010000019.1:13164013-13179917 GCA_030068275.1 Clarias platycephalus | reverse complement strand
AGACCAAAGAGCTGTCAAAGGACACCAGAAACAAAATTGTAGACCTGCACCAGGCTGGGAAGACTGAATCTGCAATATGTACTGTAAGCAGGAAGAAATCAACTGTGGGAACAATTATTAGAAAATGGAAGACATACAAGACCACTGCTAATCTCCCTCGATCTGGGGCTCCACGCAAGATCTCACCCCGTGGGGTCAAAAAGATCACCAGAACTGTGAGCAAAAATCCCAGAACCACACGGGGGGACCTAGTGAATGACCTGCAGAGAACCAGGACCAAAGTAACAAAGGCTACCATCAGTAACACACTACGCCACCAGGGACTCAAATCCTGCAGTGCCAGACGTGTCCCCCTGCTTAAGGCAGTACATGTCCAGGCCTGTCTGAAGTTTGCTGGAGAGCATTTGGATGATCCAGAGGAGGACTGGGAGAATTTCATATGGTTAGATGAAACCAAAATAGAACTTTGTGTTTGGAGGAGAAAGAATGCTCATGTTTCATCCAAAGAACACCATACCTACTGTGAAGCATGGAGGTGGAAACACCATGCTTTGGGGCTGTTTTTCTGCAAAGGGACCAGGACGACTGATCCGTGTAAAGGAAAGAATGAATGGGGCCATGTATCGTGAGATTGTGAGTAATGATCCCAATGATCCCAAACACACCACCCGGGCAACGAAGGAGTGACTTCGTAAGAGGCATGTCAAGGTCCTGGAGTGGCCTAGCCAGTCTCCAAATCTCAACCCCATAGAAAATCTTTGGAGGGAGTTGAAAGTCTGTGTTGCCCAGCGACAGCCCCCAAACATCTCGCGACCCCCACTATCAAAAACAAGCAATAAACATAACAAGCTATTCACAGTATTTTGACTACATTTACTATACATCAAAATAATTTTGGCTTACCTTTCAATGCAAAGTGAGTACTTGTTTTTGGCAGCACAAAAGCTTCATTCGTGGCCTGATGGTGGATACAGCTATCTGCAATCATGTGTTTTTGACCCTGTAATTCCTTCTCTTTTCGGCAGAAAAAGTCTATAGACTTTTCAATAAAAAAAAAAAGATGTTTCGTCTCCAAATGCCTTTGCATTTTGCCGGGCTTCATACTTTCATGAGCAAGCACTTCTGAACAGATTACACATTGAGGGAAATCTACGTTATCGACAGTAGAGCAAGTGAATCCATACTTTATGAATTCTTCCTGATATTTCCAACATTTCCAACTTTGGTCTGACGGGGTCTTGCTCTTATGCTTGGTCGATGTACATGGTTCCGATGACTCAGGCAAACTGTCCACAGTTTCCTCAACATTTTTAGATTTGCGAATAACAAATTTATCCATCTCGGCAGTTGCGGTTTTCATGTGCAGTTGTGCGCTGTAGCAATAACTAGTGAGCCAGTCGCTGCACAGTGATGTCATATCTTTGAGTCGCAATTTTTAAACACTCACACTCAATCAGTAATATCTTTACAAATCAGAAAATATTTATTTAAAGCATTTACTTGTAATGCTGAAAAGTGTGTATTATAATCACAAAAAAGACATAATTTTTTAATCCCTCTCGCAACCCCTTGAAATTATTCCGCGACCCCCAGAGGGGTCCCGACCCCCAGTTTGAGAACCACTGCTCTAGAGGAGATCTGCATGGAGGAATGAGCCAAAATACCAGAAACAGTGTGTGAAAACCTTGTGAAGACTTACAGAAAACGTATGACCTCTGTCATTGCCAACAAAGGGTATATAACAAAGTATTGAGATGAAATTTTGTTATAGACCAAATACTTATTTTCCACCATATCTTGCAAATAAATTGTTTAAAAATCCTACAATGTGATTTTCTGGATTTCTTTTTATTATTTTGTCTCTCATAGTTGAGGTATACCTATGATGAAAATAACAGGCCTCTCTCATCTTTTTAAGTGGGAGAACTTGCACAATTGGTGGCTGACTAAATATGTAAAATATGTAAAAAGAAAGCTTCACTTATCAAACACTGTGACTTTTCACTGTTAAATGCACACATAATCTGTTTAATATTAGGCTTAGAATATATGGTGCATCTCCAGTACCATTCTAGTCCCTGTTTATGAGCTGTTGCAGAAATAGTAAAATATTCGACTAAGCACATTACCATAAGCCAGTCATTCATGTTACGATCATAAATATTCAGCTCCCTGCTGTGAAAATGACTCAGTATTTTATTTTTTTATTCAAGAATTTGGTTGAAGTGTTGAATACAGTAATTACTCTGATAAACAAAATTTAAATATAATTAATCTCTGATAAAACAATACACTGACTAATGTTTGGGTGTGACGTCATAACTAGACCCTGGAACCACAATTGTTCACCGCCACCGCCATCGCTAAGGTCTCAAACCAAAATTAGGTGTTAAGCATACGGGTTCCAAACAGTTTAATCAGAGGTGTAGCGTTAAATGATTTAAGAATCAAATGAAGTGTGCATATGTGTATAGGCTCATTTGGAAAAAAGCTACATTAGAAAACTATAACTAACAAGAATTTGAACTAGAATCTAACTAAAAATGTGTTAGACTGTTAAAATGTCTTTTTTTTTTCATCATATTTAGAATATTATGTGGCAGTAGCTATGTACATTAATTATGTTATTATGTAGATGTTGGCTAAAATCCACTTAGAAACTGAACAGATAATGGTTTAAACCGCTAAGCCATTCCCTAAGGATTCAAACCAGTTGCGAAAGCCTTACAAATGGTTCTGTGGACTAGTCATAACACACCAAATATACCAAAACAGCATCCGCAATGCAACATGCCTTCCTGCATCCTACATGCAAAAGTACCAGTACTACTACAGTACATCGGTAGTATAGTCATTCATAACAAAAAAGTACATTACAAGTTAGTGAAATGAATTATTTGGTAAAGTGTTTGGGATAATATTTTATATTTAGTACCTTTTTAAAAAAAAAAAATTTTTTTATATATATATTTTTTTGACAATTTAGTACTTTTAAATATAACATTAACCACCTTTTTATTTGTCTTTTTATAGCCCAATGTTTTCTCTTTATTGGTAGTTTAAATAGCAACAAACACAGAACAATCTACTCACTGTTAGTTAATCTGTCTGTGTCACCATATACCCATTTGAGTTCTGGTAATCATTTCTGAATTCAAAAAGAAAACCTGAATTTTAATGTCACTGCCATTTATTTATGAACGGCACTGCTCCATCACATTCTGATTGCTCTGATTGGGATGATGGCACATTTATGCAGCGTGATTCATCCTCACTTTGCCTGTATGCACAGACTCTCAGCCACACTGATGTGCTGTAATCTCAGAGATGACAGGACATGACAACCATCAACAATCGTTTGAAAGGCGGCACAAAAAATTATGCATTCGATCTTTAGACTTTATTAGTTAAACGTTCAGCAGCAATGATATATAAATAGATAAAATATTGACCTATATAAATAGGTCACATTGACCTATTTACAGTGTTGTAATGTAACAAAGTACAAAGTAGAAACTTCACATATCTGTGCTTCCTTATTTATATTTCTGCCGACTTTCACATTTACTCCACTACGTACATTTCATAAATAAAATGCGAAAACGTGTACTTTTACTCTGATACACTTCTCCTGAGCATCTTTACCTAGAGTTGGCCAGAGCCAGTGGAGCCAAAACCGTCTGAGGAGCAAACGTATCTAGGACACGTCAAACTTTCATGTCGACACATAAAAATTGCATGTGTACAAGTTGTAAAAAATGAATGTCTCAAGCATCATGATGTCTCACATCCAATCAATAAAAATGTGAAACTTCAGTGGCTGGGTGTTTTTTTTTAATGTTTTTGGACCTGATTGCTTGCCATACACACCCATGGCAAGAAATGTTTTTTGTGCGATGGATAGAAAAATTCTTCTTCCTGGATGAGGTGCCTTTCACTCATCTTCTATACCGCTTTATCCTGTATTCAGAGTCACGGGGACCTGGACAGGGTGCCAATCCATTGCAGGGCAAACACACATACAGTACACACACTCACACACCTATTACACCATCTGGCGCATCCGGCGTAAAACCTGTGCCAAGTTGTTGTGCGGACTGGATATTCCGCTGTGGCGACCCCTTGCGGGAGCAGCCGAAAGACCAACGACAACAAGTCTAACCTGCATATCTTTGGACTGTGGGAGGAAAACGGAGTACCCGGTTGTAAAGTAGGCATTAATGCAATTTGTTGTTTATCATTCATTATCAGGAAACGGACCTAAAAGGACCTTTTCAAGGTCTTTTCTGTGGATTCAGAGCCAATCCTGGAATTGCAGGAATACACCTTTGGAAGGACTCCAAAACAGCACTGTACACACTCATTAAGACTATCTCGCAAAAACTGGTGAAAAGTGGAAATATTTAACCCGGATGGGATACCTTCCGATTACAGGCCATCATTCATACATGTATTTCACTGAATGTACAATGCCAGAAAGACAGAAACAAAAAACAACAACAAAAAGAAACTAAGAGTTTTTGGTTGAACCAGTGACGCTAGAGCTGCGAGGTGGAAAAAATACCTGCTGCCTTGAGTTACAAGCTAGATAGCTTTATACAGTATTATGTTAATAAGCAGCGAGTTGAATCATGTACCGGTCAGTGTGTTGGGGGAAGCTCACACTCCTGTTACTTCCCCTAGCAGTAATGAAAGATCAAATTACAACATGGAAAGTTCAGAGGCAATTTGAATATGATACATCACATATGGTTTAATATGGCTTTTGGAAGGCAGCTGCTCTCCCATCTTTTCGGTAAGGCGCAATGCCATTGTAAATATGATGTAAACTAGCCCTAACCGGTGAAAGACCACTGTTTCAACCACATTGGTGACACCAGTAATCCACCTAATCCACTCACAACTGGTTTTCCTGAACTAAATATTCTAGTATCTTGTTTTTTGTCTAAAACTATTTATTTCAACAAATTAGACTTTATAGTTTATGAAAGTCAAGTCCTGCAAGACTCCAGCTGGGACTGACCAAACTAAAATACACCCAATGAGGTCAATTTCATCTACTGTAACTGAATATAATCAATAATTAATTATAATAATTTAATTAAATCCAACGGCTGGATATATAAGTAACGCATGATGCTGATGGACTTCCTTCGTTGAACAGAAACAGAAATGAAAATAAAATGAAAGAAAGCATGAGGTTTATTTCTTTCTTTATTTTTATGTAGTAACACCCTGGAGGATGAAGGAGCTGCAGATTAATATGACCCTGATGTCTCGTCCGTCTGAGGGACTAAGGAATCATAAAATTAAGGGAACAGCAGTTTAACATCCCAATTACTGCACTCGATGCACTTTGGAAGCAATTTTGAGTTAACACTTCATTTGGCAGCAGAATTGAGGCCCACGCTGTAATGTGATGAAATCTGGAAGCCAGTGTGGAAAGCATATTTTTGAGCTATTTTTTTTTTCTCCTTGTATTAGGCAAGTTTATTAGATAGCATATTATTAGTCTTCATAGCAGACATTTATCAGAGAGTGTGTCACAGAATAATACGCTCTATAAATAACAAATCTCACAAATGGATTAGCTGGGCAATAACGTTCACAGACAGCAGAGTGAAGGTACAGAACTGAAACCAGGACAAAGTACATCTCCACATCATACGGATAAGACACGTCATATATATTCATTTTATATATAAAATTACTGTTTTTTACTTTTACTTTAATGCAAGACATTTATGGACATTTGTGGAATGAAGAAAGGCCATGCTCATTAATGCAGAAATATACAGGTCTGCCCAAAACTTTTACTAAATGTCTAATCACTATGCTTTCTGAGATGTTTTTGCAGTAAAGAAAGTTCTAAATCACCAGTGTTGCTACGACCCATAGTGTACCTTTATACTAACGGGGGTGCAAATACTTATACTAATCAGGCATAACTTTAAAACCATTAACATTAAAACCACCTTGATCTTAGATTCCCCATGTGTACCAGGGCTACTCTGGCCCCCTTGGGTTGTGGATCCACAAGACCTTTGGATCAGATTTGTTTGTCCGGTGCATCCCATGTATTATTGATCAGATTAGGATCTGGGGAATTTGGAGGCAACCTTGAACTCTTTGTCTGCTAATCCCCTTATGCAACAGGCTGTAATGAAGTGGGTTCTAATACCTTTCTGTCATGGCTAGTGTTTATTTTACTCTGCTGTTTGTGGTGCAATGGCTTTTTTGGCGTGAAATTGGGCTGTGTGGACTGGCCTTTGGTTCCACTGGGTGGAGGTGGGCCATGGGTTCCCATGATCCAGGTTACTTGTATATACTTGATAATCAATGTTATTCAATAGGGCAGTTAATGTTATGGATGGGAAAAGACCCAGACATGTTACAGAAGTTAAAACCTATTTTATTTTACCCTGCACAGAGGTTCACACTTCACACAACAGCCAAACAACATACTTTTCTGGTAACTATGCACAAAGTGAAACACCCACTCACATGCACACAAGTTACATACCTGGTGTGTTGAGTAGCCGTGATGAGCGGCAGATGTAGGCAATGTATTGCTCGCAGTGTTCTGCAGCATCTGTAATGGCACTGATCTGCTCTGTTGAGGCACTGTAGTTTAGATGCAGCACTGTGCGTCTCTCCCTGCTTGAACCTGACACCGTCGTCCGGGCTGGAAGGCTGTTCACCACCATTGTCCACACCTTGTCCTCTGTCATGAGAAATCAAAATAGTATTTTTAGCCACTTAAGACCAAATGTCCCCATAAAGAACATTACATTCTCTCCCAACTACACTGTTTATATATCCTTGCATGATGCTCATATGATAATTATTTTGCTAAACCTCTTCACTGATTAAGTTCACAGGTATTATCAGGTGCTAATAAAGAGAAACAGTGTGGAGAAAATGCACTGTACACAGCAATAGTCTGGGTCTCAGGAGGTTAACTGAAAACTAAATTGAACATTCATGAGATGTTGAAATCATTCACATGATATTACCCATTTTAGATTTGTATTGCCTGAAACTGCTTGTATTGATTGCCATTGTAGTACTTGAACTTCTTGTATTTTGTGTTTTAAGACTATAAAATAAATACAATATAACGTATTTATTAATAATGTCAATTATTTTAATTAGCACTTTTTCTTTAAAAAGCTATTAAGGTTTTGTGAATTTGCTTGCCTGTCCCAAACCATGGTTATATCCATATTGTAAATTCTTCTGACTATAGGACTTATGCATCTGACATCACAACGTATGTTCGCCATGGTCCTGTACAGTATGTTCGCCATGGCTCGCCATGGGCCCACATCTGGATAAACAAAGCTTATTAACCGGCGGTCAGTACAAAGACCTTCATACAAAACACATCTAATAACAGTATGTCTAGTAATTGCTTCTAAGTTGTTCTGATTGGCCCCTGAACCATCCGTGTTGTGTTTTACAGCTAACACAAGCTACAAAGCTAAGCAGCTCCTAACACAAGGCTGAATCCTAAGTCCCTCTCAACTCCTGAACAGTGACACTACTTGGTGTTTGGAACAAGGAATTCTATACCCTACATACTGTAGCACATTAACTTTCCATTTTATGCTATTTGGGATTCAACCCAAAGACAGTTAGTTTGCTATTAATTAGAAAGCTTGAAATGTCAGTATTAGTTAACGTTTCCTGCACATCATTTTATGAAGTACAGTATAAAGCTTATCCAACCGCTTTGTCTCAATGGCAACATTAACACTGAATGAGCTAACGCTATTGCTAGCAAACCAGGAGGAATCACACACTGTATTTGTACGATACACTGCCTGTGAGGTTATCACATTATGAGAACAAATCAAACTTCTTCAAATTAACATCCGTATCACCTTCTTCATCCATTTTTACAGTCTTGTTTATCTTTTAAAGAAAGAAGTCCACCATAACATACAGCATATAAAAAATTATTAGCAGGATAGAATTGCTAGGTTATTCTTCCTTTCGGTGTAACAAAGCATCAGGTCATCTTTTAGGTAATCACGCTACCACCAGGCAATTGTTCTGTTATTGCTTTGGCTCAAAAATACACGTCAAACAAATATAATCAACAAAAATACATAGAAGGCGTATATCCACTGTACCGTCATGATTGACATCATGGTAGTCACGTCTGCAAACGTTCTATACTTAATAGTGTCTGAAAACAATGAAACCGGATTAAAGACTAGAAATAGAAAATATGAGAAAGAAAAATCATAACATTTTGCTCATTTTTTTTTTTTTTTACCTAAAAATGATTCTGCACACTTTACAGGTCTCTTTCTGGAATAAATTCCCTTCGCTTTCCATCTGCTTGATTTTGCAGTCAGCTCGATTTAATCAGTGCCTCTGATGCTCACTGGGAGGATTTGCAATGTTTCTTGAAGATGCCATTCACTCTGCATCTCAGAAACTGACATCATTTTATGTACTGATATCTTACACATTCCATATGGCTACATACAGTGGTTTAATTTAATGGATAGTATTTGATAGAGTACAAGGACAACTTAAAAACAGAATCTAAGATGTCTGCTCTGTTACAGCTCCAGGTTGCCTAATGCCGATACATGGCCTTTTCAGGGGACCGTGTTGGATTAGCTTATGAATAGGGTTGAAGTTGTTTTCTCTAGTCTGCCACTTAGGGTAAAGAATGTGACTTATTTAATCAGACTACAAGCACGCCTCGTTCAGGAATTTAATTTGATGCAAAAAAAATAATGTTTCTTTAAAACTAGTAATTAAATGAATAGCAAAAAGCAGGAATTTGTCAGAAAACAAGCGATTATAAATATTTTTTCGATTTTTGGTAAATAAAGTTCTTGGTCCTCTTACAAATACCCACATTCCTATGCATTTATACTAGTGCAGGCATGAATATACAATATGAATATGCTGTATGAAGAAGTTTTTTTAAGGTTTATAACAAAACCAATAAGAAAACATAAATGTTTCTCTAATATTTATTGCTTTTCCAGGAAAAGAATAAAATATTTAAAGAGCCTAATTGTTATTGTGGCTCAGTTGTTAATTAGACTGTTTTATTGGTAATGATTGTACCTGTAATTGCACCAAACAGTCATTACCGATAAACCTTTAATTATGTATCCACACCTATTGAGAAATGTATTTACCTCTCTACTTCCTACAATATCATGGAATTAAATTGTCAGTGTAATCAGTGTAATTTTTTTTTCAATTTACACATAATAACAGCACAAATTCTTTTCTCTTGTTTTTGTAAACGTGAATGACAAAATTCTTCATAAATTCTCCAGCATTACAGAACTGAAAAAAAAAGATGGATGCAACATATACAATGTTTGGATGCATTGTATGTTTTAAAGGCTTTATGTAACATACTGTATGTTTAAAAACAAAGGATTGGCAAAAAAAATCATTTTTAGATGCTGTATCTAAAACAAATTTGACACCAACTATTTTTTTTTTTTGCCAAAACTATACCACTTGTATGATCCTGTTGTGGCACTTTGTTTCTTTTCCCAATTATAAATATTATATAATTTGCCGAAATGGCTTTGGTGTTTTATTACTGAGGATACAAAACTGGTTAATTTCTGAATACTGGGATCAATGGGATGCTGCTATATAAATTACCTGTCATGTTGCAGATGACTCTGAATGGCCCAAGTGGTCCACTGCCATCAGGATCGATCCAGTAGACATCTGAGGTTTTCCCCAGGTGCTTGTAAGCCTCACATGACTGCTCATAGACAGCTAAACCAAAACACAACAACAAAAGCATACGTTAAAATGTGACAGCGAAACCATGAGCACAAATTTGAATTTCTTGTTGGAGAGCCGTAGGATGTAGGATGAGTCAGTACAGTATGTGAATGCAGAAAACCAGCTTAAAGGGGGACAGAATAGTCAGAGGACAGAATTAAACTTGATGATCACAACATTTGATATAATATACTGTCATTTAAAATTTATTTTAAACAATGTTCTATAAGCAGCAATGGATTTTGCAGCTATAGACCACGATGGTTTCATTTTCAGTAATGAAGATTGGAGGTGGTAAAACATGATGCTTCAAAACAGATGAAAAAAACATATGTCTCATTATAGTCAATCAGCAAAATGCAACTATTATATATACTCTGTTTTCTCTTTTTAATAATAAAATGGTAAAGTTTATTCAAGGCAGAGCTGCTTAATGCATTATGTAAAGATCATTGTGGACATCTGTGCAGCGAGAGTCACATAAGTCAACAATCACAAAGAAGCTCAGGTTAGATGTTGAGTGATTTAGCTGGGGTGTGGGTGTTGCTGAAAACAATATGTCCTTCAGTAGTTTTGAAATCAATAGAATAAAAGAAATACAAGCTTCAAGGTTAGTGCCAGTCTGCATTATAAATGCTATTCCATCAAAAATGTCTGTGAAGAAATTAATCTCAAGCATCCCTGTTTACTTCCTTGTCTGGTGCATGTCAGCTTTGAACGAACATACTGCATCCTTTTAGCTATGAATACCTCATCTTTTTAGCAGATTAGATAATCGGCCTATATGATGCAATAATATTAATAAGAATCCTTACATAGGGCTTCAGAGGGGTCAATGTGCAGTAATAGGAGTTTGCGAGAATGCTTAGAACACGCATGGAAAGACCATTGCGTTGGGACATAGTGTGGGATTATTAATTAATGAACTGAAAAGAAGTGAAAGAAAACTGAAAACACAAAATAAACAGAGCTCCGCCGTCTCCTCGAGACCTGATGGGGGTCTGTAAAATAAAAATAAAACTGATCCTCTCGGGTCGTTCGCCCTTACAGAGGAATTATGTGTGTTTTATGTGTTTAACACTTTTACTCAGAGTCTCGCTTGCTTGTAAGAAAACTGTGGCTGGGTCTTTTGCCCTGTCTTGTCTTGTCTTGAACGCGTGCTTTGTCTTATTGTCTTAGTCTAGCGGTGGCCATGATACCTTTACCAGTACTACCTAATGATCGCACAAAATGCTAGGTCGTCTAGCAACCACGCGTCTGGGTGACTGTAAATAAATACATTAATTAAAAATGAAAATAAATAATAATAAATAAATACTAACAAACTAATCAATAAATAAATCAAAATTAATAAAAAACTTTGTCCCCACAGCTAAATAAGAAATTGACCAGCTAGGCTTTTTCTAAAAAAAATTACACTTTGGTGATGACTATAAAAAAAGCTAATTCTACTATTTCTCCTTTGAAAACGTCTGAAACTGTCAAGCTGCAACATGTTCAGGAAACACATTTCATATCACTGACTGAATGGAGTTACTGGAATTGCAGGACTGAGTGTACGTACAGGAGTGACACGTAGCTCCAGCATACCCTGTATCATCACAGGAACAGCTGAAAGTGTTCCAGGTCTGACTGCATCTTCCTCCATGCTCACAGTGATTGGGCAAACATCTGGAAAGCAAGACAGAGGATCATTAGAATTAAATCCGGCTTACAGCAACTGCAACTGCAAAAACTGCAATTAAGGAGTTTCCAGTGGAAACAGGCATAAGGCAAAAATATCATCATTAACAGACATCATGTACCTTTGGCATTTTTGTAGTAAATAAGATGGAAAAAACTAATTTATTGTACATGAAAGGTGCATATAGCCTTAACCTGACTCAGAAAACATAATTACAAAGCACTGACATAATAAAAGATTTATTCAACAAATATTACATATACATCTATTTACTTTACTATATTAGAAATTCTACTGTACATACAGTAACGCATCTCTATTTTGAAACGTAATTTAAAGTTTGATTAATAGTACACATTAGATTATGTTGTGTGTCCACCATAGTACCTTAGTTCACCATACAGTAGCAGAACTAATATCCTAATATATTAGAATGAGAATTGTATTATTTGAATTACAGCCAGCTACCACAGATTTGCAATTTTCCAACAATTACAGTGAAATTTTATTAATGAACATGTAGAACATTTTATGGTTAGATTTAATGTCCAATGAAATAATAAATAATACATTATGGATTTAATGTTGTGTGTAAAGTTGGTTCTTATTGTCACTTATTTTATACCCGTGCTAAATCTCTCTCTCTCTCTCTCTCTCTCTCTCTCTCTCTCCCTCTTGTAGCTAAAATGGAGAACTTAAGATGTAAGATTAGTCATAAGGTAAAGTCTAAAGGTAATCCTAAGCTATAGGTCATCAGTAGTTTGTTTGTAAGTAGTGCAGTGTAGAATTTCCATTTTGTCACAGACACTTGAGGTGCATCATAACTATTAGTGGCTGGATCAAAACACTATTATTAATCAGAAACAAAATCAAACAGAAGCAGAAAATATTACATCCACTATCAAATGCTTTTTTTTACTGCAACATCCACAAAACTAATTTGCATTAAAATTTTCTGAACAAGAGCCTATTTAATTTAAATTAATGCTAAACTTAGAAAAAAAAAATAGAATTTTATCATTACATTATTCTAATTAGATGCAGTAGATTTGCTTACTTTTAAAGTGAAATAATAAAGGCTTTACTCACACCTGCTCATAGCAAAGCTAAACAACCAGTTTTAGGGATTGAGGTGGGAGACCACATATCAAAAAGTTGTAATCTGTAAAAAGTCTTGCTGTCCACATATACATACAGTACTTGACCTTGATGATACCTCAGGTTTCGGAGTATAGTGTGACCCTCTGGTTTTATGCTACATTTAAGCAATATCTCATAGCAAGAGTGCTTGTGCACTCAGCATAGCTATGTATGGTTTGGATGCAGGTAATCACAGCTGTGATGATATTCAGCACTACAGCATGATTATGAGAGTGATTTTAATATTTTTTATTATTAATGTTACAATGTTGTATTGTATTAAGTAATTACTGTATTGTAATAAAATTTTATTAAAATGACATTTTTTGATAAACAATCAATCAATAAAGTCAATTGTTTTTAATTATTGGTCCATCAACAAGAATTGTTCTCAAAGAAGCCACAGCTGAATAAAATGTTGCATGTTGCCGTGCCAACACACAGACTAAATAGAATCTGAATCTGCTAGAAACCCATGTGGTGTCCATGTGTCTGCATCATGACACGCTGCTTAAGCAGGAGAAAAAAAAAGTAAATACTGTTAAATGTTCCAAAGGTTGACTGGGTGGGAATTAAAACTGTTTTTGTTTGTTTTCTTATAAAGCACAAGTTAGGCTGATAATGAGATACTAAATGAAGATAATACATTTTCATGTCACAGAAAAAAATCTCTAGTTTACTTATTTGGCTTGAAAACATTGTTGCAGTATGGAAAATGTCCAACACCTTGTAGTGAACTTCAGCCAATATTTTACCTCTCAATCCTTGAGAATCAGAGTGGAAAACATTTGATATGAAGGCTATGTAATAATCATCCTGAAAACGTATGGGAAACATTAGCATATTTATCCATAGATCCTCTTTCTTTGTCCCTAGGTAGGAGGTCTAATTAAAGAGGCAAAGATATAATTAAAAGCTTCACTGTGTTTTCTTCTTGATGCAATTAGACACCCAAACAAGTTCTTTAAATTAGGCAAGGGTTCAAAAGTGTAAGTATTTCATTTGAAACTCATGTGGATAATATTACTAGGGCAGGAGTTTTGGAATTCTAAAAAGATTGCCAAGGTAAAGAATATATTGTTACATGAAACAGGAAACTTTGTACACGATTTGTCACCTGGATGTCGGCTGGATTACTGTAACGTCCTACTGTCTAAATGTGCAACAAGCTCACGTTAGTCCAGAATGAGTCCTCACTGGAACAGGGAACAGAAGATACGAGCACATCACCCCTATCTTATACAGACTGCACTGGCTCACTGTGAAATTTCGCATTGATTTTAAAATACTACTATTGACCTATAAAGCACTAAATGGTTTCGTGCCACAGCACCCGAGTGAACCGCTAGTGTTTTATGATCCATCATGCCTACTTCAATCAAAGGAAGCAGGATACTTGTCAGTGTCTCGTTTTGTAAAAACTATAGCAGGGAGTAAAGCTCTTACAGTACTTACAAACCCCCAAAGTTATAGAATAGCCCTCTAGTTAATGTTTGGGACTAAGACAACTTCTCAGTTTTAGGTCTAGGCTGAAAACCTGTGTATTTAGCCAAGACTTTTGTGGATAGTGTCATGGCAGACCTATGGGCACTACTGCTTACCCTGTAGCTCCTAAGTCTTGCAAAACATGACACACATTCAGCACCACGGCCAGCTCCACTGCACGCAGGAGAAGGGTGGGACGACATAACTCTCCATGGCTGGCAGAGCAAAATTCCCCACCGTCCTGGGATTCACCTCCGCATATAAATGCAGCTGGCAAATGACTCACTTATTTGCAGTCTCTGTTTTGCCCAAGCAGACTCTGACCAAGCTAAAAGCCTGCGAAAATGAGACAAAGCACAGACAAGGCATCTAAGCCTCGGCATTTTCATCCTCAGCCTCGGCCGAGCCTGGCCCATTATAAAACTACAACTTCCCGCCGCTACTGCCATGGAAGCAGAGACTTCTCCTTCTCCTTCCCTCCCCACTGTGCCTTTTCCCCTTCACTTTCCATACTTGCACAGAAACTTGCCAATAAAGCAAATTCGTCTGCACTCATCTGCTGCCTCTGAGTCTATGTCTTATTTGCCCTGCTGAAAAAGCTTTACAATAGTCTTGCCTCAGGTAAAGGTGCAGATCTGTGGAACTCATGGACATAGAGGTATACTTCAATGTTTGGATGCTGCTTTTAGGTTTAGGGCCTTGCTCAAGCACCCAACAGGGGTAACTTGGTGGTGCTGTGGTTTGAACCCATGCGCTTCTGACCCGTAGGCCAATAACTTAACCACTGAGCTGTAATATGGCGATTCACACACCAGGTTTTATAGAAAGAATGAGAGGCTGCTCATGTCATTTGTTGGGCGGCATTATTAGCACAGCTGAATGCACAACGTTGGTCTCGTGATTTGTAGGCAGAGTTATGAATATGGAATTTTGCAGGGACTTTTTTTTTTGTTCTGCCACCCTCTCTTGGTGGGTAGTATATGTTCTGTTGGGACAGTATCTGTCAAGAACGTTGGGATTAATTGGGATAGGGCCCCGACCATCTGGTGTTGGAGCATTAGACCATGAACTCATCCAACACCCACAACATCTCTGTTACTGAGCGCACACATTGGTGGCCTTGTCACTAATGCCATATATAATAAAGAAAAAGTTAGACAGTGGGAAGATTAATTTGTCTAAGGTCGTGTTCATTTTTTTTCCTTTTTGACGACCTTTCTTATCAAGATGGAAGTCACACTGTGGACCATACCTGTGGTTCAGAGGAACATGGCAAAGTGATGGTGATTCAGACGTATTCAAAACAGTTTTTAAATGTGTAACTTATTTTGTATGGTTTGTTTCTGAGTCAAGTTAAACCAATTTCCTTAGGAACTACTTTGAAAAATATACTAATAATCAAAAGTAATCTTTGCGTTGTGTGTCTTTGTGAATCTTTGTGAATTTGTAACTCAATTTCAGACCTACAACTAGGAAAAGACAAAGAAAATGTCCCCTCAGCAATAGTTGAAAACCAGGAAGTCCAAAATAACAAGAATGCAAAAGGCTCAATTTCTACAATCCACAAATCATAACAGAGAACAGGTAAACACAATCAGACAACAAAAGCCCCCCGGCCAATAACTGACTTAATCTTTTGGCGACATTCATCCTATGATTAAACTTGACATAGCCAACCTTTTTGGAGCTTTATTTGGCAGAAAACACATCACTGACTGTAATTAATGAAGATAAATCATTCATTCATTCATTTTCTATACCGCTTTATCCTTCTATTCAGGGTCGCGGGGACCTGGAGCCTATCCCAGGAGG
>JAQQZT010000019.1:13057571-13067920 GCA_030068275.1 Clarias platycephalus | reverse complement strand
ACACACACACACACACACACACACACACACACACACACACACTCATCTGTCGGGATTTATTTTTTACTTTTTTGAAAGGTAAAGTGCAGGGTTAATTTGTTTTATTTTTACTTTATATTTTGTGTTAATTATTTTTATGTATTGATTTTTTGGGGCTGTAGAACGAATAATTAAAATTTCCATTATTTCTTATGGGAAAATTAAATTTGGTTTACGAGTGTTTTGGACTACGAGCCCACTTCCAGAACGAATTATGCTCGTAATCCGAGGTTCCACTGTACGAATATCCAAATTCAACAATGTAAAGCAGCGGGAGGTCAGGCAATGAAAAAACATAGACGAGGACAATGTAAACAGATAAACATACAAAGGATCAAGATACCAGAGAGACTATAGATTCAATAAAGGCCTTCCACAAGACTGGTAAAAATCACAGCATTTACACTGCACTGATTGAAACAAGTTCATAAATACTGTTTGGTTGTGCACACATGGCCCTGACTTTTACCCCACTGAAAATGTTGAATTCCCCCAAATTTCCTCAACTGACATCAATGTCTGAAATCACTAAACTTATGGTTGAATGGGCAAATTCCCACAGCCACAGTCCAAAATCTAGTGGAAAGCCTTCCCAGGAAAGTGCAGGTTATTATAAAAGCAAATGAGGACTTAATCTGGAATGAGATGCAAATACAAGTGTTATGGTTTAGTGCATGTAAGTACTCAGTCATTCATTGTCTTCATCCTGTATTCAGGTTCGCGGGGGACCTGGAGCCTATCCCAGGAGACTTAAGGCACAGGGTGGGGTACACCCTGGACGACATACATACACACACATGCTCATTCACACACATGCTCATTCACACACTATGGGCAATTTGGGAACACCAGATAACCTAATCTGCATGTCTTTAGACAATTGGAGGAAACCAGAGAAAACAGCGGAATCCAACCAAGCATAGGGAGAACATGCAAACTCCATGCACACAGACCCCAAGGCAGGGATCAAACCCAGACCCTGGAGGTGCGGGTCGACAGTGCTAACCACTAATCCACCATGCGGCTGTATTTAAATACATTCATACTGAATTTGTTCCATTACCACTATTTGTGGTATTTTAACCCACTGTGGAATTCAGTACAGTATATGTGTAGTGTCTGGACATCCCTACTATTGTTATTGTTATTTTTATAGTGTGAAAACTTTGGCGATTAATGCTGGTCATACAAATGGAAGTATTGGGCCTTTTCCCCATCATGAATGGCTCAATATTATTTTTAGGAATTAATCAATGGTTTTCTCAAATTTCCCATTTTTCAATTGAGGACTTTCAATTGGCCATATTGCCCTAAATTCTGCATACGCCACCATCAAAATGTTCGGCCAGGTCTCCCAAGCACAATGGAATGAAAATACCCATTTGGAGAAAACCCATTTGGGAAAACTGCAATCCTGTGCTCAAGTTTTGAAATAAACACAACTCGATATAGCACAACTATAAAGCCTCCTCTCTCAAACAGTCCAAGAACCCAAAGCTCTAGCTTCTGTGGTTCCTCTTATATAAGTAAATACATCACAGGAGTGCCATTGCCTTTGAAGTTTATGCTGGATACATTGTGTCTGTGAGTTTGATGTGTAGGGGGGAGGTACAGCTGGAGCGAATCATCCATGCCAGGCCATATCACATCCACATTTGTAAAAGTATGAGCTACAGTAGAAACAAGCAGTTTTCAATATTTTGCCATTGTGCCCTTACTTCACAATATCTGACTATAAACAATTGGCCAAACGACCACATTGGTGTCTATTAGCATTTAAAAAGTACTTACTGGACAGTAAAATGATGCAGAAAATGCAACATTGCAGACAATAATTTATAGTTGATTAGAATTGGTGTGTGCTGGTTATAAAGCAGAGGAAGCTGAACAATAGTGCAGACATGCTGAAACATAATAACTGGTAACGTAATCCGTCATTCACAAATTGTAACTCGGTATCAATAACATTTCATTGCTCATGAATAGCTCCCAGATGACTAGTTTGTCTTTTAATTGCTTCCATCGAAAAGCCCAGAAGCACTGGCACGTGGTCCTTTATTACCACAAATTCATATATTTATCAATGTGAGGACTGTGAGAGCACCAGACCTGTCATTTTCCCTGATACGCCACATGTGTGACTCTTTCGTCTCAGTACATTAATTTAAATTTATAATGCTAGGGATGTTCAAGTCAAACCGGGACTTGTGATGAAATTTCTTGTGAATTAGGGTATTTTCTGGCTGGTATTTTAAAGGGTTGCTCCACAGATGTATATGCAGCTGGTTATTGTTTGAATATTTGTTAAGTGAAATACAGTAAATGCTATAAATGAAATAAACGTTGATATTTTGTTGTTGTGAGATTGTATTTGCAACATTGCTTTGGGGTCAACATCACATTATTTTCTCAAAGTTCTTCCAATGTTGTCCCAATGTGTTTTGGAAGGATGACGTCACAAACTATTTAAAACTATATGACAATGTCATATATCAAACATTAGAGCTCCTGCTGGGTAATTAGTTTGAGCAATCTGATAAATTTCACATGCGGTTAGTGGGTATATTTACAAATTTACAAATCATAATTTTGTTAATGACATCACATACACAGCAGGGAAAGAGATGCACACTGAAATAAAATAAAGAACCGGCTATACTAGAAACACAGGTACTGTAAACACACAGGATCACAGCAGAAAATTAACACAAGGTTGAATGGCCAAAAACTGTTCCATTTCATCACCTTTAGCTATGATTCCAGCACATAATTAATTGTGGTGGCCAGTTCACCTGAAAACAATTTGCTCTGCTTCCAGAACCACACTTTTACAATTTGAGTTCTGGAATGTGCCAATTATAGTTCAGGGAAGAAAAACTACATTGATGTGATAACCTGGTTATTCAGTAAATTCCAGTCATCAGCTGACTTCATTTTATAATGTTGCTGAGCCTAGACATGACCATCTGAAGCAACCCCAGATCATAACACTGCTTCCAAAGGCTTATACAGTGGCCATAATGCATGATGGGTTCATGGCTTCGTGCACTTTCTTTCTTACCCTGACCCACGGATTGCTCATTAGACTACATGACCTTTTTCCATTGCTTCAAAATCCAATCATTTTGCTTTTTCTTGATTAGTCTCACTAACAAGGGGTTTTCTTATGTCCACACAGCTGTTTAGTTTAAATCCTGTGAGTTCTCATCACATTATGTGTGCATGGAAATGCTTACTTTCACTATTAAAAACATACCGGTAGGGTTAACTGTTGATTTTAATATGTTCTGTAACTTCATCAAATGTTTAAGTAATCTCCTTTCATTATTATTTTCTGACCACATTTCTTCTACAAAGTTATAGTTATAGTTCAGCACTATCCTTCCAGGTTTGGATAATGTATTGAAGGGTTCTTAACCTAGTTTCATTAATTTAAAATCTTCTTAGCTCTTGCTTGACCCTATTGAAATGGCAGCCTTTTTTGGCCAGGCAGTGTACATACGTTAGTGAGTCACTGCCAGCATGACAAAGTCATACAGTATTATATCCAATTAACACAACAATTAAGGGTAAACATAGGGCTTTATTTTGTTTGGTTGTTATCTTTTTATTTTTTTTCTGTGCCACTCCTCTAAACAGTTCCTCTCAGCAATGACACTTAATAGGATTTCCATTTCCAATGGTGTAAGGTTTCCCTTTTTGGTCTACAGTATTTGGTGGCAGCAGTGTCAGGATCTGTGGCCTTGTGCGGCTTTTTCTTGGCATCTGTAAATGTGGCAATGGCAAGAGGAACATGGTCAGAGCAATTGTTAATAGGAACTCCTGTCCTGTCCATTACACACAGTTGGGACACCAGTTCAACAATGAGGTTCTTGTTTATCAGGTTTGTGCTGTACCTGTATTGTGTTACTGATTTTGCTGTGCAGTGCATTTCAGTTCAATACCAGTGAGCTGTTTCGTTGGGGGTAAATAATATTGAGGAGTTGGTCTGATAAGTCAACGCCCCCCCATGTCCTTTTTTTACACAGTGATTGGGGATATTGCAGGGAATGTCTTTAATGCCCAGTGTCCATCTTCATCCTTTAGTCTCTTCGAATTGTATCACCAGAATTGACACTTCTGTCAATAGGCACAAATTGGCACAATTAAGCAGATTGACACTTCCTGCATGTTCTTCCACTTCACAAAGACCAGAGGGCCCTGTACCATCTGTTAACTGAATAACAAGTCAAACAACCCACAAAAAAAATTATCTGTAGCTTTTAATGCACAAATTTCACAACATAACTATTGCATTTGTAGGGCTATTATGTTTTGATTTGTTTTATGTTTGTAGTAAAGAAAAAGGTTTTTGTTATGACGTTGGTGGGTCTTACAGGTCCTCCGTGACCATCTCAGGATGCATCTTTGTGATTTTCTCTGAGGGCATTTGCTCACCCCCTGGATCCAAATCACAACTCAAGGAACAATTTGGTACTGATGTAAAAATTATCCATATAAATATGCTATCCAGTCCAAAGATATGATGGGTAAATGAAATTTGTGATGGCATCATACAACGGCCCAAAAAAATATTGATTCTGAATAAATGCCTGATCCCCATTTTTTCGTTTATCTTTCATATGGCATGCCATTTTTTGACTAAAGAAATGAACCTAGCATATGTAAATGTAGCAATAAGTGGTCTTATTCTGAATATCTCATCATAGTGAGGTCTTCCCTCTTTCTTCATTATTGCCATTCTCCACTGGATCACTATGGTGAATAGTCCATTGTAACACCCTGAACTTGTCTTTTTTATGCCAGTGGCTGTACGTAAATGGCCTAGAATTAGGGTATTTTTACTTCTATTTTTGCAATGCCGGCCCTGGTGTCACAATCGGATTTGGATCTGGGAAGTTTGAAGGCCGAGTGGGCCACTTTGGGCTCTTTGCCTACTGGGTGCACTGGGTGTTCTGGTGCCTTGCTGTCTTGACTAGTGTTGACACTTTTTTGGTGATTTGTGCTGCATTGGCTTTTCTGAAGGATCGGACCAGACCGGCTAGGTATTGGTCCCCACAGGCATGGGTGGAGTAATCCTGTCAACTGTTTACTGGTACTGTATATATTAATGTTACAGCAATGTTAATAGGCTAAAGTTTTGTGCCGTTAAATGGTATGGCTGATCAGTGTATACTGTAAGAAGACCATGAAATTTGTAGAATTCCTCAACCTTGACTTCAGCCTACTTGTATTTCTTGTCCTACTCCTTGCTTTTTGCTGCACGGTTCAGTTTTTTTCCTTGTGTTTTTGTTTTGGATTGTCCTCATTGTGTCAGTGGAGAAAAAAAGCTGGAAAAGGTCCATTGGTGAACGACTGGAATGTGTGTGTTCACCTGGACTCCTGGTGTTCCAGAAGGTATAAACCTGCTGGTTTGTGTGGCAGTATTACTAGAATTTTCAGCTCTTCATGGCTCGCAGCTGTGATGTGACTTTTGCTGGATGGGCTGGTGGAGAGCTTGACCTGGTTTGATCCCCCCTCCTATGGTCTCTTTCTCTCTGTACTTCTCTGTGTAGGCCTCCAGTACGTGTCCTCATTTTTGAGGCTGTAAAAGTTTTGTGCAGATCACCAACTCTCTACATGTATATGAAAACAGCACATATAAATACAGTATATTCTAAATTTTTAAATAATTTATTTAAAGGTAGATATAGCTGATGTAGCCCCGTCATTGTTGTCAGAAACTGTTTTAGGATGGCCCAAATTTTAAAACAAACAAATAAGCCATACCAAATTAATGTTGCAAATAGTTGCATATAGTATGATTTTGTCTAAAATGTACTTCTTGTACGTCAGATTTAAGAAACAATTTAAGAAACACAGTACACACAGTGATCAACTATAACATGACAACACAATACATTATGCCCCCTACTGTGTAGGTTCAGACCAGACAGTATATAGCCCCTTGCTCCCCACAGGCATAAATGAGCCTTGAGTGCCCATGATCCTGTCACCAGGTTACTGGTATATAATAGATAACCAGTGTTAATGTGATAAAATCTTTGGGCTGATCAGTGTATACAGTATGTCTACACAAAAAGAGATTTTATTCATTACTTATAGCGCTTGATATTCTTTGCTAATAGGAGGAGACTAATAAGCAAAACAAAAGCAATAAAATGTTCATGACACGTTTCTTACTTCTCATTGTCAATAAAAAAATATGCATTGTCAAGATCATCACCGCCACTCTCACTATACAACTCAGTCTCCAAACTACAGGTCACATCATCTAGCGGAAAGAATAACTTTACCGCTTGGTCTACATTTAGAGTTTGCTTCAATTTATTTTACAAAAACTGGAAAAAAATATCTCAGTCTGTCTTAATTTATTTCCCCTTGCTTTTATTTGGTAGTTTAGTATCACATAACTAGCATGAAGTTTCAAGCCGGCCACTTTTGAAGTTGACGGTAATTTTTATAGTGACTTTGTTTTTATGCCACATTGTCTTAAATCCCAAAAAACTATTAGGGGAAAAATATTCAGTGGCCATGGCTTATTAAACCGTATAATGTACTCCTCTCAGGGGTTAAGTATCTTTTATTGTTCTTAAAATCTTGTTAAACTACCCTTATCCTTCATGAATATAGACTTCTACAATTGTATGACCAAACCTGTTTCACTCTTGTCCTAATTAATTCATTATTAAACTATTTTTTTAACGTTTTTAAAGTGATTTCTCAATAATTTCTCCAGGTCTACGGTACATCCATTTCTGTCAAAAGCAATTCGGTATTCAGGAATGCATGTTAGGGTCAGAATAAGGAGCAAAATGGTTGCTGATGAGTCAGGCTTGCATAATTAACAATTTATTGATCTATTGCTTTTTTCACATCAATGATTCAAGGTTATGGATTGTATTACAATGAATGGGCCAGATTACAGCTCCTAGTTCTTGGCGATTTAGATACTGTAGGAGGAATGGACCGGTCACATTGGACAAAACTACCATTTAATGCCAATGAAATGCCACAACTAAAATGGCACAACATGGCACCAATCGCATTGTGCTAATGTAGTTCTTTGCACTTGTGAACAAGAAATGAGTAAAACTAATAAATTAAGTCAAAATAAATCAGCAAATCTCAATTATAATTATTTAATTTATCAGTGTATATGTTTTTTTGTTTTGTTTTTACTTCTACTTTTTGGCTGAGGGTCATCATGTTGAGGTCAATATAAAATAATATGTTATGGGAATTGATCATCTGGGGCAAGATCTTTCCTACCTCAACTATTTTCCAGACTTTGGAGGTGATGTTTATACTCAGACCTGGAGGTGCTGCACTTCATCTGATATGTGGCACTCAGCAATATGTCGGAGCTTAACTTCTGACATTTTGTATTTGACAACTTAACAACCCGGAATAAGACACACACTCTCGCAGTGAGTTTGGAACCAACACAATCAAATTTTGCAGGGTTGAATTAAGATTTTCAGAGTTCATGTGAGTCTTACTGGACCTACAAAAACACTGAAAGGTATTACATTAACACTGGGTGCACAGCAAAATTAGCTGTGCACTTTAAAAAGTTCCAACACCAAGAATGCAGACAGAATTCTTACAGTGATCAAACGGTGTACTCACAAGCGTGCCACCTGATGGGCACTGCACTAAACCCAATTTTTCATCTGGCAGTTAGTGATCCCACAAGATGCCGAAAAGGTTTGATCAAACCTCAAAATGTGGATCATCCAGTGACCAAGAACTCATTTGTAGACACCAGCCCCAAGCCTGGTTCTCGATTTAGGTCATGTTAAACCTAATCCAGGGAGAGTACACTTGATCTAGGCAGAATTTTAAAAAATAAGGCAGGTTTCACCAAGGATGGTCTTACGGGGCGCATTACGGTCCTGCCTACATAGGCATACAAGTTTAGATGAAGTACAGTCATGCCAACAACAAGAAAAGAGGCCATGTCTAGCCATGAAACTGTACATTGGTAAAAGTGATTGTTTATTAACTTGTGAAAATGAAGGGAATATTTAAAAATACAGTTAATGTATTTTTTTTAACCCACTGGGGTAAAGATGAAAATCTGCACTTCAGTCAAAGTTTGGTTTCAGTATTATTTTTCATTAAAAAAAAAAAAAAAAACATAAAAAGTAATCTTTGAAAAAAATATTTCAAAAACATTAAAATTTTTTATGAATTGATGAAAAATTCCGTAATGTGAATGATGGATGAATGGACAAATTATTTATAAATCAATTTATCTTTCTATAAGCACACCAATACAGCTATTTTTTGGGAAAAAGTAGTAATGATTTTTGTGTTAACATTATATTTCATTAATACAGGTAACTTCTTTTTTTTTTTATATATGTATCTAGCATTATTTAACCTTGACCTTGCATAGTAGTGTTATTGACTGCAGCCACATAGCGTTAGCCTATTATCATTAGCTTCCGTGCTCACTAGCATTTTAGCCCCTCTTGAATTGGTAACAGTACATTTACCTCATTTAAGGTTAAGTCCTAAGAGTGATCAAAGTTTTAATTAACTACTAAGTGAATTAACAACTAAGTGAATGCAAATCCTACAACCTCAATAACATCAGAAATACTACTACTGCTGTGAAAAATGCAATTACTAATTGAACAAAGCTAACAGCACAAATTAATGCCAGCTGTGTGAAGCCACTTGAACTCAAGCAGGAATTATTAAAGTATTAGCAGGGTACTTCCAACGTTTATCGCCGATTCACAGGCGTTTTTTTAAAAAGGAGAGGAAGTCGCGTGGATCTGTTATTGGAAATCTGTAAACCTAATTTACAATGCTCTGATGGCACTTTAGACTCGTCTTGTAACACTTTTTGCAATTGCAGAAACTAAACAAAAATGATAGTGAAACCACACTGTTCGTAGCCTACTCACTGCACTATAAATGTTTATTACACAAATCACAAGTCATTTAATGAAACTGTAAATTTAAATTGGAATATCTGAATACATTATGTGCCCTAACAGTTTGTTATTTAACTATTTTTGTATTATTAAATTCCCAATCAAAAAGTTTTACATTATTGTTTTTGAAAATTAGTAAGAAGGACTAAAACTCGACTAAATTGTTAAAATATGTTTTTTTTTTTTTTTTTTTTTTAAACTAATAATGATTAAAAGACTAAAATATGGCAGCATATTGGCTTAGCGCTGTTGCCTTGTACCTCCAGGGTCCAGGTTCGAATCCCCTCCTCAGAGTCTGTGTGCATGGAGATGAATGTTCTTGAATGCTTGGTGAGTTTCCTCCGTTTTTTTCTCCCGCAGTCCAAAGACATACAGTATTATTGTGCGTTCCCAAATTGTCTCTCATGTGTGAATAAGCATGTTTGTATGTTTGTGAGTGCCCTGCGATGGATTGGCACCCCATTGCCCCGTGTCTCCTGGGATAGGCTCCAGGCCTCTGTATACCGGATAAAGCAGTATAGACTATGATAGTGAGTGCTGTAAGTGAGTGAAAGTAAAATCATGGGATGTTTTTGATTTGTCTCACTAACAAGTGGTATTCTAACTCCCAGCTCTCACTGGCATGTCGGCAGGCAGGTATCTCCCAAACTCTCCCTGCCTGGGCGGCTGTCCCGGCTGGGACTGGAAGCCTGACAATTCACGTGCCACAGGGGCTCCAGCAGTGTGCTGTCCTCAGTGCGGCGATCAAAGGCACCATTCCATTCGCGCCTTTGAAGTCCCGGGCGCATGGCAACCCACCTCTCGCAAGCCATTTCTCGTGCTTTTAGCGTCCGCTGTGTGACTCTGCTCTGTAGACAGACCCCGAGCTACACTCCCCGCTTTGTTTTATAACGCGGAGTGAAACCCGAGATCCTTTAGCAGGGATTAATCACTAGCCAGTGCCCATTCCCGTGGCAGGGGGAGGCCGCCTACCTAGTGAGCTCCGGAGCGATAGGAGATTTAGGCTACTAAACAAAGTTGTGATTTCTACTGTGTTTTTGTACAAGTGATCTTCATTCATGATTATTTTCATGGAAGGAATGTGGCCAGAAAAAATAAGGTTCAGCACAGTCCATACAGTACGTGTTTTAATAATGTCTTTAAACTAATTCCAGTAATTTCAAATTGGTTTCGGTACTTAATGCAGCCCAATAACTTGAACCTTATACGTGGGTGATAAAACGATAACGATATGTTTCGCGATAGACACGTGATCGATATCAATAAAAAATGTGTTCGATAGAATGTTCGATATTTTTTATTCTTTGTCGGAAGAAAACAGAGGTCGCGAAGCTAGTTTGGTTGCTGTCTGTCATGCGC
>JAQQZT010000019.1:12982720-13023648 GCA_030068275.1 Clarias platycephalus | reverse complement strand
TTTGAAGAGTCAAAGTATTTGTAAAGCTTTAAAATTGGCATTTACTAATGACAGCTGTTGCCATGCATCAGATCTAACTGATTAAGGTCTGAAAAAATATTCTGTGAGACTTTTGCACAGTGCCATAATAATGTTTTTATTTTTGTTAAATTTATGGCATAAGAAGTAACTGTGCATCAATGTTTGCTGAAAATATTGTGCATTTTTTTTTCCATTTCCAAGAGAAACCGTGTTAACATCTTTTCAAAAAAAAAATAAAAATCACCAAAATCTTTTATCACGGGGTGCCTAAACTTTTGCATAAGACTGTATATGTGACATTTAGCATATTATTTTAATTTATTTGCCACTTCTATTAATTACACATTTCAGAGATCGAACCTTCTAACCTTTCAACCTTCTTTCCCTCTCCTTCATCTACACATAAAAAGAAAGACGAAGTAAGAAAATAAAGAATTAAACACTCTTTGTTGTACAACAATGGCACTGTTTTGTCGGAGCTCTTAATCTTCCTGGGTTTTTCACAGAAAAGCTCCAGTGCCTGCGCATATGGGAATGCCTCTGGTGCTGGTCCAGTTATTGATATTCACAGACATGCAGCTGGGTGCCCTATTTTCAGTCCGTTTCTCAGGCCAGTGACAAAACAAATGATAGACACTGGTTTAAATTAAGAATACTTGATATTTAATCCAAAATACTGTATATTTAGTGCAGGATGTTAAATTTCACTTACCAACATACAGGCAAACAGAGAGGAGGGTTAATAGGCCGTATTCTCAGCAGACGAGTGAGTGCATAAAATTCAGTAGTATAAAATTAGCTGAAGTTAGTCCGTATTACTAGCCATCATACAGATGTAGTCTTGTAGCTAACGACACAGTAACTGGGTTACTGTACCGGGTCTGTGTTGTAATATCCACCGTGCCATATCTCCAAAGAATGTTTCTTTCACTCTCTGTAGCCTCTTTCACCGAGTCGGTCAGCCCATTCTTTCTGTTAAACTGTTTCCTGTTTTAAAGCAGCTTTTACTGTCTTAGTACACCTTTATAACCTTAGCAGAATAAACAGGTACAGGAGCGATAGAGCGAGAGGGAACTGTTCGCTAATATCTAATCCATCGCAAATGGCATCATTTTCCAGGTCAGATTTTTTAAAAGGGTAGGCAAATACACCGTGACCGTCAATGTACTGTACTTCAGCATTCCACCAAAGTACAGTATACTATGTTTGTGGGAAACACTGCCATTTTAATGCGTAATGTGGTTCAACACTCATGAATTTAACATCTTGGCCAAAATTATTGCACCTCTGGACAGATGCAAATGCTATGATATTGCATAAGATAAAACAAGGCAAAATCTGTGCAAAATTAATCAAACCATTAAAACCCAAGCAGCACAGATCTGTGCCGGCAACACGCAACATTGCTGGGGAGGCTTCAGACTTCAACATATTTCAGGTAGAATGAAAGTTATAATTACTTTTATAATGTGTAAATTTGACCACTATGGGAATAACATCGGAAAAATGTAGAACTCTTAAAATTAGCATATCATTACAAGTTTTTGATCATAGAAACAAACGAAAACAACCAGAAAAACATGTAAGCATGTGTATCTGTGCTATTTCTATGACTACTGTACTGTATGTGACCCATTTTCTAATTTTTTTGCTTAGCCATGTTTGTATAGTTTCATCATATTGCATAGGCTGGACTGAAACCCAGGATACAGTACGTCACTCTATACTGTACAATACTATGCCCTATATATGTTTATTAAAAAAAAAAAAAAAAATGCAAAACAAAAAATGGCTAAGGGGTCTAAACATTTGCAACTTTTTTTGGTATATTGAACATTGAACCAGTAAGAGAATGCAGCAAAACACGGATTGTCAATGTTGATAACTAGTCGACCAAGGCCACTGTAAGGTTAGCCAAGTAGCTCATTTATATGGTAATGGAACCATTATTATACAGTAGTTAGAATTTAATTTTGACCAAAGTAGTTGCAAGGTATGAACACGGTGTGTGGAAAAGAAAGTTTCATTGTCATATATACTACAGCATATTGGATATAGCTAGCTGCTTGTACACTTAATAGCAAAGTTGACCTGCAGGTTAAATGCAGCATTGTGGAAAACATTTTCCATTTTAAAAACAGAGTCTCAACTTTACTCTTTTTTTTGCTAGTACTGCATACCAGCAGAAAATCCCTTGCCCTCCACCTCTGCTATTGCATGACTATACAGTAGGTTCTAATGTCAGCAGGGATTGACCGTGGTGAATAAGTACTTTCCAGAAACTGGCAAGCAATAATCAACCTCTTTCCTCTGGGTCAATAATTTCTCTCCACATTTTCCTTAGAAGCACAAAAAAAAATCAATTCAGGGCCTTTTTTTTTTAGCAACAAAGAGCAAATTATTCTAAATGCACCATGTTTTGTCTTGGTCAGTTTTAAACCCGCAGGTGGTATCCTTCATTCAACACACCATTCACATCAACCAATCAGGTTTAAATGTCATGACTGATGTGAAGTGTACTTGAAAAACGAACAGTGAATGTATAAAGGTAAATGATTTTGTGTGCCCATTCTCCGAGAGGTGGTCAGTACCTTAACAAGGAAGATTTTTTTGGAGCTAGATCTAAATTAATATCCCAACTGTGCCTCTGCTCTCAAGCTATAGAATTGCTTAATAGCAAAAATATGGCTTCGGAGTTAAAATCAATTAAAGCAGCATTGGAAGCATTTTCCAAACTAGGAGCCTTAGTTGGACTTTCGTGCAGTTTTAATATGAATCTCTGTAGACAAAACACAGGTGTCTCTGACAAATTCTACATCTAAATAAACTTGTGATTTAACAAATTATAAAATTACAACAAAGCCCATGTTGATAAAGCTTGCCTAATTGTTGTGCACCGCATAGCTCAAACCCCTGAGCAGCTCTTCCCACTTATTTGACTTCGAGTGAAATTAGCAGCATTTGCTCATGAAGGAGTGCTTGCCTGCATGCATACTAATAAGTGGTGAATTCATCCAAATGAGCACCCTTCCTTGTCTAATGCTCCTCACGTAATTGTATTTCCAGGTTTAGCAACCTCTTCACCAGCTGGCTGATCCTTGTAAGGTGCAAGTGCCAATAGCATTCAATCTGTTAATACATAACTGGAGAGCATCTTTAAGTGACCAGAATTAAGGGCCAAGATGGAGGAATGCTGGTCAAATCAGGAAGGCTTGCTTTCACCAAAAGGTTTGCTACAACCAAACTCCAATTCTTGTCTCATTAAAACTATGATATGTCAATAATAATAAAAAAAACATATATTATGTCCCAGTCAGGTACGAACACTATCTCGCGTTTCCTCCAAGCCATGTGACGCTAGCCAACCACAACTGCTTGCTCATGCAGGGAGTGGCGTAACACACTCGGAGGACAGCGCTATACGATCCTTCTACTTGTGCGAGCTTACAAACGTCCATGATTGGCTCTAGAGCAATGATTGATATGAGAGTGCCACCTATCCCTCAAGTCTGAGAGAGCTCGTCCAATCAGCTCTCTCTGGGTCTCCACCTGCCAAAGACTACAACATGACCCAGGATTCTAACTTACAATCTCCGGGTCATAGGGCAAGCTGCGCACTGTGCCACTCGGGGGCCTTAAAACACATGTGCAAGGGCTCACGCGTCTCGAGTTAAAATATTACCATGAAATGCATTCTGACTCCCAAATGGAGCAAAATCAGGACAAGTGAGGCAAAAAAGAATTAATGGACTGAAATGGAAAAAAAGTCATTAAAAAGACACACAGGTGGAAAATCAATGAATGGTAATGGTCATGATTTAAGCATGTCACATTGTAAGATTGCAGTCAGGATCTGAAATTAACACCCACCGAGCGGCAAATGAGAGTAGACTTTCCATCTGCCACATGGCAGGTAAATGTTTGTTATGAAGTCTTTTTAAGTCACACACAATCACAGACTGAAACACATACCAGTACCATGCCAACAAGATTTTGCTCTTTGTGGGTGTCACCTGGCAGCAACTTGTCTGCTGCGAGCCATCGTTAGCGTCACGCTAACTAAGTACTGTAGCTAGCTAGTACTGTATGTGGCAATATTTGCAAGCGGTCAGCCAACTTTCCAAATGAATGCAGACTACCACTGAAGAAAAGGAATACAAAGCAGGACAGGGCAAGCAAAAAAGTTTTGTACAAAATGGTGTTTTTGAGATGGTGAAGAGGCTTGAAGAGGCTGGCTAAAAATTGGACAATGGTAGATTGAAAAAAAAGTCTAAATGTCTGCTGTGACATTCGGATGCTACTGTAGTATCAGAATAGCTACAAATGCAATGCAAGGCGACAATGCTAACTACTGCACCACCGCCTTGTGCAGGACTAATGTTTTTATAAATAATTAATAATATAACTTCTTAAAATGCTTTCATAATATTGAAGAAATGGTAGCAGATAATTGTATCCTCAGTTATAAAGACTATGTCCTTGTCTCTGCATACTGCACAAGTGTGGAGTTTTGTTCTTCATATCAGAATAACTACAAGGTTGGCTGACCCCTTGCAAATATTGCCACATACAGTACTGGCTAGTTACAGTACTTAGCTATTCAGAATTTGGGGTAAACAATATAAATGCATGGATCCATCCTGCCTTGACCGTGGTGTACTGGTGTGGGGAAGATTTTCTTGGCACAATTTGGGCTCTTTATTGAGCTTGTTTAAATGCCATAGTCGGCCTAAGTATCGTTGCTTATCAGGTCTATCCCTTAATGACCATAGCACCAGCACCTAAAATTATCTCAAACTGGTTTCTTGAACACAAAAATGAGTCTTCTGTACTTAAATGGTCAACACATTCACCAGATCTCAGTCCAACAGAGCACCAATGGGATGTGGTGATTTACATCATGGATGTGCAGCCGACAAATCCACAGAAACAGTTTGATGAAAAGAGGGGCTGCTCAAGAATTTTAAGACAGTACAGTATGAAAGTATACAGTATATATCACTGGCCAGCCAAAAGAACTCACCACCTGGATTTAACTAAACAAATAAGTGAGAGCCTTCCAATGGATAAAAGTTTCATATGTTCAACTGGCAACAAGTTATTTAACCCTAACTGATGCAGTTAGTAGCTTCTCATTTCTTACACAACCATGTCTTAAGAAATCCACTGATCAGCAAGGCTAATCTGAAAAAAAAAAAAAAAAGGCATCAGTTTACTAGGGAGCATAAAAAGTGGACTTTGGAGCGTTGGAAATAGGTCATGTGGTCTGATGATCCAGATTTACCCTGTTCCAGAGTGACACAAACCACACAGTGGGACACCTTCAACTATGGCAACTGACACGAAAGTGTACAGTATAAAACATACTACACATGATCTAAAAAAAAAGGATTCGGAAGTTCGGTTAAACAATGGTGAAAATGCACTTCTTGTGAAGTAGTACCATCTGTATAGAATAAGTTTTACACTACCAAAATGAGTAATTCGATTTAAAGAAATGTATATCCTTAACAAAAAGTTTTGCATTATTGCATTCTTATTACTTTATACAGTATGTCACATATACAGTACACACTGCACTGTAAAAAAAATTTATTCCTTACATATCCAAGCTTCTTTTTAGTAGGCGGTGGTCAGAGCGCAGTGTCAGCCATTATACTGTACAGTACGATGCCCCTGGAGCAGACAGGGTTAAGGGCCTTGCTCAAGGGCCCAACAACAGCAACCTGGCAAAGGCAGAGCTCAAACAGCTGACCTCGATAACACTGAGTCACCCATTTTTTTTTAAAACTTGTATATGGTTTCATCAATACACACACACACACATATAATATGTATATGTGTACAGTATGTGTATATATTATATATATATACCGTATATATATATATAAAAATGATTAATAATGCAAAAACTTTCTACATTTCTTCCTGACTATGAATACTGGATATTACCTTAATACATTGTTGCCTTTTGAAATGCATAGGTGTCTATTGCGATTTTGATTTTTATGCAATTCCTTGTGCAGAGCTACTCCCTATCCTAGGAGAGACTTAGGGCAGAAGGTAGCGTACACCCTTGGACAGAGTGCCAATCTATCAAAGGGCACACAAACATACACTCAATCACACACTACGGGCAATTTGGAAATGACAATTAGCCTAATCTACATGTCTTTGGACTGTGGGAGGAAACCGGATTACGCGGAGGAAACCCACCAAGCACGAGGAGAACATGCAAACTTCCACACTGAAAATGGAATCGAGTCTGGCCATGAATCGAACCCGGACCCTGTAGGTGCAAAGCGACAGTGCCAACTACTGCACCACCGCCTTGTGCAGGACTAATGTTTTTATAAATAATTAATAATATAAATTCTTAAAATGCTTCCATAATATTGAAGAAATGGTAGCAGATAATTGTATCCTCAGTTATGAAGACTATGTCCTTGTCTCTGCATACTGCACAAGTGTGGAGTTTTGTTCTTTTACAAAATACTTGCAGCAGTGATGTGTGAGAAAGTTAATAATCATAGTAACTTAAAAGGCAGACAGCTATAACTGTGAAGATATTAAACAACTGTGATGACATGGCTAATTTGTGGAGAAAAAGTTAGTCAAGAAAAAATGACAGATGCTAATACAACTGCGGTTCCACTCTGCATGAAGCTGATGATTTCCTGCATATAACCATAAAGAGTAGGAGAAACCAGGAGAAAGGACACACGGTCGGCACACTGTGCGCTGTACTATTTTAGTCTTGGAAACCACTAGAAAGCACTCTGGCATGGATCTCTCACTTTCCCACCAGACAGGATTTTATTGGTGAGAATATTTAATAGCAGATCAGGGAAGGAGATCTGAATGGGCTTTGTGAAATTAAAATAGCAGGAATTCTTAACCTGTTCACATGACCATGATCAAAACCTTGAAGGTATTTAAACTTTGCTTTTGGAAAGTATAGATTGGAGATGGGAATCACCAGGGACCAGCTAAAACGATAGTATCACAATATCTACGTGCCAGTTTGATTTGTATTGCAGTTCTGCTAATATCATAATTTGATACAATTCTAAACAAACCATGCAACATGCTATTCTGCCTGTCAATGTGTGAATAGTTTAGAGTGCGCCACCTTTAGGATTATAGCGGAATGGTTAGATTTTACCACCCTAAATTCAAACATGTATACTTTTTGGAGTGATGATACATGAATTGCACAAAAGAATCATGATATGTAACTTAATGCCCCCCCTGCCCCCCTCCCCAATACATGCACAACCAAGGGGTTGGCAATGCAAAGGAAGTACAAGATGTAGAATACAAACGATTAAGGTCAAGGTGACAAACTCCTCATCAGCGTCCTCAAAATCTCCCTTGTGCACTCTCAAGCTCTTTATTATGGAACAGTATCCAATCCTTGTTTTCACTCTTCCTCATTACTTTACTTTTACCCCTGCCTTTACCTTCCATCCAGGTTCTCATGAGCATACATTTAAAACCCACTTAAAAGAGAAGCTGGTACTGTAACACAGGATGTTCAAACTGCTTCGCATTAATAATTTTATAGCAAGCAGATGATTTATTCACTCGATACAGTTGTGGTCGTATCCCATTCTGTCCAGCAGCTTTTAATCTTTTTGATAAAAATTTTATCCATAAATAAGACTGGACGGGTCTGACTGGATACATACAGTATGAAGAAATGAAGTGACACAAAGATCTTAATTCATAGCACACCTCTTGTGAAAATGATTTCAACTTACAATGAATCACTTACAATGATTTCTTTTTATTAGGCCTGTGTGCAACTAAAGCTATGTTGTGGATTTAAAAAACAAATTTACAGGAATTAAACATGATTTATGAGCCTGGTGGAAGTACTGGGTATTTTGGTTAGACCAATAACAGGACAAGAGGACCAGACACTGCAGGTAAGGGCAACATACCAGTCCCGGAGGACAACAGTCCTGCATATTTTAGTGCTGTCTCAGCTCCCTGCACACCCGATTTAACTAATTAACCAGCTTTCCTTAATTGAAGTGGGCGTGATAAAGCAATGGTAAGGCTGAGAACCACTGCAATAATTTAATACACTGTCTTTCAAAAAAAAAAAAAAAAAAAAAAAAGGTCTCATGCTCTAATGTTTTGTTTGAGCTTTGAAAATTATTTATCATGCTCCCAGTACCATTTATTCAGTCCTGAAATATGTCTTTGCCATCTGGGAAGAAAAACTCCATACTGTAGGTATGATGATAACCGTGTTGTTCAATACATTCAGGTCATCAGCTGACTTGATTTTATTGCCACATAACATTGCTGAGCCTAGATCTGACCAACTGAAGTAACCTCAGATCATAACACTGCTTCCTTTCATCTCCTGACACGCCCATTTAAAAAAAGACTTTACATGCTTTGAGCAGTGGAAGCCTTTTATTCTGATGAAACTCACAATTAGTCTTACACTAACATTGAAGACAGTTGCGGATCTTCACAGAAGTGGACGTCCCAGAATATTGCCAGGAGAACGTCTCTTTTGTCTAACAAGAACCTGGAAGCATAATTTTGGCAAAACAGCATCTGAACAAACCACAAGGCTTCTGCAACAATGTCTAATGGACAGATGAGACCACAGTGGAGTTGTTTGGCCTTAATACCCAGCGCCATTTTTTGGCAAAAACCAACCAGCATTTCAACAGATACACCTAATACCCACTATCAACCACAACGATGGAGAGGTGATGATTTGGGTTTATACATCATATACACATTTATACACACAGGACCTGGGCACCTTGCAGTAACTTAATTGACCATGAACTTCTCTTTATCCAAAAGTATTCTAGAGGCAAATTGCGAGACCAAATCTCACCTTTTTCACAATGATGGAGGCTACCATGCGCTTGGGTACTTTCAATGCCACAAAAAAATTATTGTATCCTTCCACAGATCTGTCTTGACACCACCCTTTCTCACAGGGCTACAGATAATTCTCTCGACCTCATGGCTTTGTTTTCATATCCGATATCCAGTAGTCGCAGTTATATACTGTAGACAGGAATGTGCCGGTCATAATTATGTCTAATGCATTCAATTAGGCGCAGGTGGACTCCAATTAAGTTGTAGAAGCATCTCAAGGTTCATTGATAGGAGTAGGATTCATCAGAATTCAACTGCCAGTGTCATAACAAAAGGTCTGAATATTTATGTGAATGGGATATTTCAGACTTCATCAAAACACCTGTTCGTATGTCATTCTGTGTTTTTGTGTGTAGAATGATGAGAAAAAGGGATTTGGATACATTCTGAGATGAAGGTGAAATGTGGAAATCTTGAAAGGGTCTTTATCGGCACTATATGAAAATCTTCTCTTTACTGTTATCAGACCTGTAGTAGATGATGTATACAATGTTTTGCTGTAGCTTTAAGATTTACCTTCACTGGAATGAAGGGGGCCAGTCCAAACCTGTTCCAGCATAACAATGTCCCCATGCACGATGTGAATTATAAGCCCCGACCTCAACCCCATAAATATTAAAATGCTACTGTACATGTGCCCCAAGCTTCATCAGCCAACAACACTGCCTGACCTCAGCGATGCTCTTAAAACGGGCAAATCCCCACAGTGACAGTCCAAAATTTTCCTTAAACTGTCAATCCAATTAGAGACTCCAACTGTTTACATGGACGCTGATCCAATAAAATTCCATTTTATAATATTTTACAATAGGATTCCATTTACAGTACATGCTCAAAGCAATTAGTCACACGTTACTTTTTTGACATTGGCATACTGAACAAGCACTAATGGGTGTAATGGTCAGGGAGTCAGAAATTTGACGCATTGTACTGTATACTTGGTCTTGCTTTAAGTTTCCCCTTCACTGGACCAAAAGGGTCCAGCCCAGATCTCTTCTAGTAAGACAATGTTCCCACACACCATGTGACTTATAAGTCTTAAACTAAACCCCACTGAATATTAAAATGCTAGATATGCCCTAGGTCTCATCAGTCAACAAGCCGTAATGGGTGTGATGGTCAGGATTTCGCATATTTTAACAATATTACATGTAAAAATATATATTCTGTACAGTATAAATCTTAAATATTATTTTACAGTATATTAAATATAGTGATTTTAATGATCATAGTGATCACGCATTACTGCATACAGCTTAAATTTATACTTTTTTTCCCCTAGAGAAGTCTTATTGTACTTTTAGAGCCCAAATGTACTGTTATTAGTGTTAACTGTCAGATTAACTAAAACTAATATGCTTAGAATGACTGGCCTAACTTGGTGGCCCGTCAAATGCTCACAAAAATAGTGATGTGGTTCAGGTAGAATTAAAATCTGATTGAGTTTAACACAGATAAACTGATCACATTGGAATTATGTTTAATACTGGATACCCCCCATTCCTAAGGAGAAGTCACCATCTGGTGACAGCACATTTTTAAAATTTTACATAGTGACTGCTTACAAATCTGAAAGTGTGAGGCGTCTTCTAGAATATGCATTAGGCAAAACATTAAATAACCTAAATCCTGCCAGTCTGTTCTCTTGGAATGGAAATTATTGGGCAAAGTTTTAGGCATTCATTTCAAAGGTTAAAATGCAGAAAAACTGATGCGGAGGTCATGTCAGGTCTTGTACTGTAAAATAGCTATTTCCCATTCACTTATTTCACTTTGGGTGTAATAAAGCCCTCTGTAGATTTAATAAAACAAGTTAGAGGGCATCGACTAAGCTTATGTTATTAGCTTGCATTTCTGTCTGTGCTATTCTAGTCACTTATCTGCTTTGATTAACAAAAACACTCCCTCCTCCTGTTCCTTGTTTTAGTGTTGCTAGCCACCTGTCATTGGTTAGTATTTGACTAATTTGACTGCACTCTCCCTACAACAGCACTGAAAATCTCACTTGAAAAGTTTTCTATTGCTTGAAATATTTATATCTCCATAAAGTCAGTAGAACACATAATGACTTTATAAACTAATAAACAGCTGTACAAAGTATACAGTAAATGAGCAGCATCTCATTGCTCAATATAGTGTCCATAAGGTACAAGATTTGGAGCAATGATTTGTGACACTCTCATATACACAAACTGACATTATGTTTCCAAATATATTTGTGCCAGAATGTTATAATACAGTTTCTTATAGAAGTTTTCTTAATAGAATGCAAGGCAGCATACATATAATGTTATAAACAATGTGTAATAACATCTGTTTTAAACCATATGACAGTGATTCCCAAAGTGTTGGCTGCAGCCCCCTGGTGGGCCATGAAGGTGCTGCAGGTAGCCACTGAAAGGTCATTTAAATTAAATAAATATAGATTTTTTTTTTCAATTTTGCAATGAAGTTTAAAATTATTATTGAAATTTTTGTTAAAAAAGGGAAATCATAAGGATCTGTGCATCTCTGAAAATGGCCAAATTGTAATGTCTAGACAGTTCAGAGCATCTCTGACATAGCAGTTTGTATAGAGTGTCCCCAGCAGTCAAGCCTGTCTTCCCAGAGACGAGCTATTGTAACAAAAAGCTGGAAAAATCATGCTGATGATTAAGGGTCTTAGAATACACAGGCTTGGTGTTATATATAAATGATGTTTTCTTTTACATTATAGATCTGTGGATAAGATGGCACCACACACACACACACACACACACACACACACACACACACACACACACACACACACTTTCCATGGAATGTAAAATTAAAAATATTTTATTTATTTGTTATAAATGACCCCACGTTTTTGGAAATGGCCCACGTTTTTTCTTTTTTTTAAATGCTGATCTAATAGAGCTGCAGGCATGTTTTTGGAAGGTGGAAATCTAAGAACATGCAAAACTCTACACGGACCCATGCAATTTAGACTTTAAACAAAACCTTTTAAAAAGAGAAAAAAAAGTGTATTGGTATATAGACAATGCAAAGGAACTGCGTATCAGCAATCAACATTACTTTGTTAACTCAGTGTTGAGTTCTGGCTTCCGAGCAAGAATTTCCCTTGTGATTAAATGATCCTTTGGCAGACTCAGAGATGCTTCTTCTTTGAGTGAAACACACAGTGGCACATTCACATTCCACTAAAATGACACAGTTCTTTGACCAAAGCTTTCTCAACCATGCACATGGACATCAAAAAGAATCAGGAATAACTGATACATGATGTAGCTACACATAGAGCAATTTAATTCTATGGGTATGTGCTTACTGAAAAGCCTTCTCGTCATGTTCAAAACATAATTAATGACTGATTTCATACCTTCCTAGACTCTAATGTGACACTCTTTGTTTAATGGTGATCTGGTGAATATGAAAAGCAAATATAAAAATAAAAAAAAAGCTAACAATAAGTCAATAATAATTAACAATTACTCTTTATTCAAAGTAAATTCCACCAGCCACTTTCTTCCTCTGAAAATATTCACTTTGAAATAAATCCAGGTATTTCATTTAATACTCATTATTTGAGGTCAGTTCATGTAAGGGCTAGACAGCTTCTAATTACGGTCCACAAAACCAGACAATTATTGAAGACCGTTAATCTCATTATTCAGGACAAGCTTCCACTCTGTGATTATCTGACGCTGCAAGCACATTTATCAGCCAAATGCACCGCTTTTATTCGCTATTGATGAAATGTTACTTTCCTTCATGGATGACTGGGTAGTTTTACAGAAGCATATTTGTACATTCCTAAAGCAAATATGTTTATGTCTTAATAACCTAGACTAGAATAAACAAGACTATTAAAAAATAACATCAGAATTATATATTTATAATATGATTGATGATTTAGGCTATGCTCTGGATACTTGATCCTACTAATAAACTTGGTACTATCAGCAACATTTGGACTCTACATCAGATTACTGATTACCCTAAAGAGTTACATTATGGATGGTTACATTAGATACATGTTGATCTTTACCAGTCATATACTGTATGAGAACATAACCATCCCGAGGGGTGATCATTCCATAAGAGCTGCAGTTTTGAAGATGCTCTGACCTACTGTACTCGTCTATCCATCACAATTTGGCCCTCGTCACAGTAGCTACAGTTACAATATCTCGTTACAAATTTCACCTAAAAGTAATGAGACATATTAGGCAGCAAGTGAACATTTACTCCCTAAAGATGATGTGTTTGAAGCAGAAAAAATGGGCAAGCCTACAGATTTGTGCGACTTTAACAAGGAATAAATAGTGATTGTAGAGCAACTCCAAAACTCCAGCTTGTGGGGGATATTCCCGGCCTGGAGAGGTCTGAATCGACCAAAAGTGGTTCATGGAAAGACCTATAGAAGTGTAGCTCAAATTGCCGGTTTTAATAGAAATGTGTCAGTGCATTTTTGTTTTGGTGGCAAAAGCCACAAGGGGGGACATTCTCAATATTAGGCGGGTGGACATAATGTCATCGCTTGCTGATATATTTTATATAACTTTTGTTTTCAGTTTTGTTTCAATACCAGTGGCATGCATGTTTGAAAAACATCAACTTGATTTATGAATTTCTATCCAAAATGCATGCTCAGATAGTAGAGAAGCCACGCAAAAGTGTCAAATTAGGTCTAATGTTTGGGAATATAATGTTGGCTCACAGAAAGGAAAAGAACATAAATGGTTCAAAACAAAACAAAACAATAAAACAAATAATAGATAACCCAAAATATGTACACTAATCAGCCATAACATTAAAACGATGAAGTGAACAACAATGATCACCAACTATACACCAGCAAACTGGTAACAGGATAATGGACACTGAAGATTGAAGCGCATTTGCATCTATCGGACAGAAAAGCAAATGCAGCATAAATCACTGGAAAAAGTCAATGCTGGCCACGACAGAACGGCACCAGAACACCCAAAGCACTGCGGCCTGCTGTGCACAGACCTCACCAGGCAAAGAGCCCAAGGTCACCAACCCAGTCTCCAAACTTCTCAAATCCCAGTCTGATCGATCACCCATGGTATGCACCAGACAAACAAATGCAATTCACAGAGGACACACAAAAGGATCCGCTGACAATGTCCTGGTCCCAGACACTACAGCTTGCCCCCAAAGGTCTTGTGGAGTAATCCCTTGATTTTTCAGAGACACCCTGGTGGCACAAGTGGGACTAAAATCCTAGATGGTTTTAATGTTGTGACTTATCGGTGTTTATAGGTTAAATTTATAAAGTTAAAGTATTCAATTGTAGTATTTAATATTTGAAAATAGAAATTCATCAATTAAGTAAGTAGAAGTAAAAATTTGTTTTAATGGGGGAGTGTGTCATTTTACACATGACCCTTTCTAAGCACTTTTCAAGCAAGACACCCATTTGTTAAGTCTAATTCAATTACTTAAGAAAAAAAAAAACTTTTCTGCACAAAATCAATGTTAGTGACCAAAACGTTTCACAATGTTCTTGGAAGGCCAGGTCGAAGTACAAGCTCGATGATTTTTCTACTCAAACACAGCTGATTCAACTCATTTCTTAAGCCAGCTTAATAAGTGTGTTTATGTGCTGGTGAAATACAAACTGTACTGGAGATTGGTCCTCCAGGACTAAATCTAAACAGCTCTGTTCAAGAACAACCTTCCTCAAAGGATCCGTGTTCCTTGCCATGCTCGAGGCCATGGAATAGCAGTAGATACAACTCTGTGGTTTCAGACCTTATAATTCTGCTGCTTCATTGTGGTCATCTCAGATCCATAATGATACTTTTCTTATAAGCTCAATATTAATATCATCACCATATTCAGGGTGCTGTAACACCTGTATGCCTAATTTGCACTGCCAGTGGGGAAGAAAAAAAAAAAAAAAGTGTAAAAATGAACTCTGATTTGTGCCTTTAATAGGGCATCTGCTAAGGCTACAATAATGCACTTCATGTTGAAATAACAAGTGGGAACCAAGCAAAAACAGGAACAGAAGAACCACAACAAGAATTACGAGGGGAAAAAAAGTAAAAGGTGTTTGGGCTGTTGTTGTTTGTGTGTGTAGCTTTAAAAATAATGTTTTGAGGAAAGTGATGTAATTAGAGTTGTAAATTCATCTGATTATTGTTTATTCTCACTCTCATGGTCTATACTGCTTTATCCTGTATACAGGATCACGCAGGCCTGGAGCCTATCCCAGGAGACTTACTGTAGGGCATGAGGGCATCCCTTCGCAGGGCACACACACACACACACACACACACTTATTCACACATTATGGCCGATTTTGGGGAAAGGGAATTTGACTATCCGCATGTCTTTGGGAGGAAACCTGAAAACCTGGAGGAAACACACCAAGCACCAAGAACATGCACACAGAGACGGGAATCGAACCTGGATCCTGTGCTGCCTATTATTGTTTATTTTCCAAGACAATTATTAGTGGAGAAGAAAAAACAGTATGTATTGAAAAAAAAACGTATAACTATAAACTGTTAAATCCATATCAAGAACTGCTAAAACAAACACTTCTCACTTTAATAAAACAACAAACTACAAAAAAAAAAAAAAGAACATCCACTGAAGACCAGATGTGCATTAGGCCAAATCTCATTGAACCAGCAGCACTCACTCCCACAAGCGCACGAGGCCACACTGTGCCTTGGATCAGCCCGAAAACTTATCAAATACAGTACAACTCCCTCCAAACACGTCCTAAGCAAACGAATGCAACTACAGAACCAAAAAGCATGAGGAGGAACTTACGGACGGATGAAGGAGCCGCGTGAGAGTTGATGCTGATTCTGAAGATCCAGAGGAGCGGGATGAAGCTCGCGCGCACCATGCTCATCCTCCCCATCCTGCTCCAACACTGTCCACACTCACACACTTCTCTACACTCCTTTGCCCTGCTGAGACACACACACACACACACACACACAGTGCTGACACTGGTGCCTTCTCCTGGGGTCAGAAGGCAGGATCAGGATTTGCGGCGCGGAAAGAAAGACGCTGCGGATCAGCGCCCCAGCTCGCGCTCCGCCTGCACGCGCGCGTTTCACCGAAAACACACTGAGTGTGACGCGGATGCTAAATCCATAGCTGCGCTGAAACTTACAGCGACTCGTCTTTCCTCACAGCTCCAGCTTTATAACTACAGCACTCTCCCCCCCGCCTTTCACATCTACAGTGGTAGAATCCTCGAAAGATTTAAAACTACCCGCCGTTCACTGGTGTTGGTTTAGTCCACAGGACGACCTACCTGCTGATTCACACCCAACTGAAACACACCAGTTCTGAAAGGAAGAGTGGAATGCAATGAATTCCTTCTTCACCCTAACAGATACTAGGTTATTTGGCTATTTCAGATTGCTTTTGATCATTTAATGGGAAATGTATTCTAATTATCACTGTAAAATACAGTATATAACAGTGCTGTAGATATAGACATCCTATTAAAGAGAGTTAACAAGTGTTGATAATTTTCATGACACTAGGTAGGGGTTTATTAATTACTATTTTAATGACTCTACCAATTAAGTGCAACTTTGACAGGTAGAATGAATGAAAATCCCTGTCCCCCCCCCCTAAACGTCATATACCGTAATAATACAGTATGTATTTCAGCTGCTCCAGTCGAGGGGTCGCTAAAGTGGACCATCCTATCCGCTCACACAACTTGGCACAGGTTTTACCCCGGATGCCCCTCCAGACACTCACTCATCATCTATACCGGATGATTAGTGAGTTTTTTATTATCCGCATTATCCGCTTTTCAGGGTTGCAGGGAGCCTGGAGCCTATCCCACGAGAAGCAAGGCACAAGGCGGGGTACACCCTGGACAGGGTGCCAATCCATCGCAGGGCACACACACATATACACACTACAGTTAATTTAGGAACAACAATTAGCCTAATCTGCTTGTTTTTGGACTGTGGGAGGAAACTGGAGTACCCGGAGGAAACCCACCAAGCACGGGGAGAACCTGCAAACTCCATGCACGCAGAGACGGGAATCAAGCCTGGCTGGGAATCCAACCCAGACCCTGGCGGCGCAAGGTGACAGTGCTAACCACTACACCACCGTGCCGCCTCCTTCCTGACACAACCCTCTCATTTTGGGCATTGGGTGGGAATTGAACCTGAGCCTTCAGCATGGCAGGGAGGAAAGCAACCAATTCCCATATACAGTAATAATATTAAGTACATTTGTAATTTTGAAAGAATGATGTACAGTAACGTAGTGGTTAAGGGTTCAGTTTCTTCCTTGGATCTGTGTGCGTGAAATTTGCATGTTCTCCCCATGCTTGGTGGGTTTTGTCCAAATGACATGCAGGCCGGATAACTGCCATTTCCAAAGGTCCCCTAGGCTGTGACTGAGTGTGTCTATGTGTGCTTGTGTTTCTTGCGATGGATTGGCACCCTAGTATAGGCTCCATGACTAACAGGACCCTGTATAGGACAAGCAGTGAGTGTGCAAATCTACAGTAAATATCACACATCACAGTTTATGACCAAAACTATGTAGACACCGGACCTGCATGCCTAAAAGTGGGTCTTTCCAAGAGTGTTGCCATGAAGATCAAATCACACAACCGTATAGAATGTCTTTGTATGCTGTAGCATTAAGATGTCTCTCCATTGGAATAAACACGCTCAAACCTGTTGTGTGTACATAGAGACATGGTTAACTTGCACTCAAGGTCTACGAGTGGTCTGCACAGAGCCTTGGTCTCAAACACAGTGAACACTTTTTGGATGAATTGGAGTGATGACCGCATCCCAGGCCTTCTTAGCCAGTGCCTGACCCTAGTAATGTTCTTGAGACTGATAGACTACAGCTATACTTCTAAATTTTCAAGAAAGTCTTCCCGAACAATGCAGGTTATTAATTCTCTAGATGTCCAACAGCTGAGTGACTGGAAGTCTCCAAGCAATGTCTAATGACCTACTTTTTTATTAAGTTCTTAAATAAAAAAAATAAAAAAAACCTTCCAACAATGTTGTAGAATGATGGTACAGATGGTCAGTATCCTAGTGAACCACTATAAGGATGTATTTAATGATAGAGCCGTAAAATCACTTATGTAAGTCTCTCTGGATGAGGGTGTCTGCCAAATGCCTTAAATGTAAAAGTAAATGCCTGGGTATAAAGAGACAGAAAATATGATGTGTTGTTTATTTTTAATAAATACAAAAATGTTATTAAGAAGTTTAACACATTTCTGACAAATTGTTGTGGTATATGAGGAATAAAGACTTCAGGGCAGACTATTAAACTAAACTAATGATTAGGATTTGTATACTTTGTTCCAGATATGTAAAATATGTTTAATACAGTAGCTTTCTCTTCATGATACATACTGTAGGACTGAGTACTCATTACAAGCACATACATACATGTTGAAATATTTCCCATGTTATGTCAACTGTATCTCGATAACTCAGTGATTAATAAGATGATATTGATGTCTGACATGTTTAGTTAGTATACAGTGTGAAGTATATTTATATTAGAGTGGTGACATATTGTGAAGAGGGATCATCCATAAAAGTGGGTCATAAGATATGGAACAGGAGTTATAAAACCTGAAGTGCTTAAAGTCAAGAACCCATGCTAAGAGATAGGTGTCAAGAGACAGTGGACTTCTAAATGTCACACCCACTTTTGCACTGATATTTCACATTCTTTTATGACAGTGAAAATAGCACTAGAGAATTAAAAACACAAGATTTGGTTTGCACCCATCCACAAAAGCAACACAGCATTAACCCCAAAATTTTACATTTACCTACTGTATACTTTCTGTGTGTAACTGATTGTAAACTGAATTAATGAGCTTAGTTTTCATGTTCTGTTAATTGAAAATGGGTTTACACTTGAATGACAGCACTCTTACCTTTACCATTGCCTCAATGTCTAAGCGCTTCCTCTGTCAGGAACCAAAAGAAGACACACTGTCTGTGCAAGATGAGAGGAGAAAAACTGGCACTTCAACTTCCCCTGGTCAGATGCCTGCAAGGCACATGTTCTATATAATGTGCTCAGGACGAGCCTGTCTATTAGGCTATTCTCACTATATGGGCAAAAGTATGTGACAACCTGACTATAAAACTCATACTGTATGTGGGTTTTTCCCTATACTGCTGCCTCAACCTTAAATCTTTGTATAATTTACCTTAACTGGAACTAAGAGTCTGGATCCAAACCCGTTCCAACATGACAATGCCTCCGATTAGGCTAATTGGTGTTTCCAAATTGCCTATAGTGTGTGAAAGTGTGAGTGTGAACATTCTTGTGTGGATTTGCACCCTACTCAGAGTGTACTCTACCTAAAGTGCCCTGAGTCCCCTAGAATACTGTAGGCTCCAGGCCTCATGCAACCCTGTACAGAACACGTGGTACAGAGAATGAGTGAATGAGTGACAGAGTGGTATTATTATCATATAACAATGATCTAATATCAAATGGTATCTAATAAAAAGAAGAATTAAGTTGTGTTGTGCGCAGGGGTTCAGTGTACAATATGTTTGTTCATTGAGGCCCATGGTAAAAGTCACTGATGTTGTTGGACTTTCAGCTGTTCCAGCGAGGATGATTCGATCTGCTCCACAACTTGGCACAGCTTTTCCGCATGGCAGGCGAGAAACCTACCACGAAGCCACCAATGTACATAATCAAATGAAAGTCTTAATTATAATGCACAAAATGTTTTCTTGCATACAACTAAAATTTTCCATATGCAAAAAAGACAACTTTTATGCTTCTCCACTATTTCCTGTAAAACGCTTTTGATTTTGTACCACGTTGCTCTTCTCAACACTGTGAAAAGAAATAAGAATGAATGATTTATCTTATTGACTCAAAAAGTAACGGAATGTTAGACCACTATTTCTCATTACAAAAAAAAAAAAAATCACACTACAGTGTAGTCATTATTTTTACACTCGAATGAAGAATTAGTAACCATTCATGTCATAAATATGGTACTATTTGATTATGGTAATGAATAATGTGCATTAAAATATGATATGTATAGCTGGTCATAAACGATTGGCTATGTAGAATTTTATTTCCTGGCACCCCTTTGAAAGCTAATAAGCATCTGTAACCATGATGAATTGGTCTTCTTTAGTTTAGTTTGAATTTTCCAGCAGTGAAATTTGAGGCATGCATAATATATAATGTAAGATCCAGTTTGTCCTTTACATTACAGTATACACTGTATGCAAAATATATCTAAATATATCTAAGAATCTGGCAGAAATGCAGATGATACTACTAATGCTACTACTACTGTACTACTACTTCTACTACTACTACTAATAATAAAAACTCATAAGTTATACATTTAAATAAAAAAATCCAAATTCTGATCATATTCACTTTTTCAATGCTTGACTTCAGCTGTTTGGTTTGGCTGTGTGTAAATAACATTTTAAACATATAATTCTGAACACACACAGAATTATATTTCTTTATCTCTACTTTTTAGATTTTTATTGATATTTGATTTCATTGATATCAATTCAATTCAAGTTTATTTGATAGCGCTTTTAACAATTGTCATTGTCACAAAGCAGCTTTACACAATCAAAAGAATTATTAAAGTTTGTATGGAATGTGAATGTTAATGTGTATGAATCGAAATGGTCATATAATCCCTGATAAGCAAGCCGAGGGTGACAGTGGCAAAGAAAAACTCCGTGAGATGGCAATAGGAAGAAACCTTGAGAGAAACCAGACTCAACAGGGAACCCATCCTCATTTGGGTGAAACAGATAACAGGAAATGATCTGCATTAATACAGTGTGTTAGGTGGCAGGCAGTTCAGTATAACAGTTGATGTTAATTGATGTTAATATGGAGTCCAGGTAGTTTTTGGAGGCTGAGATACACTCGTAGGAAATTCCAGTTGTAAACTATCAAGCAACTGCAATACAGTATATCAATATTTTATATTTATTTCAGATCAAAGACAAATGCTTTGAAACTACAATGGCAAGAAAACGTATTATAGCTTTTCTTGCCACTGTAGAATTTCATGGTTTTCTGCATGAATTTTTTCATTAATTTATAATTTGTTGAGGTCTGGGCTCTGACCGGGCTGATTTTGTTTTTCTGAAGCCATTCTGTTGTGGACTTGCTCTAGTGTTTTGGGTCATTGTCCTGTTGCATCACCAACTTCTACAGAGTTTTAGCTGACACACAGACATTCTCACATTGTCCTGAAGAATTTTTTAATACGCTTGGGAATTCATTTTCCCTTCTATGAGTGTAAACTGGCCAGGCCCTGATGCAGCAAAGCACACCCAAATCATGATGTGTCCTCCATCCTACTCTATATTTGGAATGATGTTTTCATGATGATATGACAGTGCCCTTTTTACGCCAGATGTATTGCTGCGTTCAATCTTTGTTTCATCGTGAACAAAACATTTTGCCAATACCACTGCGGTGTGTCAATGTGCTCTTTCACAAACTTCAAGCATTCGGCAATGTTTTGAGGAAGCAGTGGCTTCAAATTTTTGGCTGCCATTAGAGGTTGTTGCTTTACCTCATTAATGAGTCCTCATTGTGCTTTTTGACTGGGCGCCCACTTTATGGTAGAGTAGACCATTCTAATGCTCGGTTTGAGCATTAAATGAGTAGACTTTAGAACAGTCCCAAGTTCTAAAGTCTATGAAATCACTTTGTGTCCTTTTTCAGCTTTATGGAAATCTATAATTCTTGATCATAGATCTTCTGAAAGCTACTGGCTCACATTAGCATATTCTTCTTGTGCAGACCAATCTCTAAAAGTTTAAGTGGTTTTTAACCAGTCAAAGTAACTCTAGTTCACACTTCTAAACTAATTTTCGTAACTGACTCCAATTATAATGTTACTGACTGAGGAATTGACAAGAATAATCTTATTATGTCCATTAAGGTTAATCAGTGAACTAAGAAGCTTTGACATTTATTACTTAATGCCATTTCACCCACAATAGTGTATCCAGATCACTGTATTTTTGTCAGTCAAGTGGTCACTTAGTTTGGATTATGCTCTTGAATTTTTCAAATCTGAATCACAGAACTGGTAAAAAGCCCTCTGCTCTTTGCGTAAATTGAATTCCATTTCATTTACAAACACCATTTGAAGTATCTTTCAAATGAATATATGTAATAATCATGAACACAGTGTGCAGCTACAGTAGTGACCTGTGGCATCTATTTTGTTTTTCTTATTCTTATTTATTCAGAGTGAGATGGTTAGATGTTTTTCAGGCTAATATCACTCATTGCTCATGCTACCATAAATGCATGTTCACAAGCAAATTCTTTTCAGGGCCATTCCAGCTAATAATGTCATTCCTGAACACAATTTCAGCTGTTCCAGTTGACAGAGCAGCATCAAAGTATAGTGGAGCTGTGACTCTGAGACAGAGGACTATGTGTTCCCTACAATAATACCTCAAATTGATGCAAGAGTTAGACACTACTAGAGTTCTAGAACTGAAAACCCAGGTGACACAATAATTCTTACTATCTCACTTTATTACAAGAGTGACAAGGCTATTTCATTGCAATAATAATTAATATAAAATAATTCTTAATTCTACATTTTTTTAAAATTATTTTTATTATATTGTATGGGAATATGGGAATAAAATAAAATACAATTATGAAAAAAAAACTTGTAATCATAATATATTATTATTTTATTTATTAATTATAATTGATACATTTTAGAATTTATTAATTAATGGCCACTCTTCTTGACTTCTTGACTGTGGAAGGCCATAAAAGACCAGGGATAGGTTGACCTACAGGAGACCTACACATTACAGAAAGACATGGCTCTGGAAATCTGCAAATCACTGTGGTTCAAATCTGCCATACTGTACAATGATCTTCTCTATCCACGATTCATCATGTTTAAAAGATATAAACCAAAGTTCATCTAATTTTAGAAAAATAATAAAAACAAAATTAAGGTTTAATGCAGTGGGAAAACAAAAAACTATAAGCTAAGTTCTAGCTAACCACATTTGGATATGCCAGTAATTGGTGCCACAGCCTAACATCTTACTAGCCACTACCTCAAAGCCCTGCAGAGTGCAACAAGTCTAACAGACTGGACATGCTTGAGCTTCTGTAAGCTGCTAAATTAGCGAGGGCTAATTAGGGCTCACCCTGAATGCTGACATTTAAAAATAAAAAAGAAAAAGAAAAAATAAATAAACTTTTCACCTAAAAATTTTCACCAATATGTATTTGTGATCACTGTGCCTTCAGCAGTCTCACACAAGCAATTGGTTTCCCTCTGCACCTGTATCAAAATGATGCAAAAGTGGCAAAACACGTATTGAATTAGCCTTACATTCCCCAAATTGGGCGCATTTAGCAAATAAGTGTCATGGATTTTCTTTTAGAGGGAGTGGATGTTTGCTGCTTAACTTGGCTTCATTATATGTATCAATATTATGTAAGTTGTCTCCCATGTAGTTAGTGTTAACGTCACCTCAGACTGAATTCCAAATCTAGATTCTTGTCTCACAATTTAGACAATAGACAATTCTTAGTTTAGCTGTCTCTAGCCCTTAAAGATTATTTTAGCCATTATTTGTTTTGCTGTTTTTTATTTTATTTTATATTTTTTTTATAAAAATATGTAGAGCTCAGGATTGTGCAGTATAAACTGACATATTTTCTTTTTTCAGGACAAAATAGGCAATATAATGAACTGAATTTCTTCCTCAACTTCCTCAAACACAACTGAGTGAAAAATTTGAAACTGGGTCACAAAGGCAAAGAAATAGCACAAGTGCACACAATCACATATTTCTATTGTTGTTTTTCTGACTTTTCTATAACCAATAAATAATAATAATTTGCTCATTTAATGAGTTCTACATTTTTGCAACTTCATTCACATATTCTGATTGTAGTAAAATCTATTCTTCAGTAATGATAACTTTTGTTTGACCTGACATATCCGAAAAACCCGTTAACACACTCCAGGAAGGCTTTTATATAAGCGACATATTTTTTAAATCATCATTGACCTATGATGAGTTGTCGGCATGTATCTGTGTGGCTTGGGTTTTAAAGGTACAGAATAATGTACAGTATACTGTAATGTATACTGTAAACCAACCAGCACATGAAATGAAATGAAATGTTTATTCAGTTCAACACTGAAAAAGGTATAGGCTGAAGCCTAGCTTATTGTGCCTACCCTTTGTACATCAACAAATGATGAGCGACACTTTACAATAAATTGCACAAAATATTGTCTCAACAAATATTGTCACTTGTGCACATAACAAACAAAACATGTCAAAGTTAATTATTCTTTCACTTGAGAAAGAAGAGAAATTTGGATAAGAAAATAATCATATCTATATATATATTATTTTATGTCATATATTCACTAAGCACGTTAAACATTTTTTTTTAATCTATAAAGTGAATTACATAATTTTTTATTCCTTATCACATTTATTCCATAAATTAACCCCTTTAACGGAAATGCATTTATTCTTTAAATTTGTTCTGGCCCTTATTTTGCTAAACATAAACATTACTCTTAGGCAATACTGGTTGACTTTAATCTTGAACAGCCTCTGAATGCAGCTGGGAAGTAAATTATTATAGGCTTTATAGGCTTTTATTTGTACAGTATACAAACTAGATCCTCAAATTTCAAAACTTTAGATTTTATAAACAATTTATTTGTGTGTTCATAATAATCGGCCTTATTAGCAATCCTTATTGCTTTTTTTTTTGTAACACAGATATTGGATTTAAATAACTTTTGTAAGTATGCCCCCATACCTCCACACAGTAAGTGAAGTACGGAAATATGAGTGTACAATACAATATACGTAATATTATCATAGAGTTCTAATACTGATACAAATATTATTCAGAACAGTTTGGTATCTGAACAGATTGGCATCATGTCCTACCCAAGCTTTTTGTTTTCTTAGGATGCTTTATCAATTCATGAGCAACTGTAGAGACTGTCAACTGTACGTTGAAACAACTGTTTATCATCTCAGCTAAAATCAGATTATGGTTCTTTATATAAAAGTATTTACTGTGACTCCCAAAAAAAGAAAACCAACCTTAATCCTTTTTACATGAATAACACACTCTATCGTCTGGTTTTTCAACAATGATTTGAGACATTTCTGAAAAATACCACAGCAAATGACTAAAATCTTTCAGCCATGCCTTAAGCTCTGACTGAATGTTTAATAATTGTATCTCTTTACTTGTTTAAAAAAAATGCTGGATGGATTTCATAAAATCATAGAAACATTCTTTAAAATTCTGGTGATTAAAATGAAAATGATTCTTCAGGTGCACTTTCTTACTGCAACTCTCCCGTTGTACTGCATCCAAAAGGGGTTCCACTGGGAAGGTCACAACTTTTTGTTATGTTCATGAAACCACTTTAAGATATTTCTTCGAGATATTATCATGCTGGAATTAATCATTATAAGATGGGTAAAACACTCAGCAGCAATGACTGGTATTTACAGTCCCAATGTGTACCAGGAAAACACTCCTCACACCACCACCCATCTCCACTATCTTGGACTGTAAACATGTATCCATGCTGCTGGCATGAAATGCTAATCCTACTATCTGGAGAGAAATCAAGATTCACCACGCCAGGATACATTATCAGGTGTACAGTTTTTCTGAGCCTGTTCCCATTGCAGCCTCAGCTTTTTTTTTTTTTTTACTGGCTGAAAGGAGTCGAACACATGCTGAGAGCATATTGATTTGGGTGATGAGCCTGCATGCTATACATTTCCTTTACATACATTTTACTTTAAAGCTTTTTTCTACTTATACTGTACATCTCACAAACATGCAAGTAAGCATAAAATGATTCATAAATAAAATAAAAAGTAAATAAATAAAAGCAAATTGCTAAACCATAATCAACTACTTAACAAGCATCCTGTTTTGTCCTATATACATTTATAAGGACTTCTATTTGTCACCTGTGTACCCAAGTCTTTATGGTTTCAAATCTACTGTATATTGTATACAGTGTTTTAACATAAAAACAAGCTTTAGTTATGCTTCCTGTTTAATCTCTGCACCAATGTTACTGTGGAGTAGTGTGGAATGTTTACCCAGCAGAGAACCCATATCACTCTTACATTAAAATATTGCAGTGGAATAAAAGGGGATTCCTGAGGGCAAATAGGGCCCTGGCACTACCAGTCTGATAATAACTCCCATTAGGGTTCACCTTTCACTGGTCTGGTGAGTGAAAAATGACTACAGATTGCCCAATTTGCGCCACCCCCACAGTTCAAAGGGCACAATGACCTTAACTGCATGCTGGCTCTGCACTTGTAGAAGGACAGAACCTTGTAGGAGGCAATGGGACTGACGACACAGTGAGCAGGCTTTGGAAAGAGAGTGACATGGTCCGTTCTTTACTGGAATGCTCTCCAGAATCATGTTTGGCAAATAAAAATATGTCAGGTAAAAAAGCACAAAGTATTTCATTTGTCAACTGTCATGGGCTATAGTCATGTTGATGGTCAGGCTGACTACTACTAATGGTGCACCTTACTAGGAAGATCTGAACACCTGCATATTCATGCACTTATCTAATCAGTCCATCATGTGACAATAATTGCAATCATGTAGATACAGACTCTAAAAAAGTTTAAGGTTGTCCACTTTTTGTAAGTCTGTGCTCATAATGGCCAGGTCATTGTTCATGGCTGAGAGGTGTGGAACCTACAGTAATGTGGTCTTTTACAGTTTGATATGTAATGTTTGTTGGTATCAGACCAGTATCTAGTGTATCTAGTGATTGTTTTGGGGGATTTTCACATAAAGTACAACGGTACTCTAGTGTCTGTTATATGTGAAACTCCGAAAAAACAGTCACTAGACCCAGGCCATCTGATACCAATAACCATTACATGGTCAAAAACACAAGGATCAGACTTTTCCCATTATAATGTTTGATGTGAACATCAAATTAAGCTCTTGACATGTACAGTATCTGTATGATATTATGTACTGCATTGCTGCCACATGATGGGCTGATAGTCTGCATGATTGAGATAGGCTATGGACTTTCTTTCTTTCTTTCATGGCCAGTATACTTACAATTCCTACCTCTGGATGCTAAAAGCACTAGGATACACATAAATAGACTAGTGATAATTAGAAACCAATGCGAACCATCACACATTACCTGCTACTTCAACTCACCCGCACTCTATCAGCAAACGTACTTTCAACCAATACCCTGCTGCCACAAGCGACTTGTCACATAATAGAGACCTTAATTAAATGACATACTAAATTAATTAGATGTCAAGCAACATTAAAAGCAACAAGCTATTGAAACGCTGCTCATTTAAAATTCTATATGTACTTTGTTTATAAGGTTTTGTATTTGAATTCTTGTGACATTCGTGCAAGTGAAATCAGTCAACTTATTAGAGTGTAAAACAGAAATACAAGCCTTTTGATCTTTATTTAAATCATTCAATTATTTGTTTTACAAAAATGAAGAAAGAGTGGAAAGATCATGCATGGAAATGTCTGTTTTCTTATTCCCCTTGTAATATGAAAGACTGCAAACAGATGTTTAGTGAATCTAATGAATCCCAGGTCACAAAGAAACACAAAACAGATATCAGGGACAAGAAGAAGGCAGAGGTTAAACTCCATACCTCATCAACCCTGGAGAATTATCCAATAAACAAATCCAAGAACAAAAAAAGAAAGAGTCCCTGCTTACACTCTGCACTAAATATACATTCGCTTTATACATGGGAATGTGACCATACCTAACTTCTCTCGCCCTTTCACTGTCTGTCGAGCTACACATGGCGTTCCCGAGTTGCCAGTTATCCAGACCCTCTCAGCCCTCTGGACCTATCTGACACATCCTGGTGGCTAGCTTCTGGTTGGAAATGCGGTTGCATAGAGGCCCTGTATGGTCTTTGAACCATCAGCTGTTCTCTGATGAATTTCCTACAAACTATTTTGAGCCTGAGCCTCCAAAAAAGTGGATCTATATTAACTTAAACACATCTCATGTTATATTGAAATTTCAGCCTCCTAACACACAGTATGACTGCAAAACAATTCCTTCTATCCGTTATCACCCTCATGAGTATGGGTTCCCTGTTGAGTCTGGTTTCCTCCTACTGGCATCTCAGGGATTTTTTTTTTCTTGCCTTGAATTGCTCATCAGGGACATTTTGATTTTTTTTCATATTTTCTCATACATATAATTTTTGCATACTTATTTCCCTAATTTTCTTTTGATTCTGCAAAGTTGCTTTGTGACAGCGACCACTGATAAATGTACTACATAGATAAACTTTATTGAATTGAGGTGGCATAGTGGAGTAGTGGTTAGCACTGTTGCCTTCCACCTCCAGGGTCCAGGTTTGATTCCTGCCTCGGGTCTGTGTGCATGGATTTTGCATGTTCTCCCTTTGCTTGGACTCTTTCCCACAGGTTTCTTCCCACATTGCAAAGACGCTAATTGGCGTTCCCAATCTGACTGTATTATGTACTGTTTATATGTGTGTGTACCCTGCGATGGATTGACACCCTGTTCAGGGTGTACCTCGCCTTGTGCTTTGATTTCTGGGACAGCCTCCAGGCCCCCCATGACCCTGTATACTGGTTAAAGAAGTAGATGAAATTGTGAAAAGATTTTTCTTTGCATAAACTGGAAACGATGGTTCTCTTTGCAAGTTTCTGTCATTAGCTGTGCCTAGACTGACCCTAATTTTTGGAATGATTTTTCAATGGGAATGATTGAAGAGGCTGGTAGAAACCTTTGATAATTGTTAAGTAAGGGATGAGTCTCCAGGGTGTTTTTTAAAAAATGTTATGATGTGAAACACGTTTGGATCGGTTTGGGCATGGTGGCCGACTTGAAGAGAGAGACACACACACATACAATTATGTCGGAATATTCTCAGGTTTATTGACCAAAGGGGTATATACTGTAAGTACAGAGCCATTTCCTGAGTGAATGCAACAAACCACATACTGTATGCGTCGCCACCATCTGTTATTAAGAGAGCATGAGCTGTTCGCATGTTGTATAGAAATTTTGGGAAACAAAAAGCAGGATGTTTTGAACTATAAGAAGTATTGCTATATAAGGAATGAAGAAGATGGGGGAAAGTTAACACTTTATAAAAGTAGAAAAAAAGTTAAAGAATTGTCTAAAAACAAATACTACCAATAGTCTTTTGAACAGGAAAACAGATCATATCTGTCTGATTGGAATAAATATATTCTTGCTGCACAACTTACATCTGCTGCCTCATGGTCTTTGCTGGAAGAAGGAGCACTAAGTGTCTCGCATTTCTCCTGTGATGGGACAAACGCATTACGAAAGTAGCGCCTTACTGTAATATATTACTTGTTTTTAGTAACATGTGGTACTTTTCAAAATTGTAACGCAAAGGAGTAATATATTACTTTTTTTTTTTTTTTTTTAGCAATTAGTAACGCACAAGTTACTTTTGCTGAAATCGTTCATTGAACATCTGTGACTTTATTAACTTTTTGTCCATTACTGGACCTTCATGTTGATGCTTGCTGATTGATAAAAATTACAAGTAACCCACATGGGCACCATGACACAGAGAAAGGAGCTGTATGATAAAGAACTGTTAAAAAGATTCTGAAGCTTACATTATTCTTTCAAGCTGTAAATGAGAAGTTATGAGTATCAAGTTCATCAATGAGTGGAGGCGGAGTGATAAATAGTGGCAGCAGTGAGGGCAAACTTGAACGAACAGTTTACTACGCGCCTAGTCTACCCTTTCACTTTATATGTGTGTGTGTGGTTGTTATTTAAAGTAATTAGACTGGCTTGTATTTATGCTTAAGTAGGCTTAAGTGATTTGGTTATCTGTTAATATAAATATTGCTCTGTTCAATGGCAGCTCTAGCATGTATGGTGCTAAAAAAGAAAGAAGGACAAAAAGGACTCAATGAAGCAACTTTGCTGTAATGTTTCATTCAGACAGTTGAAGTACTGTAGATAACCTAGCTGGAATCCTTATACATCTCCTTTACTTTTTTTTTTTCTAACCTAGTCAAATGATGGCTTGGGAGTCAAGACTAAACCATTTCACCTTGGGGGTGTGCAGACAGGATTTAATGTTATTCTAAATATTTTTGCACTAAATGGAAAAAAATGCAACATATCTGTGACATTGGTTATAATCTAGTTACAGAATTATTTGGTAGCATTTTGTACTGAGATCATTTTTGTTAATTGCATTGCTGTACAAAATCTTCAGCAGGGAGATCTGGTGTGCATCTAACCACGCTCCTGCTCATCTCATACTTCTGGTCTGAGTGGTAGACCTTCCCAGGCATTAGCCTGCCTTGCTCATAAATTAGTATCAGGCCAATAACAAGATTAATTAATCCACATGGTGACATGACAAATGTGACATGCAAATTATGAATAAAAAAATTATGTAAATGTCACCAATTATTCTGATTTTGTTTTTACTTTCTGCACACTCTCAGCCCTACAAGTTTATAGATAACTTGGGAAAAACTGCCTCTGGTTTAATGTTTTGGCAGCCTCCTATAGATGATGCTGGGGTCACCATTGCATCCTCTCTCATGCGTCGTGGCTGCCATCCTATCTCGATTAGAAAAATTATGTGCCAAAGTAATGTGCTACATTAAATAGTAACTAGTTGTTGTTGTTAGTCTCCTGTTGAGGGGTCACCACAGCAGACAACTTGGCACAGGTTTTATGCTTGATGCTCTTCCTGACGGGCTGCATGAAGTGGCCGATACATTAGATAGTAACTAGTAATAGTAATATATTACTTTACTAGAAAAGTAACAGTAACAAATTCCATCCATCCAGGAACCCCTGTGTCTAACTAGGGACTGTGGAGGCCAAATGGTCATTACCATCATGTTTATTTTATGACCGTGGTGGGACCTCTGCTCAAGATTCACACACTATGGGCAATTTGGGAACACCAATTAGCCCAATCGAAATGTCTTCAGACTATGGGAGAAAACCCACCAAGCATGGAGAGAACTTGCAAACTCCATGCACACAGACCCGAAAGCAGGAATCAAACCCAAGCCCTGGAAGTGCAAGGCGACAGTGTTAACCACTAAGCCACTGTGCCACCAGTAATATATTACTTTCACTGAAAAGTAACTAGTAATTTTAAGCTATTACTGTACTTAAAAAAATAACTAGCACAACACTGCATTTCACACACAGTAAAACACCCAACCAATCATAAATTAGACTGGATTTTTGCAGATAATCAAGTCATGCAGTTTTCAAAAACTATTTTTTTTTCTTTTAATTTGGACACTAACAGTAACTCGGGCTTAATGTCAGGTCATATTACCTTTTTGATAAACTGGTAAATCAATGCAAGTAATGTTTCCTCTTATGTTAGGTGCTTATGTTACACACTTGTATGTTACTGACAAAATAAAATATCCAAATGGTCAAAAATGACCAATCTGGAACAAAAAATGTCAGGGCTGCAAAATAAATAAATAAATAAATAAATAAATCATAGTGCCAAATTTGGCCATAAAATCTCTGAAACTTTGAGTGCTATAGACTCAGTGAGTAAAGATGATGTGAGGCTGCGTTAGATGCGTTAAAAGTTAGGTGAGCGCGACCTCTAATGGCCGGGATAGGAAATGTCCTTATCGTTACTCACTCACTCATCGTCTATACCGCTTAGTCCTTTATAACCTTTGGTCGCGGGGGGCATGGAGCCTATCCCATACTATATACTTAATATATTATAATTATTTATATTATATATTAAATAAGGAAATAGTAAAACCATGCAAGAAATGGTAAAGCATAAAATTAAATAGAAAGCTAACTGGCTAACTGTTGCATGCAAGTTTTTGCTATTTTACAGTTAATTTAGCAGATTAAAGGGAACAAAAATCCACAAAAAAAGGTAACAGAAAGATAAAAGGCAATCAGAAAAAGACAGACTGGATAATGGGAAAAAGAAACGAGAGGGTATAAATAGCCTAGCTAATGGGAGACAGGTGAAGACAATAGCGAGAGTAAATAAGCTAGGAAAAAAACTGTGTGTAAAATACACAAAGCCAGAAAAGTAGAAACTCCCAAGCTGGATCAGAATTATTGATCAGTAGTGAAATATGAAAGTCATGAGAAACTGAAGTCCTAAAGCTAAAAGATAAGTGGTGAAGATACAAGCCCTTTATTCTGTCTGTCATAAAAGTGAATGTGCTAGCTAAAAAGACCAATGAGCTTGCATCCCAGTCAGTAATCAGGAGAGTGGACTATAATACTGGGAGTGCACCATAATGTGCTTTACAGAAATATGGCTAACCGCCAACACACCAGACGCTAGTGTGAACATCCCTGGTTTCAGTACCGTAAGGATAGCCAGAGATGCTAAGACAAGCAACAAGCACAAAAGTAGAGGGCTCGCTCTGTTTCTTATCTATCAGATAGTGTATCCCGGGTCATATCCCTTTGAAGGAATTTATTATGATGTTAACTGCTAGCAGTGAGTTTCCATCCATATTACAGTAAATATTTATAAAAATTTGTATTAGGAACAAGTATAATTCATTCTGTCAATTTCATTCTTTTTAAAGGGAAGGCAATAAAGCCTACCATAACAGTACTGCACATGAACAATAGAGCGTTGTCGTATGCAAAGTAAAATATTTAGACCCATGTACTGTAGTTCAAGAGAGGGAATCAGTTCAGTAGTGACTGAGAAAAACATGAAAATTCTATCTGAACAACAACAACTAGAGTAATTCACATTTATGCATGCATTAACATAAGGGTTAGAATGACTCAGCATGGTGTAGGAAAACCCCATCTTTTTTCCTGTTTTCCAATTTTCTTTTGTCAAATCTTTTCCCAGTAGCCTAATATTAATTTTACTCATTTTTATAAAAATAGACAACATTTAATCAATGTTAGGCAAGTTTAGGGGGAAATGGCAATACGGTGTTTGGGGGTGAAAAGCATCATCTCTTTCTAGTAAGCTGAGCCAAATTATCTGACTCTTGATTCTCATCACGATGTTGTCCACACAGGAAGCCTCCTGATCATTTGTTTTCAAATTACATTAGCTAATATTGTTATCCATATTTTTAATTAAAACTTCTAGTAGTGGAAATTTATCTGTCCTTTCAGGGTTTCTAGCATTTCAAATTCTAATTTTATTTGTCACAGTCATACACAGTACGATATGCAGTGAAATGCTTATTCATTTTTATGAACTCAAAAGCAAACCCTATTTTTTTCTTTCAGTTTTATTAATATAGAACTTTTAAGAATGATCACAGAGCAACTTTACTAAATTAAAAATTTGAAAAATGAGTTGGAAATATGTGAGAAAATATGTAAATTATGGTTATCAGATTGTTTCTAAAGAGCAAGCTGAGGATGAGGGTGGCAAGGAAAAACTTTCTGACAAAGTAACAGTCTTCACAGGGTAAGCCAAGCCAGGTCCACAGCTAGATGACCTGCATGCTTATCATCTTTTTCGACATTTGTGGCGTTGTGCATCGAGAATTTGTCCTCAGGGGCCAGACCATCAATAGGTTTTAAGGTGCTGGAGGGAGAACGTACGTTGAACGCAATTGGATCTGTGGCATGTGAATCTCAAAACTTTTTGATCCCACCTCGTATCAGATAGCATAGCTGATTTGCAGCCATGTAGAAGTTCAGAATAAAATTTTTTCTTCCTGCTTCTGCCTCAACAATCTTGCAGCTGTGCCAATGATAACAAAACAGCACAGCACCTCCATCTCTTGGGCCACTAGGAGCTTACAGGTCAGTGATGTGTCTGAGATCTGCATTTCAAGACTCTAAATAAATACATTTTAGTAGTTCTATCAATTTCTTCTCATCACTTTAGAGTAAAGTCCATCAAAATAACAATATATAATATAAAAATATAAATATGACCAGCTTTGCTTTGAGTATTGTCTGACTATTGTCAGGAATTAGTCGCATTAAAAACATCAAACCACAGTTCAGAAATGTACTGTAGAACTTACTGTATGCCATTATATCTTGGTCATAACAAATCTGGCATAGACTGTTGTGCACAATATGTCCCACTCAAAGATTCACTGAAGTCACTTTTTAAAAACAAATCAGCTTGACAGCAGGCAAATTTTGCATAGACGGGAAAAGATGCATTGGAAGACATATGGCACGGCAAAGTTACAGGTGAAAAAACCCTTATTTAAAACAAATGCATATGCTTTGAGCTCAACAAGGTGCTTTCATAGTAAAAGATCACGAAAATGGTACCTTTCAAAAGTTGAACATTTTTGTATTAAAATTTATTTTTGTAAATGCAAGTAGTGTGGTTGTGCATTGTAGTGCACTAACAGTACAACTTTGGTGATCAAATCAGGCCATTTTTACCTGAGAGTGTTCCACTTGCTGAGTGTTCACAGTCCTTCATGGGTGCATTTCAAATGTTTTACTGGACCTAAGATTCATACCACTGTGCTATCTTTTGTTAATCCAAAAATGAAAGCTTAAATATATTTGCTAAAAAAGAAAGAAGGACAAAAAGGACTCAATGAAGCAACTTTGCTGTAATGTTTCATTCAGACAGTTGAAGTACTGTAGATAACCTAGCTGGAATCCTTATACATCTCCTTTACTTTTTTTTTTTCTAACCTAGTCAAATGATGGCTTGGGAGTCAAGACTAAACCATTTCACCTTGGGGGTGTGCAGACAGGATTTAATGTTATTCTAAATATTTTTGCACTAAATGGAAAAAAATGCAACATATCTGTGACATTGGTTATAATCTAGTTACAGAATTATTTGGTAGCATTTTGTACTGAGATCATTTTTGTTAATTGCATTGCTGTACAAAATCTTCAGCAGGGAGATCTGGTGTGCATCTAACCACGCTCCTGCTCATCTCATACTTCTGGTCTGAGTGGTAGACCTTCCCAGGCATTAGCCTGCCTTGCTCATAAATTAGTATCAGGCCAATAACAAGATTAATTAATCCACATGGTGACATGACAAATGTGACATGCAAATTATGAATAAAAAAATTATGTAAATGTCACCAATTATTCTGATTTTGTTTTTACTTTCTGCACACTCTCAGCCCTACAAGTTTATAGATAACTTGGGAAAAACTGCCTCTGGTTTAATGTTTTGGCAGCCTCCTATAGATGATGCTGGGGTCACCATTGCATCCTCTCTCATGCGTCGTGGCTGCCATCCTATCTCGATTAGAAAAATTATGTGCCAAAGTAATGTGCTACATTAAATAGTAACTAGTTGTTGTTGTTAGTCTCCTGTTGAGGGGTCACCACAGCAGACAACTTGGCACAGGTTTTATGCTTGATGCTCTTCCTGACGGGCTGCATGAAGTGGCCGATACATTAGATAGTAACTAGTAATAGTAATATATTACTTTACTAGAAAAGTAACAGTAACAAATTCCATCCATCCAGGAACCCCTGTGTCTAACTAGGGACTGTGGAGGCCAAATGGTCATTACCATCATGTTTATTTTATGACCGTGGTGGGACCTCTGCTCAAGATTCACACACTATGGGCAATTTGGGAACACCAATTAGCCCAATCGAAATGTCTTCAGACTATGGGAGAAAACCCACCAAGCATGGAGAGAACTTGCAAACTCCATGCACACAGACCCGAAAGCAGGAATCAAACCCAAGCCCTGGAAGTGCAAGGCGACAGTGTTAACCACTAAGCCACTGTGCCACCAGTAATATATTACTTTCACTGAAAAGTAACTAGTAATTTTAAGCTATTACTGTACTTAAAAAAATAACTAGCACAACACTGCATTTCACACACAGTAAAACACCCAACCAATCATAAATTAGACTGGATTTTTGCAGATAATCAAGTCATGCAGTTTTCAAAAACTATTTTTTTTTCTTTTAATTTGGACACTAACAGTAACTCGGGCTTAATGTCAGGTCATATTACCTTTTTGATAAACTGGTAAATCAATGCAAGTAATGTTTCCTCTTATGTTAGGTGCTTATGTTACACACTTGTATGTTACTGACAAAATAAAATATCCAAATGGTCAAAAATGACCAATCTGGAACAAAAAATGTCAGGGCTGCAAAATAAATAAATAAATAAATAAATAAATCATAGTGCCAAATTTGGCCATAAAATCTCTGAAACTTTGAGTGCTATAGACTCAGTGAGTAAAGATGATGTGAGGCTGCGTTAGATGCGTTAAAAGTTAGGTGAGCGCGACCTCTAATGGCCGGGATAGGAAATGTCCTTATCGTTACTCACTCACTCATCGTCTATACCGCTTAGTCCTTTATAACCTTTGGTCGCGGGGGGCATGGAGCCTATCCCATACTATATACTTAATATATTATAATTATTTATATTATATATTAAATAAGGAAATAGTAAAACCATGCAAGAAATGGTAAAGCATAAAATTAAATAGAAAGCTAACTGGCTAACTGTTGCATGCAAGTTTTTGCTATTTTACAGTTAATTTAGCAGATTAAAGGGAACAAAAATCCACAAAAAAAGGTAACAGAAAGATAAAAGGCAATCAGAAAAAGACAGACTGGATAATGGGAAAAAGAAACGAGAGGGTATAAATAGCCTAGCTAATGGGAGACAGGTGAAGACAATAGCGAGAGTAAATAAGCTAGGAAAAAAACTGTGTGTAAAATACACAAAGCCAGAAAAGTAGAAACTCCCAAGCTGGATCAGAATTATTGATCAGTAGTGAAATATGAAAGTCATGAGAAACTGAAGTCCTAAAGCTAAAAGATAAGTGGTGAAGATACAAGCCCTTTATTCTGTCTGTCATAAAAGTGAATGTGCTAGCTAAAAAGACCAATGAGCTTGCATCCCAGTCAGTAATCAGGAGAGTGGACTATAATACTGGGAGTGCACCATAATGTGCTTTACAGAAATATGGCTAACCGCCAACACACCAGACGCTAGTGTGAACATCCCTGGTTTCAGTACCGTAAGGATAGCCAGAGATGCTAAGACAAGCAACAAGCACAAAAGTAGAGGGCTCGCTCTGTTTCTTATCTATCAGATAGTGTATCCCGGGTCATATCCCTTTGAAGGAATTTATTATGATGTTAACTGCTAGCAGTGAGTTTCCATCCATATTACAGTAAATATTTATAAAAATTTGTATTAGGAACAAGTATAATTCATTCTGTCAATTTCATTCTTTTTAAAGGGAAGGCAATAAAGCCTACCATAACAGTACTGCACATGAACAATAGAGCGTTGTCGTATGCAAAGTAAAATATTTAGACCCATGTACTGTAGTTCAAGAGAGGGAATCAGTTCAGTAGTGACTGAGAAAAACATGAAAATTCTATCTGAACAACAACAACTAGAGTAATTCACATTTATGCATGCATTAACATAAGGGTTAGAATGACTCAGCATGGTGTAGGAAAACCCCATCTTTTTTCCTGTTTTCCAATTTTCTTTTGTCAAATCTTTTCCCAGTAGCCTAATATTAATTTTACTCATTTTTATAAAAATAGACAACATTTAATCAATGTTAGGCAAGTTTAGGGGGAAATGGCAATACGGTGTTTGGGGGTGAAAAGCATCATCTCTTTCTAGTAAGCTGAGCCAAATTATCTGACTCTTGATTCTCATCACGATGTTGTCCACACAGGAAGCCTCCTGATCATTTGTTTTCAAATTACATTAGCTAATATTGTTATCCATATTTTTAATTAAAACTTCTAGTAGTGGAAATTTATCTGTCCTTTCAGGGTTTCTAGCATTTCAAATTCTAATTTTATTTGTCACAGTCATACACAGTACGATATGCAGTGAAATGCTTATTCATTTTTATGAACTCAAAAGCAAACCCTATTTTTTTCTTTCAGTTTTATTAATATAGAACTTTTAAGAATGATCACAGAGCAACTTTACTAAATTAAAAATTTGAAAAATGAGTTGGAAATATGTGAGAAAATATGTAAATTATGGTTATCAGATTGTTTCTAAAGAGCAAGCTGAGGATGAGGGTGGCAAGGAAAAACTTTCTGACAAAGTAACAGTCTTCACAGGGTAAGCCAAGCCAGGTCCACAGCTAGATGACCTGCATGCTTATCATCTTTTTCGACATTTGTGGCGTTGTGCATCGAGAATTTGTCCTCAGGGGCCAGACCATCAATAGGTTTTAAGGTGCTGGAGGGAGAACGTACGTTGAACGCAATTGGATCTGTGGCATGTGAATCTCAAAACTTTTTGATCCCACCTCGTATCAGATAGCATAGCTGATTTGCAGCCATGTAGAAGTTCAGAATAAAATTTTTTCTTCCTGCTTCTGCCTCAACAATCTTGCAGCTGTGCCAATGATAACAAAACAGCACAGCACCTCCATCTCTTGGGCCACTAGGAGCTTACAGGTCAGTGATGTGTCTGAGATCTGCATTTCAAGACTCTAAATAAATACATTTTAGTAGTTCTATCAATTTCTTCTCATCACTTTAGAGTAAAGTCCATCAAAATAACAATATATAATATAAAAATATAAATATGACCAGCTTTGCTTTGAGTATTGTCTGACTATTGTCAGGAATTAGTCGCATTAAAAACATCAAACCACAGTTCAGAAATGTACTGTAGAACTTACTGTATGCCATTATATCTTGGTCATAACAAATCTGGCATAGACTGTTGTGCACAATATGTCCCACTCAAAGATTCACTGAAGTCACTTTTTAAAAACAAATCAGCTTGACAGCAGGCAAATTTTGCATAGACGGGAAAAGATGCATTGGAAGACATATGGCACGGCAAAGTTACAGGTGAAAAAACCCTTATTTAAAACAAATGCATATGCTTTGAGCTCAACAAGGTGCTTTCATAGTAAAAGATCACGAAAATGGTACCTTTCAAAAGTTGAACATTTTTGTATTAAAATTTATTTTTGTAAATGCAAGTAGTGTGGTTGTGCATTGTAGTGCACTAACAGTACAACTTTGGTGATCAAATCAGGCCATTTTTACCTGAGAGTGTTCCACTTGCTGAGTGTTCACAGTCCTTCATGGGTGCATTTCAAATGTTTTACTGGACCTAAGATTCATACCACTGTGCTATCTTTTGTTAATCCAAAAATGAAAGCTTAAATATATTTGGGAGTGTACTCAGGCTTTTAGATGCTATTCTACCTATAATGCAAATATACTGTATGTATATCAGTGAACATGGAGGTGATACGGTGTGTGTCTGTGTTTATTATTCAGGATGAGAGAGTGTGTCTCTTAACTCTTTGGGTCTGGGTGCACGTGTTGCTAGATTTATAGAAGGATGCTGGGAGGCTGAAATACAGTATGAAAACAAATAAACACTAATCCTTTAAATAAAGGTTAGTGGATTTTTTAAATATGCAATGTGTCTGTATTGTGTATGCAATTACTGTACCATATACAAGAAATTAGTGATATATGAGATATGATGGGTGCCCTGCGATGGATTGGCACCCTGTCCAGGGTGTACCCCGCCTTGTGCCCTAAGCTTCCTGGGATAGGCTACAGGCCCCCCTGTGATATTCTTAATGGGGACTGCACTGACAAACACACACACACACATACATGTGCACGCACACACACGCGCAGGCATACACAGAAAACACTATCTAGCAAAATGCACCAACCTGAAATTTGCTGCTACTTCATAGAAATGTTTAGTGTATTTCATGGACAATTTATTTGCACTCAACTCATTATCACATTGCTTTGAATATTGCATTGTTGTTGCATGTTACTGCTCTTGTTTGCACATTTGCACATGCACTTTATGTTGTCTTTTTGTTGTCTTCTTAGATAGTTTTTAATATACATGAAATAAGGTGAATTAGCAAGCTACATTAGGCATCTTGGATAAGGGAAAAGCCTAATCTTTCTCTTTAAAACCACACCCACTCTACTGTACAGTATCCGTCATGTGGTAACACACAGAGAAACTGGAAGTTCATTTCAGGATAAAACGAAACTCGTAACTTTCTCTCTGTCTCTTTCATTCACTCTCTTTTTCTCTCTCTCACACACACACACACACACACACACACACACACACACACACACACACACACGCACACAGCAGGAAAATGGCAGAAGCCAGTATCTCAGTAGATCAAGATCAGTTCATTTGTCCAGTGTGTCTGTATCTCCTAAAGGATCCAGTGACTACTCCTTGTGGTCACAGTTACTGTAAGGAGTGTATTAATAGTTACTGGGATCGTGAGGATGTTAAGGAAGTCTATAGCTGCCCCCAGTGTAGAGAGATGTTCACTCTAAGGCCTGTCCTACGCAGGAACAACATGCTGGCTGAAGTGGTAGAGAAACTGAAAGAGACTGAACTCCAGGCTGCTTTCCCTGCTCATCGTTATGCTGGACCTGGAGATGTGGAGTGTGGTTCCTGCACCGGGAGAAAACGCAAAGCCATTAATTCCTGTCTGGAGTGTCAGGCCTCCTATTGTGGAGATCATCTTAAACCTCACTATCAGTCTCCTGCATTTAAGAAGCACAAGTTACTGGAAGCCTTTGCAGAGCCCCAAGAGAAGATCTGCTCTCAACACGACAAAGTGATTGAGCTCTACTGTCGTATTGACCAAAGCTTCATCTGTTACTTGTGCACGATGGATGAACATAAAGCTCATGATACTGTTACAGCTAAAAAAGAAAGAACTCAAAAGCAGGTAAAACCAGACATCATTATTATGATCAGTCAATTTACATTACACAAATATTATTTAGTTTTCTGTTCAGTCGATTTGATTGGTTTTATGATTGTAAATTCAAATTCATGTGAATTCAATGACAATCAAAATTCAATTCAATTCAATTCAATTTTATTTGTATAGCGCTTTTAGCAATTGTCATTGCCTCAAAGCAGCTTCAC